>JAJKFI010000047.1:7373776-7494756 GCA_029204185.1 Lerista edwardsae
GTGTGTGTGTGTGTGTGTGTGTGTGTGTGTGTGTGTGTGTGTGTGTGAGAGAGAGAGAGAGAGAGAGAGAGAGAGAGAGAGTGTGTGTGTGTGAGAGAGAGAGTGAGTGAGTGAGTGAGTGAGTTAATGTTTTAATGCTTTTGTTTTTGATATTTTTAGTCATTGTTATATAGTTTACTTTTATAATGTAGCTCTGGAAGCCACCTTGGGCATTTTTTTCGGCATGGGAAAGGTGGGATATATATTATTATTATGTACAAGACAGGACGATATATGTGGTTTAGGACTGTGTTGTCACACTGGTCTTCAGAACATTATTCAACATCAAGTTCTGGTCAGACTGAATGCCAATGACAGTGGTACCTGCGCAAAGCTAAACCACTGGGGATAAAATCCGATCATTCCAATTCAGGTTGGGTATCAAACAATTCATTGCCCGCCAGACACACATCTCTCAAGGTATCCACATTAATTTTATGAAGATGCCTTTCCGCTCACATAATCACCTAAGGCAACTAACAAAATGGAGTTAAAAGAGATAAACATAAATACATGCAATTTTTAAAAAAGAGAGATTTTTTTTAAGCAGCATGAAGAATCAAGGGACGGACTGGTTTAGTCAGAGGAAAATGAAGCCTTAAAGAAGTCAGAGTCAAATAACTTTTGCAATGTCTCCCAGCAGTTTGGCACAATGCCAAACTGATTGTTTGCGATCTGCAAGAACACTGTGCCTTCCCATCCTGATGTTTTTGTCAAACAGCAGGATTGATTAAAGGTACAAGCCAATGAGATCTGACAATGTTGTTCTGATCTTGTTGCCCATGGTTACCCAAGTTCCTGTACGTGAGCATATAGCCAAGATTACGCCTAAGAAATGGTCAGGTCCCTCCATATTTCATATAATCTTCTGACCTGAGCAGCGGAGGCCACCACCTTGACATAACAAAAAATTCACTTTGCACATGTATTAATGTATCTGGAAATCTATCACAACTTGGTCCAAGTTAAGGGAGAACATGTCTAGGCAAAAGAAAGAATCTGAAAGACAAGCGTCCTTGCAAACATTTCAATGTAAACGTAGTATTTTGAAACTCTCAGGTATTACTGCCTGCGATAAATACAAGAAGTTACCTGTTCTTCACCTTATCAAGTTCCTCTTAGGGCATGCGTTAATCTCTCATCCACCCCACTAATTCCCAATATGGAACCATAACTTGGAACATCGGTCTGTATGTAAGTCTCAAAGTCATATCATGTGGCATCTGTGCAATTTCTTTATCAAGAAATTGAAGGAATTGAAACAGGTATTTTGTTTACAGTCGCCACAATCAAGAGGGTATCGGGAATGAGGACATTAGATATACAATCAGCTTTTCTCAAGGAAACTGGGACACCCTAAAACTAAAACCATGGCAGGAACAATTTTTTTTCCAGGAGTCACCCTGTTCATTCCAAAGAACATTTTTAATATACATTTTATAGGATTATCATTTTGTCACCATTCTCTCCTCTCCTAGCCTAGCACTCTCCCTCCCTCCCTCCCTCCCTCCCTCGAATTGTAAAGATTTTTCAAAACTGAATGAGGGAGTTTCACAAGGATTCCTTTCTGACTGTTAACTATGAAAGGGGAGGGGGATTCACTTTCACCCATGTGTAAGTAGAATGGTGCATGGACACACTAGGAAGAATGGAGGACTCGGTAAAATTCTTAAGTATCAGCACCAAACTGCTTATCCATAAGAACATAAGAAGAGCCCTGCTGGATCAGGCCAAAGGCCCCTCTAGTCCAGCTTCCTGTATCTCACAGCGGCCCACCAGGTGCCCCAGGGAGGCATGAGACAACAAGATGCTTGCATCCTGTTGCCACTCCCTTGCACCCGGTACTCTGAAGTAGCCCACCACCTTTGTAAGGAGGTTGCACAATCCATCATTGCCTATAGCCCACGATGGACCTTTCCTCCAGAAATCTGTCCAATCCCCTCTTAAAGGCATCAAGACCAGATGCCATCACCACCTCCTGTGGCAAAGAGTTCCACAGATTAACTTGTTTTATCTGATGATCTTAACTTGTTTAACTGATGATCCAAAAACTTGTTTTATCAAATGTTGATAGAAAAAGGATACCAAAATAAGAAAAAACCTTTTAACCTTTTTTGCCCAATTATAAACTACCCTTATTTCATTTACAGTGCCTATAAAAGAGCTCTCCTTTACACAGCAAGCAGTGTCCTACAGATGATGCTATCACAGGGCAAGAAGCTGTCTGAATCAGATAGTTTGTGGCCTGCTGCTGGTAGAAGCAATTGCTCCACTGAGCCAAGCAAAACTATGAGGCAAGGTCAGTCTGGGGAACTGGGGTTGCTCCTCCCATTGGAAGACTTAGCATCATCTGACCCTGTCTGCAACCAAGAGGAGGAGCTTCCTTTCACATGCTCATGACTCACCCATCCTGCAATCACTACAGAATATTGTATCACATATGCTCATCCTGCAAGCTTTATCCTTCCAACTATTTAACAGACTTCACCTCTGCCTACACATCTTTTTTAATCTCAGGCACCATCGCATCTATATACTATGCAATGCTCAGCATGCTATTGGTGCTTTCAGTAAAAAGTAAGTGCTTTCAGTAAAAAGAAACCAACCTGTCAACTGACTGAAAATTTTTGTATACCCTCAAACTCTACTACTAGTTTTTAATCCTAACTATCTGGTGATCAGTCATTTCTTGACAAAGGGCATTGGCAAATTATGCTCCACATCATAACTCAGGAAGCAGGGTAAGAAACTGATGATAGACGACTAGTTGGGTACTTAGAAAGGTTAAGTCAGTGCCCCCTCCCCAAACACAGAAAATCTAATTGTTATGTACAAAAACAGATGCGATCAACAAATATATCCTGAAAGTTTAACATGTGCTGAACTAAATTTGGACAAGCTATAGGATATATCTATTAGCTCTGACTACATTGCAAATTCCTTAACAGTTCCAACATCCATTGCTGCAAGGCTAATGTTTTGCTCCAGACATTCTAAAATCAAACTCTTCAAACCTCAGTTTACTACTAACAATACTGGAAGACCATTTAGTACTAATAATGTAAAATGTGCCATGCAGAACACAGGAGTCCTACTTGGAGGGCTTATAATATAAAATAGTAATTTTCAACATTTTTCATCTCATTGTACATTGATAAAGCAATAAAATTGTCAGGAAACACCATCAGTTTGACAAGCCACACCACATTGCTGGTGGGAGATTCACATTTCCCTACTAACAAATGATCTTCCCACAAACTTCTGAGGCACACTGATCTAAATTTTCAGAGCTGACCACTGACTCCATACCACACATAAGCAACTGTACTGGACAAAAGTGTGGTCATTTCAGAGAAACAATTCAGCCACTGCGCCTGAGGAAAGAAAACAAGCAAGCCCCCAAATTTAGGTTTATAATTATACTAGTTTTTTAGATGCTAGCATTCAGAGGATCACAACTTGGATTCATCTGAATTCAGAAATAGAGACAGAGGCCTTGACATGCATAGAGAAGACCTGACCTTCAAAAAGGGAGGTGAATGGGTGGTAAACCTATTAAAAACTTTCTAGTCAGGCCAGTCCTCAGATAGTCAACCAGCAAGCCAAATCTGCTTTGTCCCCTGTTCAGCTCACAAAGTATGGGGGGGGGATCCCATATCTGCATGCATATCAGGTTGCTATAAGCTGCTAAGGAAGAATATTCAACTGGGTAAGTTTTGGAAATGTGCTAAAGGGTGCACAGGGAGGGACACAAAGACATGCATCCCCGGTATCCACAGACCTCCAATATCCGTGTGGGGGGTCCAGAACAGAACTCCCACAGATACCAAGACATGCCTGTATATCCAATTTCTCCTTCACGCTTCTTTGATAGTGTTAATATCCTGGCCCCAGAATGCCATTACTTAGTCTACCAGCAAGTCTCAGCTGTACATGAGCAATAGAATGTTATTTTTGTTCCTAACTATATAGTCACTTTAATAAAAAGATTCCATACCATTACTTCATGTCAAAATACGTATTATAGGGACTAACAACGTTCTTCCTTTGGTTGTTGCCAATAGACATATGCAATATTATGCAACTCCATGCAGCTTCCCCAAAATTAGTTTCAGAGTGCTGTACTTACCATTGTTCCATATCTACAAGAGAATCCCAACTAAAACAAAAACCTCAAGCACAGCCTCCCTTCAATTATAACTTTACATGTAAAGTTCCACCAATGACATTAAATCAATAACTTGTTATTCTGACAGGTGCAGATCTCCAGGCACACAACAAAAAATTGGCAACTGGCAGTTGGATTGCTGCAGTATAATATAATACTTCATCCTCTGGCTGGCTTCTAGAAAAACCACATGGGCTCTTAAGCCTGACATTTTTGCATGTTTGGTTATTCTTGAATGCTCTTTTAGTTGCTAAGAAAGACAGGGAAGTGTCCAAAGTTCTAAATGAATATTCTTGGTTCATGGGGAAAAAAGTGATCAAAAGACATGATCCAGTCAAATCTAAACAATTGTAATTCTTCCTAATTTCAATGAGAGGAGTACATTACATGTTTTAACTCTCTTATCTAAATAAACCACACTTAAAACAAGCTAAATGTTGGCTGAATTATGTCCACAATGTCTTGGTGAACACATCTATATTGAAAGTGCCATCAGCATATTGACCAAAACTTGCTCTGCTATATTTGAGGCAAGGTGAGTGAAAATGGTTTTATTTTTTTCATGGATTTCAGTGTTTTCTAAAGTTAGACACACAGAAAGCAGTGCTATGAGCAGTGCTGTAAGTTTTATTCCATTTTTATAAATTATAATTGCTTTTAAAGTGTACTAGGTCGATAATATAGGTGGTATAGCAGATTCAACCACACACACGTAAAATTGTTAGGAAAATATGTAGAGATGTTAGAGAATGTTTTCCTCACAGATTTGGGGGGTGTTTTCATACACAAAAAATGAGAAGCACAGAAAGCAGTATTATGTGTTTTTATTTCGTTATCACCAAAAAAAACCCACCTCTAGGAATGAATAATTATAATAATCTTTCAGTGTTTTATTATCCAAGCTACTCCAAGTGTCTAGGTTGCTTCTTTAGATCTTATAATAGAACTAGCTTTTATATTCATTAAAGAAGTGGTTCTCAAACGTTTTAGCTCCAGATTCACTTAATAGAATGACAATCTCTTGGGACCCACCAGAAGTGATGTCATGGCTGGAAGTGCTGTTATTGTGCCACCAGAACCTGCGGCTTTCCTGATAATGCAGCAATAAGTTGGGTTATTTCTCAGCCATTTTTGTTAAATATGGGAGATGACATCTGCCATCGCAAAGTTAATCAAAAAGAAGAAAAGCCTATTTACAACCTTGACACAAGCAAAAAAAAAACTACACAGCCCGCCTATTTTCTAGCATCCCATCTTCCCGTATTTTCAATATGGCTGCTCTAGGTGCTTTGCGACCCACCTGAAATTGGTTCATGACCCACTGTTGTGTCCCGACCCACAGTTTGGAATCTATAACATCTATATTAAGGCTTTAAATTCCATCTACTTGCTCACTGACAAACCTTTCTCCTGTCTCAACATACAACACATCTATCTGAAAGAGTTCTCAATACAGACAAGTCAGTATTTCTATACTAATTTTCATACTAATGAAAATTAATTTTTTTGTTCCACAATATACCTTGATATAGCATTTCTATTAAAACCCATTTTGTACTGTTATGGTGGTTAAAAAAGTTGGAGTTAAAAGAAGTTGGGGTTAAAAAAACTGCCCCTACCAAGCCTGTAGAATTTATTCTGTGTAAAGTGGAGAGCTGAAGGCATTTTTCTGCATTTTTGCAGAATGCTAGAATCACCCACTTTTCTGAACCAGGACGGTAAAGATCACTATTTTAGGGAAATTGGAACGATTGAATTGTTTGCAGGGTACCCCGCCCCCCACTGTAATTAAAAATGAAACTTTGGCACACTTTAAGGTAAAGGACTACACTTCAGAATCCACTTGGTTTGCAGCCCCTTAGTTCCAGGTAAGTACCTGTAATCAGTTGTTATTGTAGTAATCAGTTGTTGAATGTGTTAAATGTTTCACAAATGCACCACCAGCAGTATCTGTTCAGAAAATCTGCAAGATAGGCAGCCAATCCTAAACCCAATCCCACCCCCTGCTTCACCACTCCACCTCACCCCCAGCCGCTGAGCAGTGCTAGCAGTAAGGGCTAACTATCCATGCCAGATGGCACATCTGTGACACCAGGGCCCACAGTACACTCGTACTGCAGGCACTGGAGGGCTCAGGATTGGGCCTTCAGTCATATTTTTTACTTTTATCACATAATAGATAAGCCATGTTTTTGTTTGAAATTGATAGTCAGCACCCAGACTGCATTGCAAAAACGCTAAACACTTTGCACTGGGGTTGCAAAAAACAACATTCTGCCTCAGGTAAATGGAAACACCTGGAAGTTTTTCCTAAGGCAGTTTTCTCTTTTGGGGATTCCCCTGAAAATGCTGCAAGTATGCACCATACAGAAGTGGTGCACAAACTATGGTACAAATGGGTTTTAAAGCTACAAGACCCTGACCAAACACCAGAACATAATCTGCTATAAAGAGCATTAGGGTGAAGATAAACATGTAATTTTAAGAATGATGGAAATGAGCTACCCACACACTCACACTCTGCCTTGGAAATAAACGCCAGAGAATCCAATGAATGAACATTGAAATTACAGTGGGCCCTCCATATCCGCAGGCTCAGCAACTGCAGATTAACATTTCTGTAGATGAAAGTCCGCAGCTGGAAGGCCGTAAAATACCTCCCAGACACAAACAGAGGCTGCATCCAGGAAACACACTAAGGAGGCTCATGTATGACCTCCAGGTAAATAATTACAGCACTGCACTGCCCTCCCACCAGATGTAATTATCGGGGGGGGGGTTTGCTAAAATGGATCATCTTCAAATACCAAGAGCCCACTGTTCTTTAACTGCACTTTAGAACATACGCAATCCTTTATGTAAGAATCTTTAAAAAAAAGAATCAAGAAAAGTCAACAAGCCAGAAATCAAATTCAGTATACACCTAAGCAGTTTGCCCAAACCTATTTGATCACAATGAAATAAGTCAGAGAAATCTTTATTATAGCATGAAGTCTAAAAAGAAGTTGGTAACTGGCTTGGCCTCAAGCAGTCATGGTCCTAGTATTTTGTGGGGGGGGGGTGCACTGTTCAAGCAAAAGGAGGGCGGTGGCAAGGCAGCTTGCCTCTCAGAGAGCCGAGCATTGTTCTGCCCACCTACCCTCCCCTGCAATTCTCTACTCCCATTTCCCAGTGACTACTCCCTTCCTTGCTACGTATTTTAATTGCCTCTTTGGACATCAACCTCTCAGTTACCAAAGTGCTGAACTTGCTCCACCTCTAATATGAATATCACCTACTAGTCCATTGGTGGACAGGGAACTACCTATCAGACAACTTCTTTCAGAGAACAAAAAACAGCAAATTGAGCAGAGGAATCACCAAGCATCAGTCAAGCATTACCAAGCATCAGACATACTAACACAGAATTATCCCCCTGAAAGGAGAGACAGTTACTCAACAGCACAATCCCATGCATACCTACTCAGAAATCCTACTGACTTCAATGGGACTCTCAGGCTAAGGCAGTGGTTCCCAATCTGTGCATCACAAAGCCCTGGGATGCCATGAAGCACTTACTAGGGCATTGCAGGCCACCAACTGCCCCAGCAAGGAGACCAAAGCATAAGCCTCCAAGCAGCATCAGGAGGCTCATGGGAAGAGCTGCAGTCCATAGCAAAAGATCCTCCTGCCCACTCTGACCTTCTTACTCCTCTGAACCAAGAAGTGAATGATGGTATCATCACCATGTGATGTATTTTTCAACACCGTCATTCCATTCCCGGTTCTGGGGCATCCCAGCAAGTTTGGGAACCGCTGGACTAAGGCTATAACCTATTAAAAGCACTTCAGTAGATCATTTGGCTTGTAACCATTTGATTTAATCAGTCATGATAGTACATGGTTTGGGATTGAACAAAACAAAGCTGCTATTTTCAGTTAGAAAGAAAACAGCCATCTTTTATATCTTCATTTTCACTGCCTATTACATTAATTCACCAGAATCAAAATAGCCTCCAAAACAGAAACAACCCCAAGCATACCTTTAATGTGCTGTTCAATGCATTAAAACTAGCCCCAACTAAAGCTTCAGTTGATTAATCTATAGACTAAAGCTTGTAGACTTACTAAAAACCATAGTAATACAGAACTGATTAAGAGTTACACACATGGATGCACATGTGCACAAACTATGTCAATTCCAAAATAGCATCAGATCAGTCAGCTGAAAACAGATCAGTAACCGAATGCTATTACTGAAAGTCTAGAAATCCTAAGTTAAATTGCCTCCTAGCACAGTAAGTAGGTATGGTTGATTTACAACTGCCAGTGAGAAGCAACTAGCCTCTCCAGCCAACTAGAAAAAAGAATCTAAAACTAACCCTTACAGATTGTGGTGGGAAGAGAACATATCAGGTTGCTCCATGATGCTTCAGGATATGAAGCGGGGGGGGGGGGGTTGTATGAGGGAAGTGAACAAATTTCAGAAATGCATTCAAAAAGAAAGCAGGTTTTACTTTCTGCTTGAGGCATAGAGCAGGGTAAGTACATTAAAATTCCAGAATAAGTGATTATTAATTGATCATCCTATTACTCTCTAAGAGGTTTGCTTCTCTTACCTGTCAACAGAAGCAGAAAAAATACTGCAGGCCTAGAGACAGAAATTGTAAGAGAGTTCCCGCCCTGCCCCTCCTTCTCTTATTATATTGTTTAAAGTCTACCACATCTCACAAATTAAACTATTCAAAATACAGACCCATGATCAGTTAATACTGTAATTTACCCAAATACAACTGATTAAATGTCCATTTTGAAGACTAAATAAACTTCTGTTAAGATCACGCACCAAATAATCTGCTATTTACCTGTAGAAGCCCAATATTTGAACCACAAGAACCTAAAGGCCAAGACTTTATTATGAAGATACTAGGCATTTTTATTCCGTATGTATTTGTATCGGATATAAATTGTAAACAAGGCAATGACACATTGAATATAAGTTTTGGAAATGCAACTAAAATCTTCCACAGAACACACACAATACACTTAATGTCACAACGGTATTCAACATTGCAATGCTTTCTCATAAACAAAAATTACAAAGTATGTTGTAAATAGCAGAAAAAATAACCCATCATTTGTTTACAGTGGCAATAGAAGTGCTCATATCTGAGACAGGAGAAACCAAAAGTCACGTTCTAGCTTAGCATAGCCTACAGATACATGACATCATTCAATATGTAAAGGTTAACTATCAGAACCATGGATGTTTATAACAGATACCATCTCCCATGTTTAACAGAAATTCTGCAAATACATGATAGAACAGATCCATTAAGTCTTTCCCTGAAACCAACACCATCTCCACTACCTTCAGGAAACAAAGTGCCAACAACAGAGGTATATTTTCCCCAATTTATGAAATAAGTCATCTTTCTACAATTGCAAGCTTTGCTGCCGGAACATAATAAAATCGTATCCAACTTCTGCAAACCTGAAGATAAGCATATCTGAATGTAACACCCAGAATATGCAGCATTTTTTACCAAATTGTCACTGTTAAAGACTGATCTACATATACGCCTTTCTCAGGGCCTCACATAAATAACTTGCTATTACCATGATCTGAAATTGATTGCACTCCGATTGCTCAGGGCCTTCAATTCAAACAATGGCTACAGCAGTGGTTCTTAACCTTGTTGGAGGTACTGAACCCCGCAAGTTTCATACGTGCATTCACCGAACCCTTCATAGTTGGAAAAATAAAATGTTTTTTTCAAATTCATAACAGATATTTTATTAGTGCACAAAATGAACCATGCATCAGCTGCACATAAGATCACTGTGTTTAAAGAACAAAACCAACAAAACATGAATGTCACACAAAAACAAAAACATAATTCAATGAATATTTACTGCAAATCAATGTGACTTTTGCTGTTGCCTTTTAGAGAGGTTCGCAGAGCCGGGGGGGGGGGGCGCTCGGCTTCTCCTGGCTGCCGCTCGGGCACTTTAACCCGAGCGGCGGCCAGGAGAGGAGACGCCGCGTGCCTGCCGGTTCAGTTTAGCCTTCAGAATAGCCTTCAGTTTCTTATGGTGAAGCATTGAAAATGCCATAAAAGTATTGTGTGAATGCCAAAAGTATATTAATGCACCTGGCAACCCTGGCGAACGGAATGGACACACACCTCCGCCGAACCCGAGACTGACTCACCGAACCCCTGGGGTTCGATCAAACTCAGGTTAAGAACCACTGGGCTACAGAATGAACAATTACAATTCACAGACTGATCAAAGGATAAATCATTTTAGATTCCTGATGCACAATCGTAAGAATTAAGAACAATAATTTTAACTTATTTTTGTGCAAGAAATTCATGTAAGGAGAGCAAGTAAAGGACTACTGCACAAGATCAAACCCATGTAGCTTTTGCATTTTCTTTCCAGAGTGATTCAGTTCAGGTACTACTGTACAGGTTAGGGAAGCCTATGGCTGGAGCCCTCACAACCCTAAACCATCTCCATGCTTAGTAGCAGAAACTACAGCAAAGAAAGCTCTCCTGAGCAGTTCCTGTGCCTGCCATATGCATGAGCAACAATATTCCTGATGGGAACATCTGGCAAACAGCAAACTGTTTGAAGTTGGAAGGCCTGAAAAGTATGACACATTTAACACTGCCACTTGCCTAGCCGCTTTTGTTTCTGGCAAGATCTTAAATTCTGTTAGAGGCAGCAAGAAATGTGGATGTAATGCCTCACTCCAGCCTCTCAGTGTAGAATGGTGAGGCATGCAGGTCAGTGGCAAAGATGAGAGGAAAAATAGCTGGTTGAGCCTTTGGTGGTGGCAGCAGGGCATTTCTTCCTTCATCACAGCTTCACATGGAATGGTGCTCTCAGCAAAAAAGGCAGGAGCAAAGAGCTCTTGATATATTCAGTAAAAACAAGATATGCACACTTGTGAACCTGGAAGTGGACAAGCTTCAACAAGCAATGGCAGGGTACATCAGAAAGCTGTGCTCAGATGTATTCTGCCCCCTTTATGTCTGGTGCCTATCCCTCACATCTTTTGCTCTGTGCCCCTGCATCTTATGCTCCCTTACCCGTTTTTTCTGCATATGTTATGCACACTTTATGATCTGTTATACGCGCACTTTTAATTCTCACTTTTAAGGTTATTCCACAGTTGTATTGTGGACTGGACTTAACGGATCTTAGCACCTCACCACCATGTGTAAATAGCACTACTTCACAGCAGAAGGCTTGTAAGCTCATGAAATAACTTACATCAATAAACACAATTATTCCTGTAGATTCTACTCCCCTCACCACCACCATTTTGTGACTGGCTCCACCCCCATGCTGCCATTTTGTGGCTAATGAACCCAGAGACACTTTTAAAGTGAAAATTCTGTAAGGACACGGTCACTTTACCCCTACTCTATAAGACTGAATCTATTTTTAGACTCTTGCATTGCTGGCCCTCTTGATAAGCTTTAAACTTATTAGGGCATATATTCCCCTAATGCATGCATGCACACATGCACCCACACCGGACCAGTTCCCACAGATTATGCAATTTTCAACTAATGACCAGACAGTCTCACCTGCAATTAAGTTATTAACAAGACACCAATAAAAGCAGGTTGCAGCTTACAGCTTTAGTATGCCTCATTCACAAAATAATGTTAAGACACTATCTCCAGCTGACCCAGGGCAATGATGTGCACTGACCTATGACAGGTTTTTAAATAATGCATATTTCAGAGAGCTTTTGTCCAATTTGCTGCAAATACCAGTCAGCAAAGCTCATTTATGAATCCAACAAATGAAAACAGAGGGGGAAAGGCAAAATATGCTATTAGTTACATTTTACTACTCTTTTCAACAGAACTGGTTGCTACTGTCCACAAACATTACTTTCATCACCTTTTCCTACCACTGCCTTCGTGCTTCCTTTGATTCCAACTCCACCTGACAAATCTTATTTCAGCAAGTAACATCTTTCTCTTTTTGCCTATTCTCCCACCGCGCATTTCCATAGCAAGACATGTAGTTTTACTTGTTTGTTATAAACCTTGAGACAGTTTTAACGAAAAAGGAAATTCTCGCATCTCACAACCTCTAATCTGATGCACATTTCTGATGAACCTCTCACATCTCATGCATAAAAGAATCATTGTTGCCCAAATCATCAGAAAAGATCTGAATGTCTCCCCTGCTCTCACAATACAAACTTAGGATTCTAACAAGGACTTCTTCTGGCAAGGACAGCTTCACTCAAGTAACCTGTCTTGTCTAATACCAAAGAAATTATAGATAGAGAATTCCTGTCTGTTGGGGTAGGAAAAGTAAGTGGCATGATCCCATTACTGAATGAAACTATATACAAAAAATAATTTGGATTTTCAGTTCCTTTTATAAATACAAGCAAAACTAAAAGTGTCAGTCATACAAAATGCAACTAGATATTTGTAAACTAATTTAGTTCCTGGTAAATCATGCTGAATACCTCTGAAGAACAACAGAATTTCCGCCCACACAGCTAGCTGGAATGGATAGGAGCAAGCAGACAAAAGGGTCTTCGGTGAAAAACAAAGAAGTGAGTGTGAATGGAGTTTCTCAATCCCCCTAAAACATAATTATTCTCTCCAACTAAACATAACCAAGTTTAAATTGGACGCTGTCACTCTTCATAATTGAACCTTCCCATGGTAGGAGACCTGTTTTAAATTTGTTACCGACCTTGAATCTACTTATAAAACAGGTCTTCTAAACCTAAATGTGGTTAAAATGTGGTTATAGTTATCAGCACTGCATCTTCCTATTCTAAGTAAATACGCTCGATGCTACTCACAGTGGTACATGGTGCTGTTCGGTGTCTGCTTTGGTCAGTTCCTCCTCTTCAATATCAGACTCCCCACCTGAACTGCTGTCCGTGACATCAGAGTCAAACGCTTGTTCACAGGATCGCAGATTAGCCATCCCACTGGCGGTAAACCTCTCCAGTTCTTCTGAGATGGAGTCACTTTTTAAGAAGCTGCTCAATCCTTCTGAAGTACTCGTCTCGCTTGCAGCTTTTCTCAAAGCTGCTTCTGCCTTACGGGTCAGCATTAGCTGACTCCGATGTCTCAGAGAGTCCAGAGCCGGCAACTTGCTCAGAGTTTTCTCCAAGAAGCCACCCAGCTGTTGCTGGATGTGTCGTTCTACTTGTTTGGCCTGCACCACCTGCAAGCGCTTTTGCAGCCTGCGAGCACGATTCTCAATATCTGCCTGCCGTCGCAACAGCACCCTTGTCCTCATATCTGAATCAAGAGTGCTGAAAGTGTTGTTTGGCAGAGAGATCTTCTGCTCTTCTGGTTTACTGCTCCCAAAATCAGAACTAGCAGACACACCTGATAATGGCAACAACAACTTCTCTCCGCTGCCCCCTTCAAGTCCATGTTGCTGCTCTGGAGAACTGAGGGTAGGCTTATTCACAGTGCCATTATTGCTAAGTGGAGCCGTATGCTCTGCATCAAGGCTTCTGTGCGGAAGAGTGCAATTGGTCAAACCCGATTTCAGGTTCCCGAAATCAGACCCCCCAGGACTATTAGTATCAACATCCTGGGGGGGTGGCAGATGGAGGAGCACGCTTTCCACCATTAAGTGAAGCTGTGTTTTCATGATCAGAACTGTTATTTTTTGCCAACTTTTTCGCCAAGCCATTGACAGGTGCTTGAGGCAGAGGGGTTTGACTACTATTACTCATGGTTTTTAAGTTTTCCAAAGAAAACTCCAACACTGGTTGCCTCCCCAACAGATCACCCGTTTTCAAGAAGGACTGAGATAATAGAGAGTGAGATTTCAGGACTGTCTGTTTGTTGAAGACCCCTTGCAGTTTCAAAGACTCTTTCGGAGGTGCAGATGTTACATCCGAGCAGAGGTAAGATGCCACTAGGGGCTGCAGCTTTCCCAGCTCTTCCTTTGTAGAATTATTACGGAAATCTAGGTTAGAATCCTCAGCTTTCCTTTTGGTGCCGTTGGTGGCGACGAGGATATTATTGGCGTTGCCGTTGTTTTCGGCACTGCCAGGAGACAGGGCGGAGGATGGGGGAGCCAGTTTGAACCGGATATGGTGAGCTTCAGCTGCTGCGTCAGTGAGAGCGGGCGCCATAGTAGCCATTCAGCACAGAGAGATGGGACGTCCAGCCTCTCCCGTTGCAGAGGCCAGCTCTGCTGTTTCCTACTGCCTCGCCAGAGGGCAGCCTAAAAAGAAAGCAAAGAGGAAGTTTTAGGGGCACAGAATCAGTCCAGCTACAATATCAAAATACTTACTGTACACAGTATGTTTTTAAATTAGAAACCATAATCTGTTATACAACTATATATTATGGACAGAGTGCAATTATTTGCACTTCCCATTCCCTACCAGTCATCCCAAATCCTGGAGGAAGCAGAAATGGTGCGGCCAAGAGTAACGAACAGAAAGAAAAGGTAGCAAAAGAAGAAACACTTTACTAGATACATGCTATGGGGGGGGGGTCAGTGCCAGAAGTTCGCCCCCTGCCAATCCAAGAAGCGGATGTGCGGGGAATGTTTTCGCCCTGCACAGCTGCTTCTCAGCTCAGCGCTGCTGCAGCACCAAAACAAGCTGGGGAAGTGGCTGCTTCCTAGAGCAATGTGGCTAAAAAGCGCAACACGCCCTCGGAGGGACAGCCCCTCCAAAGGGGGGCAACGCTTGTTAGCTGTGCCGTGGCTGCTTCCCAGAGTGGTTTCACTCTTCATGGGGCAGCAGGGGGTGGCGACACAACTGTCCTCCAGCTAGCGCCCAGGGCATTTGCACCCCTTGGCCCGCCACTGACAGAGAGGGATAACTATGGGGGAGGAAAGAACAACCCCAAACAGTGAGATATTTCACATCATGAAAATAACCATACAATGCAGGCAGGCAGAATTCAAATGGCAGTATTGCTGCTTTAAAAAGGTCAGTGATCCAGTGAACCCAAAATTCTGAGAAGAGTCAATCTCCCTATCAAACAAGAACTGAACCAAAGCCTAGAAAGTCTATTGTCTTGAATCTGAACCAAATATCTAGTACCTGGTTCCCACCAAAAAGTGCCTTAGTGATCAAAAGCTCAAGATACATTTTTAGGGAAGCGAGAAAGGGCCTCTCTCTTCTCTGGTAAAGGAGTCTGTATTTCTCAGAAAACCGTTGGAAAAGAGAAAAGTATAAGTTTTGAAATTGGTAGATTTTTCCTGCACAACAACCTGGACTCTCAAGTAAAAACTAATAGTTCAATCACATTAAGATTAACTTTTTCTTAATCTAATTAAACAAGAAGATTTTAGAATTTCTGAAAACTTCTATTTCAAAATTTTGAAACCAATGCACAATTTTTCCCCCCAAATCAGGAATTTCCGGCTTGTTCATGTATCATCTTCAGAATCTGAAAATTCCAAGAACAGCAACATGGCTGAAGCACAGTCCACAACTCTACTGGTCTCCATCTAGGTTCTTTTATCAGTAATCTTTGTCTCAATAAAAGTGAACAAAGAAAATGACGATTGCCTTCCTGGATAAGATTAAGGGCCATCAGGTCCAGCACATTCTTTCTAACAGCAGGAAGTCAGATGCCTGAAGGAAGGTGATCATTCTATTTTGTGCCCCCTTACCTTGTTATGGAGATTCCACTGAACTGTGGTCTAATGGGCTTGTCTGCTATGAATTTGTCTATCTTCTATGGTAAGTTACCATCACCTTCCCTTGACATTTTGCAGATTAGTTATGAAACTGTGTGAAATACTTCCTTTCATAAGTCCTGAACCCATTTCTAATCAATTTCATTGGGTATCCCTGGCTTCTAATAAAAACAGATTTTAAATCCCATCTTCTCTCTCACCATTCATAATTGTATATACAGGTTGAGCCTAATTATGCACCGATTTTTCATCCGCGAATTTGATTCAACGCGGATACCCCCAGACCCATGCTGAGCAAAATTAAGTACAACTTAAAGCCTCTGAAGGCAACAGGAGCTGTACTCCATCGCCTCCAGAGGCTCTTCTGAGGCTCAGAATGGCCATTTTGGCCAAAAAGGTCACCTGACATTTTTAATGCCTTATAAGGCATTACAAGAGTTGGGAAAGCCTTCCAGGGCCTCGCGGTGCCTTATAAGGCACTAGCTTTTTGTTACCCGGTGTTGCCCAGGTAACAAAATGATCTTCCAGAGTTTATGAGTTTTGGACCCCTTCTCACCCCCCATGCTGACAGGGGCCCAACCCAGACTCCAACCGTGTCAGGAGCGTCACTACTCGCCTCGGTGACCCCAGAAACTACGGCTCCGACGCAGATTTCGTCCGTTTTGACCGTTCTCACACGGGGGCCCCCATGCACTCCCACCCCCAGGGGTGCTGGGGGGGGCTGCCCCCCGCAGTGTTTGTCACCAGGCCGCAAGGCATATGCATGCCAAGTCTGGCACCAATCGCTCCAGGCATCACAGTGGGGCATGGCGGGTGTCTCATTTCGCACCCCTTCCCATCCCCCACGTTGAGGGGGGGCGAACCCAAACTCCCACAGTGTCGGGAGCGTCGCTGCTCGCCTCAGTGACCCCAGAAACTACAGAACCAAGGATGAGTTCGTTCGTTTTCACACAGGGGCCCTGGGGCACCCCCACCCCCGGGGGCGCGGGTGGGGCCTTTCCCCTGGAGTGTTTGTCGCCAGGCCGCAAGGCACACGCATGCCAAGTTTGGTGCGCGTCGCTCCAGGCGTTCCAGCAGGGTATGGCGGACGTTTTGTTTTGCACCCCTTCTTGCCCCCCACACTGAGGGGGGGCAAACCCGGACTCCAACAGTGTCAGGAGCATCGCCACTCGCCCCGGCAACCCCGGAAACTGTGGATTCAACTCCAATTTTGGCCGTTTTTGACCATTCTCACATGGGGACCCCTGCATACCCCCACCCCCGGGTGCGCTGGGGGGGGTCTGCCCCCCGCAGTGTTTGTTGCCAGGCCGCAAGGTGTGTGCCTGCCAAGTTTCGTGTCGATCAGTCCAGGCGTTCCAGCACGGCATGGCGGATGTTTTGTTTCGCACCCGTTCTGGCCCCCCGTGTTGAGGGGCCCCCGAACCCAGACTCCACCAGCATCAGGAGTGTCGCCAGTCATCTCGATGACCCTGGAAACATTGATGCCAAGATAGAGTCCTCCCCCCTGCCTGCCTCCCCCCCCCCCACAAATGGTAGCAAGCCTCCAGGGTTTAACCTCGCTGGAGATGGCGGGGATTGAACCTGAGCCCTTCTGAATGCAACGAATGTGCTCTACCACTGAGGCTACAGCCTTGTAGATGGGTCAGGCCTGCGGTATCTCCCTTTTCAGGAGGGTGTCATTGACGCCAAGACATACATTGCTGCTTTGTACCCAGGCAATCTCCTAAAGAGATTTCGGCCGATTTCGGCCATTTTCGGCCGTCTTCATGTGGGGGCCCCTGCACACCCCTGCCCCTGGGGGTGCTAGGGGCCCCCGACCCCCGCAGTGTTTGTGGCCAGGTCGCTAGGCTTCCGCATGCTTAGTTTGGTGCCAATCAGTCCAGGCGCTCCAGCAGGGTATGGCAGATGTTTTGTTTTGCACCCCTTCTTGCCCCCCCCACGTCAAGGGGGGGGCTGAACCCGGACTCCAACGGCGTCGGGAGTGTCGCCGCTCATCTCGGCGACCCCGGAAACTGTGGATTTGATGCCGATTTCTGCCGTTTTTGACCGTTTTCACACGGGGACCCCCGCGTACCCACACCCCCCGGGGGCGCTAGGGGGGCCCGACCCCCGCAGTGTTTGTCGCCAGGCCGCAAGGTGTATGCGTGCCGAGTTGCGTGCCGATCGCTCCAGGCGTTGCGGAGCCTATGCGAGACATACATACACACACACACACACACCCAGGCTCTTAATATATAGATTAAGAATATCACTGCCTACTAGACAGCAATTGTGCTCCACTATTGTCGGGAGGATAGGGTGGGGGGATCCCCATTCTGAGCCCTGTCCAGGCTGTGTGCAGACGTACACAGCCTTCACAGGACTCAGATAGCCCTCCAGACAACAGCGGAGCACAATTCCGCTGCTGTCTGGAGGGTGGGGTTGAAAAATCCGTGGGTTTAATTACCCGTAGATTTTTTTTAATACACAAGGCTTCCAGGAACGGAAATGCTAGCCTGTTACCATAGGAATGTGCTCCAAGTCTTTAATCATTCTAATCACCTATATCTTTCTATATATATAGACTGTCTATACAGTCGAGAGCCTAACCCATGTGCCATCAGGACAATAGGGTTCTGCCCCATCTCCGGTTGCCTCCCCCCGCCCCCTTCTCCCCGCCCAACTCACCTGGAGACTTGCGCAACTCAAGATTGCTCCACAGGCCATTGGGAGGCTTACATCAGCCTCCGGAAACATTTTAATATAAAGGTTTCTTCTGGTTTTTATAAAGAACCGGAATTCAAGCTGAAAGTCTTTTCAGTGGCTGGTATAAGCCTCCCAACAACCTGCAGATGCCATGTGCAGCCTTTCTGGCCTTTGGAAGGGCGCCGGTGGGCAGAAGGTGGCAGCAGCTCAGGCAAGTCCAGGCCCTGTGACCCCCTGAACCTTCCCCCGCAAGGCCTACCTGTCAGTCTACAGGCTAATTTAAATGAGATGACTGGAAATGTACACAATACACCACTAGCGCAATCCTATAGACCGCACAGTGTCGGTACAACAGGATTGTGCCAATGCTGCGCTCTTAGCGCTGACACAGGTGCGCCGATCTGCACCCCTGCGTCAGCGCTCTAGCAACAGGATCGGCACTGCAGGCAGGCTCCCTGCCGAGGCGGCACAGGGATTGGAGGGAGGGAGGGAGGTGGGGGCGGGACTTGGGCGGGCTTGGGAGGTGGGCACACGGCCACATCCTAAGCTCTCGAATCTGCGCACTCTTTAGCGGGCGCAGATCTGAGGAGCACATAGGGGAGGCTGGAGTCTCCCTTACGGTAAGGGAGCACATGCTCCCTTGCCGTGGGGAGGCTCCAGCCTCACCTATATTGCACTAGGATATGGCGTTGGCTGGCCGGACTTGCCATTCCAGTGCAGTATAGGATTGCGCCCTATATGTAAGTGTGCCACAGATTTATATGACAGCAGCACAATCTCCACTGCTAGGGACACAGACATGGAAAAACACACACATACAGCAAATTAGAATGGCATTCAAATCAACTATCAAATATGCTATTCAAATCAACTTAAAATTGGGGGAGGGGCCAGGAATTCAGGCTTCTGCAAAACTTCGCTTTTTAGAACCATAAGCAAAGCAGTGTTTCTACCAGTGGTTCCTCTCCCACTGTCCAGTTAGCTCCACAGAAACACACCCCAGTCTCCTACACTATATCTCATGCCACTGTCAAATTACCCAAACCCTTAGCAATGACAAAGAACTTCAGATGGGAGAGAGGCAAGGAAAAGATACAGCCAATCCTCTTTACATGTGAACTCACTATCTACGAATTTGCTTATCTGCAAGGGGCAGAACTGCTACCTACCTCATTATTTGTGCCTCTATCCTTGTTATCCCCTATGCAGAGGGACCTTCAAAATGGCACTCTAGACCAGTGTAGACCCATTTAAAAGAGCTGGCGGAAGCATCTGTGCTGCCAGTGCCACTCTGAAGGTACCTGCAGCCTCTAGAAGGTCCAGCAGTTATTCAAAGATCTTCTGGCACTTCTTGTTGCACTCTGGTGGCTTCCTGAGGGTCTCTGCTGGATTCTTTTGATGGCTGATAAGGTACCCTTGCATGTAACCCCCTCGATCCCATAGCATCAATGGTTCGTTATCTATCACTATCCGCACGTTTCTAGGAACCAAACCCCAGCAGATAATGAGGACTGACTGTAACGTGTGTGCTGCCACATGTTACAATAACAGCTGGATATCTGTTCTGTTCTCTCAAGTAGACAATTATGATTGTCAGCATTCTGAGAAAGGATATTTAATTGGTATGCACACACAATTACATTGTCCTCAAATTAAATACAGTCAGTTCTCGTTATCCGTTAGGATTAGATTCCTGGAAAACTTAGTGGATGCCAAATTCATGGATACTGAACCACTGAGCCTATGGGGAAAATTGGGTTAGGTTCCAGGGGACCCTCTTCACCATACCCTCTATGAACATGATGAACTTGTACCTTAATGAAGTCTATGGGGTTGGCTGATGAGCCCTCGCTCTCACCATCTCCAACACCTGATGCTTCCTACTCTATGTTGGATATGTTGTGGCGAAGATTGTGGCAATGGCAATTTTTCCATGCTGGCTATCCCTAAACTCAGTGGTCTTCAACCTTTTTTGTCCCACTACCTACCTACCTACATGAAGTATGAAACTGCTGACCCATTATTGGTCCTGCCTCCCTCCTGGGACCCTATCCACCCACTTCCCACCCCTGCTACGTGCTCCCAGCACTATTCAATGTGTATTAGAAAGAGCAGAAAAAGTTACCATGAAGCCTGGCATTGTTGAAAGCTATTTCAGCACAATTGCTAAGAACCTGAATAGAACAGGACTGAGGCACAATCTTCTGGTACCTGAAGGGGTACACCAGGGCCTCCCCCTTTACCACCAGGTGGTGGTCTTCAACCTTTTTAATTCCTGTAAGTTTCCACAAACCCACAAGTAAAGCTTCGTGGCCCCATTGCGGTCCTGATCCTAAGGCTGAAGAACACTGCCTTAACTCACTGAAGGTTGATGGCCCAAACAAGGCCTCAGAGTTCTGTAGTAGGAAAGGGGTTGCTTTACCCCTTCACCTGTCTTCCTCCTCCACCTGTCTCTTGGCTCCTTTCCTGGGCTTGTATCACATCAGCTCTCTGGTAGCCTTCCAAAGACTTCTCCTTCCTTGCTAGGGTTGTGAAGGTTCAGAAAGAGTCCCGAGACAGTGTGCAAAATAGCATGGCAAGTCTGGAAGCAGATATAAATGTGCCCAATGATTCTCCATGGACCAATACCAATGTCTGTTTGATGTGGAAAATTGACCAAATCCAATCAACTTAAAAACAACAACAACAACAACCCAAGGAGTATAATTGGCTGGACAAAACCCCCGCCCCTGTTGGCCATATACGATATAGGCATCTCTTCCTCCCCCCCCCCAAGCAGGAGAGGCCACTGTCTCTTCTCCTCCTGCAACTCTCTCATCCCTGCACGCTTGTAGCTTTGCAGAGATGCCCCCCACCCCACCCCCGCCTGAGTACACCAGCACAGTATTCACTGATAAGAACAGAGTAGCCGATAACAAGAGGTAGGTAGCAATTCTGCCCGTAGTGGATAAGCACATTCACAGATAGCGACTGTGTATAAAGAGAACTGACTGTAGGCAACTGTATTAGTTTTACAAGACATGTTTCAGTTATTAGTGAAACATATCTGAACTAGCTTAATTTATTTTAATGTTTGTATCTAAACCAAAACTAAATCACCAGGGTTGGGAAAATATCACATGCATGCGTGCATTGAATTAGGGGTCAGGATACAACACTTACAAAGAATGCATACCTAGGTGTCTCAAAAACTCAGAATAAAATGCCCTTAAAGCAAAAGTCCTTCAGGAGGTAAGAGTTCCCATTCCCTTAGAACAGCATTCTCCAAATTGTGGACCAAGGTGACCAAATAATTATTCCAGGTGCAGCAGCAGCAAAGCCTTACTATTCTGTGCCATAACCAGGTGTTTTTGCACAGCTTCTCACAACTGAGTGCTAATCAGCCACTTCCCCCAGAAAATCCAAGCACAGCACCTTTTGGGGTATAGTAATTTCCTGGGAAAGCAGCTGTTCTGAGGAAGTAGCTGTGCTAAGACTGGATGCAAAAACTGTTGGATGCAGCACTGAGCAGTAAGCACCGAACAACTGCAGCACTGAACTTCCATGCCCTAAATAATTATTCAGGATGCTATACCTAGCCCACGGGCCAGAGTTTGGCAGCCCATGCCCTAGAACAGTGGTATTCAAACTGTTTAGACTGGGACCCACTTTTTAGGATGGGTTAATTCTATTCTAGAATTAACCTTGAAGTGATGTTGTGGCAGGAAGTGACATCATCAAGCAGGAAGTACTGTCCTTGTAACATAATAAAATGACACTCCTGAAATGCAAATTGGAACTCTTGGACTGCAGCAACTGCACAACCATGAAACATCCCTGACAAAAAGCCAGATTAGGACAAAATATTATGTAAAAGCACTGAACTAAAAACAAAATTTTTAAAAACCCTAACTTGAAAATTCAAACTATTAAAACTCACACAAGGAATATAACAAGAGTAAGGTCTGCAGTTTCCAAGATAGCAGCTCCCAGCTTTCTGCAACCCACCTGACATCAGGTCCTGACCCACCAAATGGAACCCGACCCACAGTTTAAATACCACTGCCCTAGAAAACCAGTTAGGGTAGCAAGTATACTTACTAATACAGAATACACACATATAGTACAAAAGCAATCTACTTGTAGAAATCCACGGCATAAGTAGTTATGTAGTTGCTCAATATTCAAGTGAATGCAATCTTTGCTCATTCCTCTGGCAGTTGCCTTATTCTACATTCCCATTACATGAATTCCACACGCCTAAACACATCACCTTGATTTGGCATGATGCAGTGAAGGGCACCTGAAAATAAAAGCTACAAAGATCAAAGCTAGTAAAGGTTCTTAGCACCTTTACATGACATACCTATTCCAAGGAAAATCAGCCCATGCAATCCTACTTGTCTTTCCCTCTAAAAAAAAATCTTACAATTTCATAACTCTCAGATTCTCTCTCTCACTCACACACTCACTCACACACTTCTAGAGCTGAAAAAATTCCAGACACCCAAAAAATGTGAATCAGGCACCTCCAGTTTGATAGATTCAATTTATGTGCAGGAATGAAGAGAACTATTAAGCTGATGGTCACTTCTAGCCACCTACAAATATCACAGGATCTGTAATAGCCCTCTAAATGCCTAATCAAAGAAACACCCATAAAAAAAAAAAAGACTACAGGGCTTTCTGCTGCAGTTACTCCAGCTTTTTCCCCTGAAGCAGTATTCTTAAGAAAGACATTCCTAGCATGTTTTCCATAAAACGTTGGACACCTAAAAGAATGTGATCACTTCATTATGAGATGATGCTCTCTTGGTGCATGCATTTAAATTACCAATTTCCGAGTGACTTTCTATGAGGGTATAGTATATTTCATTCTTACCATCAACAGAGTGTCAGCCCTCGTGTCTCATTTATGCAATTTTATCTGCAGAGTTGAATATCCGCTTTTTTGGATCTGCACAGAATCCCAGAACCAAACATCCTGCAGATATGGTGGGCTAACAGTATTTGACTCCACTTCCTTCACATACTACTTAATGCAAGATTAAGTATTAAATGAGATGGTTTAAGTCGGAATTGTGGACGGTCACTTGCTGTTGTCTTCTACTGGGTGAGACCAGAGGGCCATCTAGCTCAGCAATGCCAGCACTGACAGGCAGTGGTTCTCCATGGTTTCAGACCGGGATCTTCCCCTGCCCAACCTAGAAACTGAACCAAGGACCTTCCATGTGTCAAATACATGCTTTACCAATGAGCTACAGCTCTTCCCTGAATGATGTTTGCCAGATTCACTGGTTAGTGTCCTGTGTGTGAAGATAAATGAAAACTGAATGAAACAGCAAAGCAATGCATTGGGAGACAATGCATTTGTCTGAAACCACTGCCAGTCAATGCAGACATGACTAAGCTAGTTGTCCCAATAGTTTCTCACCTAGTAGAAGGCAGCACAGCTGACTTAAACCATCTCATTTTTGTTTTTAAAATCCCCTATAGTCCCACACAGTGTTCCAAAATCAGACAGCCCTGATCTGTATTAAGCAGACAATATATGGGCACTTATCCTAAAACAGGCTGGACAAGGTGACACTACAGGTTAAACTGCTGAGTTGCTGACTGGAAGGCTGGCAGTTCAAGACCACACAACGGAGTGAGCTCTCATCGCTTGTCCCAGCTCCTGCCAACCTAGCAGTTCGAAAGCAGGTAAAATGAGAGTAGATAAATAGGTACCTCTTCTGTGAGAAGGTAACGGCATTTTGTGCATATAGTCAGCTCTTAGAAACGTCAGCTCTTAGAAATGGAGATGAGCACCACCCCCTAGTCGGTCATGACTAGATCATTTGGTCGTGGGGAAACCTTTACCTTTACACTAAAACAAAGAAGTAGGCTGCTCTGTGGCAAGCTGAAACCCAAAGGTTTAACTATGAGAATTTCAGGATAAAAATCTGCCATTTCTAAACGAAGAGATCTGGCAGGCCACAATTTGAGTTGAGGAAGGCACTTTCCTTTTCCTACACATAAGAAACTCAAAGACAAAAGCAGAAAAACATACCAGAGATTACTTTTATATACACATAATTTGTATACTAAAATAGTATTAAAATAAAAAGGCAACAGAGGATTAAAATTTCCTCCTGCCTGCTTCTGGGGGAATTCAGCCTCTTCTTCCCCCCCCCCGCCCCATACCTTACTTTTGGATAACTTTATCTGCCCAGTGACTGTAAGTCATCTTCAATTCTGCAATGAACTGCCTTACCAAGATCTCTTCCTGCATGACTCATCAAATTCTTGCTTACATGGCTTGTTAATTCTCCTATCTTGGCACAATAAAAAAAATGACACCAGGATGAGTGCAGTGGTGTCATCTACTCTCTCGCAAGCCGGAACGCTGGGCGGGACTTGAGTGATTGACAGGCCGTCGTTTGACTTCCGGTTTCTTCGCGCGCCCCGCGCGGCTTTCCCTCGCCTCGGAGGGAGCGCCTGCTCGCCAGGGGGGATGGGGGGGGCGCGCCGGGTGCCTGGGCGAGCAGGCGCCCCCTCCGAGGCGAGGGAAAGCCACGCGGGGCGCGCGAAGAAACCGGAAGTCAAACGACGGCCTGTCAATCACTCAAGTCCCGCCCAGCGTTCCGGCTTGCGAGAGAGTAGATGACACCACTGGATGAGTGTCTAGATTGTTTGAAATCCAAGGAGATCTGGATTCAAATCTCCACACAACCATTGAAGCCCAAAGGACAACCCTGGGACAGTCATCATACCTATTCTCCATGCCTGTTGGAGAAAAGGAAGGAGAAAAACCCAAACAATTCATTCATGAAGTCTGTTTTACAGGTCTAGAGCCAGAGTCTCTTAGCATGGATTCTACCCCAGGAAAGTAACACCAGCTGTTCTGCAGATTCAATATGCATCAATTAATCCAACCATGCAAAAACATCCAGAGCAAGAAAGGTCATTGCCAAAAGCATCACTATTCTACTATTTGCTGGTAATATGAGATTACTTCCTGTTATTCTGTTACAAATAGGATGAGCACAAAACCATTTCCAAGGAAAAATTATAAGAATGCAAACAGTACAAGAAAAGATACAGAGTACTAGAATATACTACTATGCATATGCTAGTAGAATGTAGAATTTTAAAGTGAACAAAACAATTTTAATCTTAACTTGTGATCTCTTGCAAGAAGAGACATGTTGCAAAACTAGCATTCAAGACTTCAGGTTATAATCAACAGCAATCATCACTGAGACCACTAACAAGAACACCACTATCCTATATTGGTGATATATGAATGATGCTTGCACTTCAAGACACTAAACACTCACATGGGGAAATTGTCTGCCACCTTTAATTTTGAAGTCCATGTAGTGTAAAAAGGAAATACTAATTAATAGTTATATCATGCTTTTTGAGTGTTCCAAGTGCTTCACACACTTTAATTCAATAATCCCAGAACCATCCTGTTGGGTAGGCAGGGATATTGCATATGAGGAATTTAGGCAGAAGCAACGGTTAAGGCTACTTAGTGAGTAAAAGGAAGATTTGAACCTGAGATTTCCTACATCACACCCTATTACACTACATAAATTCTTAAGCTTTTCAGCTGATCTCTACCACTTTCAGTAGCGAAGCACAAAGAATCTAAAACTACCAAAAAGCCATTAAGAGAGCTAATATAATTTAGAGGAATACTTTCATTCATTTTTAAAAGTGTAAGATTTCTTTACGATCATGATTTAAACAATACAGATGACAGAAATAGAAATGCAGTTCTAAATTTTCACTTTAACTCTACTGATGTGATACCTTCAGTAAATGACCATAGCGTCTGTGTGCAGTTACGTTGCAATATACTGCATTCCTGTACCCATTCTCCATCACATATGTACTCTACAAAGAGGCAAATGTTGCAAGCTTTCCCTTACCCATAATGAAGTAGATTTCATTTGAAACACTCTACCCATTGCTAGAACAGAAGCAGATACTCCCAGAATTGTTTCACTACACTTTTTCACAATGGGCCACCTGGAAAGCTGAGAGTTCTTACAGTATGTTTCAATATTAATCAACATCATGTATAGCTGGGGAAATCTGAACCCCAAAGTGGAAAAGACAATCCCAATTTCATAACATATGCTGCATACTATATGCTAGTGATCTTCAACCTTTTTCATGCTATGACCCCAATATATAAATAAATAAGGTATACGAGTGGGGGGCCCATTGTTTACTCTGCCCCTCCCAGGACCCTACAATCCTACCCCATCACCACCCACTGCCCACTCCCAGCACTCTTCACTGTAACTAAATACTCTTATTAGAAAGAACAGAAAAATCTACCATGAATCCTGGCATTAGTGAAAGCTTTTTTAGCACATTTGCTAAGAACCTGAGCAGGACTGGTACCAGGCCTGATATAACCTCCTGGTATCTGAAGCGGCACATCAGATGCCTCTCCCTTTAAACTGTCCCTTTAAACTGCCTCCCCTGGTGCTCTAGTACAGTGGTCTTCAACCTTTTTTGTTCCCTTATGTTGCTGCAATCCCACAACTGAGGCTTCACAACCCCACTGGGGTCCCAACCCCAAGGTTGAAGAACACTGCTATATGCAATGGCGTCACTAGGGTTTGCATCACCCAGTGCACACATTCATTACATCACCCCCAAAATGGACCTCCTCTCATACCAGACCATACAGAATAAATTACAATATCACACACATAGCCTAAATGGAGTGGCATCACTAGAGTTGGAGTAACGCCCATTAACTTTATTTTTTTTAATAAATAAGAGCACAGGTCACCCAACAAATCAGTAATCAACAAAAAAAAACCCAGTGGCCAACTTGATTGTTCTCATACAACTGAATAAGTTCTAATGTTAGCTCTGATACATGAAAAAGAGGGCTGACTCATACTAACACCTAACTGGTTCCCTGCTGTGTCATAACAATGTCTCATTGGCTCTCAGAACGATCAGTTTTTAGTTAAGGAAATGAGCTAAGGAAATTTTGTTGTATGAGGCAGCTACAGTTTTCCTTTTCTGGTAATTTGGCAATTAATGTTTGCCAGAATACAGATATTTCAACATGGCTTGCTTCATTGCATTCTGCATTAAATTCTGCATCGTATAATATATTTTATTATAGTATACCAAGATGTTGCACAATTTTGGCCAGTAGTGGTGTCACCACCACCTCAAGCAAGTCACCCTGTGCAGTCCAAACCTGAGATCATGAACTGTAGAAGTCAATGGCCCTGAGCCAGCAAATATCGTTCACAATGCCACAGCCTTCTGAACACAAAGCTGATTCACTGGGTGCACAAAAACCAACTGCATGGGATAGAACAGGTGCAGGCATAGCAGGAAGCATATATATCTTAAGAATGTAAGAAAAGCCTTGCTGGATCAGGCCAAGGGCCCATCTAGTCCAGCTTCCTGTACCTCACAGTGGCCCAAAAGATGCTTCAGGGAGCACACAAGACAACCAGATACTTGGATTTCACTGCCACTCCCCTGCATCTGGCATTCTAAAGTAGCCTATTACCCTTGCACCACCCACAAGGAAGACAGCAGAATGAGGCTGGGGTTTAACTATTGAACACAAATGTAAATCATGAATCCTATGAACACCTGTCCCTTCCTCCCCAGTCTGGGGTAGCAAAAACAAAAACAAAAAACCTGCCATCCATGGCCAATTTGGATGACAAAAGAATATTGATGTTGTCCTTAACCTTATACAGCAAGCAAGCATTATTATCCACATATTGTAGCTGGGGGGGTTGGGCTAAGATAGGAGTAGCTTCCTTAAGGCTACTTAGTGAGCTCATGGCAGAGGTGACATTCGAACCTAACCAGGCACCTCCTGATTTAGAGGGGGGGCAGAATCCCATTTTTGAATGCTCCCTTAGTCAAAAGCTCTCTGCAATTGGAAAATACAGCAAGAATAGACTGAGCTAAAACCTTCTTGCCATCCCACCCCACAATCCTGTTAGTTTTACCTTCAGGTAGACTATCATGTCAGAGAGCCTTCAAAACTGACGTTCCCACACAAAAATGAAATGCAGTTCACTTCACCATGGCAGTGTATGTTGCATGTGTAGTCCAGTCCTAAGTTATTCAGGACATGAGGCTCCTGGGGACCAGTTTACATACCTGCTGTATTGCATGCCCTTCTCAAGCAAGGCCTACCTACTCTCTTATATGGCATTTTGGCTGCATTTCCATTTCTATGTTTTGCAGTTGGTAACTATTTTTATTATTTAAAATACTTATATCCTACAACCGTTTAATGAACCATGAAGGCAGCTCAATAATACAGATAATACATGTAAAAATATCACACTTAAACATATCAAAGAATACAATTAATAATTACAATGTAAAAACAAAGGCAGAAAACAAAAGCAAAAATCAAACTGAAGAACAAAGTCAGAGATGGGAAAATAAACATTAAGGGCAACACACTAGAATTAAAAAAAAATTAAATGTGTTTTCACTGCCCTTCTAAAAACAGTTGGTCCAGCCAGACCAACTAGGGCAGGGAATTCCATAACTTAGATGCCAAAACCCATTTTTTTAAATGAAACTCTTATCAGGACTCATCTAGTTTTACAAAACTTTTTTTTTAAGAAAAAGATAACCACCACTAGATTACCTACAAATTATATATTTACAAGTAATATTTGCGCAGAAAAAAACCCCAATCCACTTCCCATAATGAGGCAGCCCTAATGACTAACATCAAGGCTCGAGAGGCTTAGTCCTATTACCCAGCCTGTACCTGCCCTCACAAAAAAGATGCTCAAATATGTATCTCCCTATATTTACAGAAGCTTGCAAACTACAGGCACCAAGTTCTTTGCAGGGCAATTAGCAGCTGATTTCTGAATAGCCTCAAGACTTGAGGCAATTAGTTATCTGATCTTTCTATCACCCATATTTTTATTGCAGGCTCCGCTTGACCCACCAGAAATTGGGTACAATCAACAGTTTCAGAAACACTGGACTAACCAATCATTCAATGCATGTGATTGTGACTTGAGTGGTTCTTTCTCTCTGGAAAAGTAGCTTATCATTTAAAAACTTTACATACATGCGTTCCAATTCCTGAAAAGCCTTGGTCATCAGGCCATATTACGAATAGAGCAAGTACTACGGGATCAGCACCATGAGCTTCATCAACTCACTAATTCCTAGGACAGGAGACAGGCAAATGGCTCTTCAACCCCTTCCTCCGTTTCAGCTCATGCTGGGGCAATTTTGGCAGAGACTCACACTCTGTTGGTCACTTTCCCATCAACAGAAGTCACCGAATATGCAGTAAGTAGAGAACCAGGCCAGTTTCTGAGCCTGTTCACACTACAGAGGTGAGAGTTAGTGTGTTGACATTTTAGAGAAAGCATTTGCAACACAGAAACCCACGGAGGGGGCTGTATTTGGCCTCTGGACAGCCAGCTATCTAGCCAAACATGAACCTTACACAGACAAAAAAATGAAAGAAGAAACTGGTCAACTGATATAACTGGTTTACTATCCAAATGTCATAAGGCCCTTTCTAAATGGAATAAGAAATTGTGAACAACACGTGCACTGTTAGATACATAAAGCACTGATAGTGAGCAAAATATAACATGGCAGTAATCTGTCATGCAATCCGTGAACCCATTCAGAGCTCCACATGTAGGAGACAAAGGAACACTGAAGTTCCAATACACAAAACTGCTTCTGCTTTTTCTAGGCATAATTGTTTAAAAGTGCAGATTGAGAAGAAGCCAGAAAGTTTATAAAGTTTATTATAATCACCCAGATTGTTTGGAAAGCTGAACTATTAACAGGTAGACTTAACCACGCCAGTAAACAAAAAGTCTGCAAAACCATATGCCAATGGGACTGGATCAAAGCAGTTATATGTAATGGGATAAGAAGGGAAGAGACAGCTTGTGTTCTCTTTAAAAATATACCCACCACTCTAAAAGCTTGTGGGCCATTCCCAGTTTTTTCTCTAAAAACAATCCATGTTTCAATTTCAGATGTTTGAGTATTTATTGGACATCAGACACCCATACCTTAACTCTAAGTAGACATCATATCCGTAAGAAATTTCAATCAGAAAGCAAAAATGAGCCTTCTGGCACTTGCAGACTAACATTTCTTTTGACACAAGTTTTTGTGGATTAGATTATGTATTTAGTAAAGTGGGTCCTAGCTCACATAGCTTATGAAATCTTAAATCTTTAAAGATTCTTTCCATCAACAATGGTAGACACCTAACAGAGCTCTTAGGTGTGTTATCAGAAACTAAAAGAGTCAAGTCAGTGTAAGCAATATAATGAATTTATTAGATCTGAAGACATTGCACTCAGAACAGGTGCAAAGGCCAAGCCCAGTTCTATTGATTGTATTAGAATTTCCTGTTCAGAAGGAAGTGATGCCATCTAACACAACACAGATACACATGGTCTTTAAAAAAAAAAAAGACCTCTTTCCATCCCAAGCACATGCACCAGGCACTGTTTATCTACAAGCACATAGCTTTATGGGTCTCCTATAAATTCGGGCAAATTTCTTAACACACACATACACACACACAAATGATAAGTTTCCTTGGGTTCCAATCTCTTCAATTAATGTGACGTCCAATCCTCCAAGTAACACTACATTCTACAATTCATTTCACTTTTCTATGTCCTAATTACCACCAAGTTCTACAGTAAAAGTTCCATAACTCTCTTAGACAAGAACCCCAGGGTATGTTCAAGTTACTTGGCTGACAACTTTTTTCCTCCTGAAACAGAGCCTGCCAGCAATTTAAGTCAAACAGCATAATCAAAACACAATTTTATGACACATACCCTTGCCTAAAATCTAGACTCACTATTCACAAGTTGCCTTCTGAATACAACTATTGTTAGTATAGCGGTGTTATTTTTCATATAAAGATTCAATCTTTTAAACTAGAAGTTCAATAAATATTAATTTGCCACAAGGATTATCTGGCTTGCTATTGCTTCAAGAATTTCAGCGAGTCTGTATGTCACAATCAGAAGTATTCTTTCCCACTTTCACAACACATTTTAACTTCTGGCAGACAGCTTTTTACCTAAGTCTTATTTTTAGAATTACATATTAGACACACATACACAGAGGAAGCATCACATGATATGACGTAACTGCTAGGAGAAAAAGGCCCAAATTGTTCCTGTTTTAATGTTCAGTATACAACTAGCAAAGTGTGTTAATAAGTACATAGCATTTTTTTCCAAAATTATATTTTAGAAAGCAAAAAAATAATCTGCCACAGAACAAGTTTTACATGAAGCATTAAAGCATTTAACACCACACCCCCTAAAAGAAAGGCATATTTTTTTAAATGACATATTTTGCCTTAAGCTATCCCAGCAGCAGACTGAATACTCGTAGTCAAACATCAGAAGAACACAACTGTTTATAAAAAGTCTGTATTTTGACATATTTTATAAATTTAAAAAGTTAAATGAACTCAAATTGTATATATTTTCTTAATGCAAAAACATTCCCGCCAATTCTAAATCATTAGTGAAAAAGGATAGGCAACATAAAAAAACCAACTGGCTACTAGGACAAATTCAAGTTAGTAAATGACACAGTCATTGTATAGCTCAAATGAGGAGTGGGTGGGGAAAGCATGGTCATTCTCCCCAAGCTTTACAAATAAATAAACTGGACAGTCAGAGATATGGTAACAGATGTTTACTGACATAACCAACATACTACTTACTACACGTGAGCTAACTCTACACACAAATCCAGTAATTTTAGGTCCCATTATAATGAAGCAAATCCCACGCATTTAAGATTATGCAAAACAAGTGTTATGCAATTTGTGCCAGGTTTCTTCAAACCCCTAGTTAAGAGTTTGAGTAGAGTATTACTCCCCCCTCTATTAACATGGGATATTGCTCCTAAGCAATCTCCACCAAAAAGAGGGAGCATGGGAGGGAATTCACTGGTTTTGGCTATAGTTGAAACAATACCCATACAACAGCCGCAAGCAGTCAGCACCACAATGCAAACACAAAAAAAATGATGACTGCCAACCAACCACGTGACTGCGAGACCGCCGAAACACGCATACATATATAGATGTATGAGAATAGAGCTTTAGGAAGAGATCTGGAAGGAGGGGTTCTACGATAGAACTTCGGGGCGCCTCAGCGTTCGAACGCGGCTAAGTAGCCTACAGGGAAGTGTGCAAATTTATGAATCCAAATGGAAGACAGAGACAGACACACGAACACAAAGCGCGAAAGGTACCCCAGTTGGGAAGCTTCAGCTGTTAAAGAAGAGGTAAGCCTTCAATTTAAAGTGGCGCCATCAGAAACCAGCCTCTCTTCTTCTTGTTGTTTCCCCTCCCCCTCCCATCCTCCATGCAATGGAGCCGCAATACTTCGCGTAAGCGCGCACTCGCACAAACATACACCAGTCTTAGAGTCAGAGCCGGCGAGAGACAGACTCATCGTTAAAAAAAATAAAAAAGAGGGAGGGCGTGATTATGTTATTGTAGAGGCTAAAACACGGCTTTCAACACGCTACGTCTTTTACAGTATTGTAAAAGTGAACATTGCGGGAGTGGTCGCCTCTATTCCCAAGCGTTAAACAAAGTCAACCCCCCCCACCCTTCTGTCTCTCCCCCCGCTTTCCAGGGAACCAGTTAGGGTATTCATTCCCCCCCCCCACGTCCTGTACTTTTCCTCCCCCATTCCCCCCCCCCAACTATGATCGCTGCTCACTATTGAAAGCTCTTTAGCAACCTGAAAAAGAGTGATTCCACCGAGCTGCATGGTCTTTTTAATATTATGAAAGAAAGAAAAAAGGACGAATGAATGTTGGCTGCCGGACCACGAAAACGCCTCGGAGTGTTGCAAATTCATCGCAAGCAACAACGACGAAGAAAAAGTAACAACGGAAAAAATAAATAATATTTACCATGGAAGACTGAAGACCTAGCCGTGCCTGGCACCGGGAGCAGGGTGAGGGAGAAAGGAAGTTTTATTATTATGCTGGGGCGTTTTATTCTGAAGAGAAAGGTAGATTCAAAATATTTTACAATAGTGGCGGCATCTTAGCACCACAGATGAAAGGCAATGGGGCAGGAAAACCTCACCGAGGATTCAGGAAAAGAAGTTGTTTTCTGGCTGCCGCGGGCTCCTGTAGGGGTGCAGCCAGCCAGCCAGCCAGCCGCGCTAACAAAGGCAGGGAAAGAAGGGCCGAGCAAGGGCAACGGGGAAAGGGAAGCCAAGCAAGCAACAGAGCACGCCAGTCAAAAGCAGAGCAAGCAAGCGGCAGCACCTACCACGTGATGGAGCCGAGAGCAGAGTCCGGGCGGATCCGGCCCGGTGCAAAAAATAAAAAGGGCGCAGTTTGCAAACAAGGCGAGAGAGAAGCTGCGTCCTCTTCTCTTCCTTCGCTGCTGCTGCTACCGCCACCACGGTAGTCCTTTTCGTCGTCGTCGTCTTTCTTTCTTTCTCTTGCTCGCTCCCTTTCCCCCCTTCCTTCCAGCCCCAGATCCCCTTTCCCTGCCCGCCTGCTCCTTGCTCCTCTGCAGGCAAGGAGGGCGGGCGGGCAGGAAAAGGGCTGGGGAAGGAAGGGATTTGGGGACGGGGGGAAGGTTGTCTTCTGTTTTGCAACCAACCCCCCACGCCACACACCCTGGAGGAAGAAGAAGAGGCGGCGGGGTGGGGGGGGGGAGAGGCGCTCCTGCCTTCCTCCCCCCAGCGGCGGCGGCGGCTGTTGCGGTGCCTCCTCCTCCTCCTCCCTCCTACTGCAAAGGAGGGTCTCTCTTCTTCAAAGTGGGGCACAGGGAGAAATAATCTGCGGTGTTCCCTTCTCCCCTCCTTCGCCCCCTTTTCTCCGCCTTCGTCCGATTTTTCCTTCGTTCTCTACCCTCCACCCGGGTAGGATTGTAGGCGGCAGCAGCGGCCGCGGTGGTGGCGCTGCTGCTGCTTTTCAGCTGCTAAATTCTGTTTCGAGAAAAATGGCGGCTGGGCTCCTTCTCTGCCCTCCTCCTCCTCCTCCCTTTAATCGGAGAATGCACCGGGCAGGCAAGGCAGGGGGAAGGGAAGGGAAGGGAAAGGGGAGGGAGGGGGAAGAAAGAAAGAAAAAAGGGAAACACTAGCGCCACCACCGGCTTCCCAAGTGCACTGCTTCAAACTATGCAGCTAAAGACTTGAGCTAGCAAAGCAAGTTAAAAAGGCGCGTACACTCTAGCACACGGATAGATGAATGGACGGGCGGCAGGAAGGGCAGCGCATGCAGTGCAGGATCAGTGGCGAAAGGAGGCATGTAAGCTCAGCCACTGGTATACTCAGAACAAACGGCAAAACTAAGCACAACCAAAAACAACCTTAGAATAGCCAAGTGGTTTGAGAGACTGAATTTAAAATATATCAAGATTACAATTAAATTTCCAGAATGCTCCAAATATTCCTAGTTACTTAAGTGTAAGTGAGCCCCATGTCATTTTCCTGAAGAGGGAGGCACACAATTTCATACATTAAAAGCTCTGTCAGAACATTTCCTCTTCTTCACTGTGTTCATTTCAAAAACAAAAAAGAATCTAGAAGGGCAGATCATAATTTCAAGAAAACAAATTTTGATGCATACAGTATTTGAGCAGATAGGGATGTTTTATTATATTACTACTTTAAGCATTAGTAAAATTTGCAGACAGAAAAAAGTCATGCCCATCACATTAAACACCTGTTTCAATCCCATAGAACCATTCCACTCATTGTGCAGCATAAATCTTGGTCCTTCTTTCACAGTTGCATAAAGAGGGAAAATATTCACTTCTCTCTATCCAAGTACTCAAAGCAAAGTAATCTTGGTCTGTTTTGAAGGTGGCAACTATAGTATTTATTTACAGTATTTTAACTCACCTTTCTTCCCAAAGTGAATCAATTTACACTTTGATTCACACATACATTGCTTATTTAGACATAATTTTTAAAATGTAATGACTAAACAATTACCAAGAGAACTCTGATGTAGTCCACTATCATGTCCCAATCTGTTGAGTAGGGAGGGTCTTTATAAGTCTTTGAGGAAAGGGGTGTTGCCAGCCTCACTGAAGCTGACTGTGGTTTGCTGAAGTATTTGCTTTTGAGTGGAAACTTGAAAATGCTGGTTAAACAGAGAGCCTGGAGGATTCCAGGCAAGGGGACAGGGCAACAAAGATGGGAGAGTAAGGAAATAATTCAGATTCCAGGTAAGACACAACTTTTCTCCTGCAGCTGCATCCTTGCACTTCTCTACCTGGAAGGCTCAATAAGCATCCCGACGATCCCAAAGTGAGCATGACCAACACTTGCACATCTGGAATTATGTGCCATCCACCCTGACTCAGAGAGTGGGTCAAACGTGCTTTACAGTGGCCCTTGTGCCAGCCAAACTTTGCTGGCCTAACTCTGCCAGCCTAACTCCAGGTTAGGATTGTGCTCTCAGTATATTTTATAACAATGCATGAGCCATGAGGACTAGGAACTTACCCCCTTGTTTTACACGAACATTGTCAGAAATCTGAGTGACACTTCAGATAAATGATCTTTTAGGGATGGAAAAACATAACTCTAATAGGCACAGGATCACAGGAGACAATACCTATGCTTCCAGACAAATAGAAATGCTTGCATCAGCAATGGAGCCTGAGAGATGCCATGAAAACGTAGTTCCTTCCTTGGGTTTGCCACCTTCTGAAGAAGCACTCTCTGGACTGTTGGATAACTACTGACCAGACTCAAACATCCCATTCCTAGGCAAGGTGATTGAGCAAGCAATGGTGTCATCATGCCAGGGACCCCTGGATTAAATGGATTATCTAGATCCCTTTCAGTCTGGCATGGAGGGGGGGGAGGTTTGGATGAGGACCAAAAAATTAAAATTGAATCCAGCCAAAAGAAAGTTATTCTAGACCCGCAACTCCAGTCTGTTCAGAATGGAGTTGTACTTCCTTTGCAGAACAGGCAGGGGTGTGGGTGTGTTTCCCCTCCTGCATTGCTCCTGGACAGCCAAATGGAGGGCTTTGGCTGGTGTGCCACCTGCATCTATGCCAGTGTCAGTCACACCTGACCACAGCACCCCATGACATCAACTCAATTAATATACTGTACATGCAGGGCCAGCTCTAGGAACGGTGGGGCCCAATGTCAGGCATTCCCGCAGGGACCCCCACCTTCATTGCGAAAAGCACTTGTAGTGCCATGCGCAGCACCTGAAAATAGTGGTGACATGAAGACCACCAACTGCTTCTGGGAGGCCCATTTTTGGTGTTTTGGAGGTAGGGGCAGATGGGAGGACCCAAGGTAAAACTGCTCAGTTCACCCCAATGACAGAGATCCTGGCTGCAGCATCAAGCAATATGCTTGCTGCGCTGGTGCAGGGCCCAATGTGATGGCACTGGTCAAATTAGAACCCATCATCTACCGTAGGCGTGTTCGTGCACCACTTTTAATGTTGCATTTCTGTAACATTTTCAGGGAACCTTCAAGCAGAGAAGTTTTGAAAAAATGTTAAGGTGTTTCCATATACCTGAAACAGCAGCAATGCGATAGGGCATCTATCATAAGCTAAATACAGTCTATTTTTTAGAACTGTCCATTGTACTAACAATCATACTCAAAAAATGGGCTTTGTGCAAGAAAATCCTCCCCCCCCCCCATTTTTTTTAACTGAATATACAGGCCTAGCTCTTCCAGATCTTGCGAAGAAGGGGTTCCTCTTTGTCCTCTGAGTACCCTGCAAACATTGGCTTACACCAATGGCATAACTAAGTAGGGTAGGGGATGCATTTCCCCAGGTGCCACACCTTGAGGGTACAATCAGATATGTTGAGCACGTCAAAAACTGCCTTTACTGAGTAGAGCTTTTAATCCAAATCAGAGGCATAGCTAACCCATTTAGCACCCAGGGGCACAAAGGTAACACCCCGTGTTAAATTTACCCTTGCGTTAACCCCCCCCATGTGTTTTACACACACACACACACACACACACACACACACACACACACACCCCTACCTGAAAAGTGGTCTGAGGTGGCAGGCTGCGCACAGCCTCTCTGGGCATCAGAAGGCCCACCAGAAGCCTCAGAAAAGCACTTCCAGTTTTTGTAAAACTGGAAATAGGTTTTAAAGCTTCCAGTAGGCCTTCTGAAGCCCGGCTCCCTGCACCTAAGAAAGCAACTTTTTTTTGCCTTGGGTCTGCCACCACGGGAGACATAGAATGGTACCCAGGGTAGACATGGTTACACCACTGATCCAATAACATACATAGGATTCTTCTGTTAGTTGTAAAGTATTTGTGCCAGTGTACATGCCTTCAAGTACAGCATCACAAAGCAAAAGTAGCACTATGCATTCTAATGCAACATTAGTGACGCCATGGTATATTGCCCCCTTTATAAGCACTCACATGGCTGACCAACCAAGGCTTTACAACCTTGAAAGCAATGAACTAGGTTCAAAGATGCTCCTCAGAAAATGTTGCAAGATTGTTAATAGGGTTATGCCATGCAAGACAGATCATCATTACACAGCATTCCTTTAAGATATATTATATGCAAAAAGAAGATTATCAGTCTATTGGCCTGCAATGAACCTGTGTCATACAACATTTTGGCCATAGATATAGCAAGTTACTAGTTCAGAAAAAACTAATGATGAAGAAACAGGTAATTACAATTAGAAACTCTTAATAAATGAGAGCACACACACCCCCTCTCTCTCACACTCACACACAAGTCCCCTTACTCCAAGTTGCACCACAGCTACCTCCTAACCGGGGCCTGCCTATTTCAGCTCTGGTTAGGATTGGGCTGCCCAAGGTACAAGTGAAAATCATCACATATTTAATACCTACAGCCGTGGTTCTCAAATGTTTTAGACCAGGACCCATTTTTTAGAATGGCACTTGTGTCGGGACCCACCAGAAGTGACATCATTAACCTGGAAGTTATATCATGGCCAGAAGTGACATAATCAAGCAGGAAATGCCATCACTGTGACATAATAAAATGATACTCCTGGAATGCAAACTGGCATTCTTGGATTGTAGCAATTGCACAACCATGAAACATCCCTGACAGAAAGCAAGATTAGGACAAAATATTATGTAAAAACACTGAACTAAAAACGACATTATTTGAAAAAAACTAACTTGAAAATTCTAACTGCTAACACTCACAAAAGGACAGAGCAAGAGTAAGGTCTGCAGCTTCCAAGGTGGCTACTCCCAGCTTTCCACAACCCACCTGACATCAAGTCGCAGTTTGAGAAACCCTGACCTAAAGCATATGTTATGGATGTGGCATATATTTAAGTATGGTTGTGCGGTCCATAATTCTACAATAGCATATACTAAATTGTGCACAGAATTGTACCTCTCAAATAGCTCAGCTTTCAAGTCTTTAAAAAGCAAGTATGTAATAACTATAAAGATAGATCTGGAGGCAAATGGATATTACCTGGTGAGATCTGAACTCCCTTAGCAGGGAAATAAGCTTTTCAGGGATAGCTGGGGTTCCAGTGTCCTGCATAGTTCTTGCCTCTCTCCATGTCTAGCAGAAGCACAACAATGCAGAATAAAAATAATGCAGATTTCCTTAATTTAGAATATAAGAGTTCAGATTTTCTTTGTACCAAATTTGGGTTTTCTAAGTGAAGAATTTAGAAGTTCTAGATGTTTTAAAAGGGCAAGAGGATAAACAGGGTATCATTTTTTTTTACTGGCCCCTGTATTTGTGCTAATAACATAAACTAGATCTGCAAGTACTAACAGGAGATAATATTTATCTTCACGCTGTGTAAAACGTGTTCTTATGCCTTTAACAGCAAGTGAAGTCGGGATATTTTTCTGGTCAGCTGGCAACCTTGTATACAACAACCCTGTATGCTTCACACAGGTAGTGCTATCACTCAGCAAGCACACTAAAATAATTTGGCCCCCAATGCATAGTCTGTCTTTATAACATTCCACTTGTGAAAGAATGGAAACAAACCAAAGGAATATTTATATTTTCAGCCCTCTCTACCATGTTTGCTTGTTGATATGTATACACACAGATCATTCTGTGGAAGGGCACAAAACACACATATGCAAATAAATCACAAAAGTGACCAAACCTTGAAATATTTTCTTTCTTAAAGGACTGCTATGCTGTCAAAGACAGAGCAACAGGGCCCATATTTCCTGACTTGGTAGTTATTTCACCAGGGCAAGGACAATGCAGCTCTAAAATAAGAGAACAAACATTCCCTTACCTTGAGGAGGCCTCTGTGACTACTCCTCCTCCACTGCAGAATGCAGAACATGCCCCATTATAGCAAGGCCATGTCAGTGCTGGAAAGTTGTTTAGGATAGTGCCCTTAGTGACAGAGCACTATTTCTCCCTTTGGTTGTGAAAGGCACCATTTCACCCTTTGGTTAGTTATTTCACCCTTTGGTTGTGAATAACAAATTTATTTTCTTCTCTTATAGTGCAGAAAACTGCTTGTTATTTTAAATAAATGCAGCATTTCTGACTTTGTTTTAGACTGCAATTTTACATTGTTTCCTGGGAGTAAGCTTCACTGAACACAGTGGATTTATTTTTGAGGAAGCATGCATAGGGGCTTGTGCCATTAGCTAATCAGCCTACATTAACTGAGAAAGTAATACCTTCAGAATCTTACATCTCATTACATCTACATGTGTAGCAATTTATGTTTTATTTCTGTATAATGGTTCTCCTCCTATCTAGCATGTTTTTTGCCTTCTAGAACAGTGTTTCTCAATGTGTGAGCCTTGGGGCTCCAAAGAGCAAAAGAACAGCTGTTCTATAACAAAATAGGAGCTTTATTAAACTTGGACATGGTCAAAACTGATTTGAACTTTTTGTTTTGCTTGACTATGAGTAGCCTTTAAATTTGCGAAGGCCCAAATCCGAACCAACTTTCCAGCACTAACATAGCTATGCCAATGAGGCATGTGCTGCATTCTGCAGTTGGGAAGGGGGGCAGTCATTGAGGGAATGTTTATTCCCTGACCTCAGAGCTGCATTGCCCTTACACCGGTGCTGGAAAGTTGGTTAGGATTGAGCCTTAAGTGCATCATTGGCTTATAGCACTCAGTTTAAGAAAGACGAATTTCATCCAGTAAGCCTTTAAAACAGGTAAATGGGTGCATGGGGAGTTTTCCCCATATCCACAGTTTCTGGTGTCCATTGGGGGGGCTGGAACACACACACCCCCGTGGATTATGGGGCATGCCTGTAGTTTTGAGTAGTGCCATTGAATAGCTGAGGGCAGCTGGAACATTTTAACTATACCTGAAAATTCTGTATTCTTACATCTTTTTTTAGGTAGTTAGCAGTATAGGATGGCATAGGGTTAGAGATGTGGTTGTTTTACTAGATCTTTTTGTAGCGCACAGTACTATACTGGTTTGAATTTAAAACTGTTTGTTTAGGTTATAAAAACATGGTTTGAAAAACATACCTCCTATTTTCCCAAAAAAAAGTATATTTCTTAGATAACTATGCTCTGTTTAAACAGGGGAGGCATTGTGAAGAAACCAACATTCTATTAGCCTGGGAGGGGGCTATGAAAAGGCAAATGTTCTGTTTAGATAAGGGACAGGCTGTGAGCTGAGCACAGATAAATGTGGATTTGGTTATGGAGTAGTATCTTGAAACAGGTTTCCTCTTCTATAAAGAGCAATAAATAGAGTTTTCCAGTAAGCGACACGAGGTGAATGAGAAGGAAAAGTGTGGACCATAATGCAAATAGTAGGCGAGTAAAGGCTCAATCCTATCCGATTTTCCAGGGCTTTCCAGTGGCATGTAGCCATACCAACAGGATGTGTGCTGCATCCTGCAGTGAGAAGGCAGTTACAGAGGTTTCCTCAAGTTAAGGGAATGCTTGTTCCCTTACCTCAGGGCTACATTGCTGCTGTCTTGGTGCTGGAAAGTTGGATAGGATTGGGCCCTGAGTAGAAAAAATAATCTCTGTTGCACCATATTCCAGGGTAAGACAGTACATTGTATCACTTTGAAATCTCAGCTAGAAATTGTTTAAGTGAGCTTCTTTCAAAAACACAAAGAAATAAAGAAACCAAACTTTAATACATAATTGAGACATAAGATTGAACAAATTAAAATATTAAGCAGCAAAATAATCCATCCTAGGCAGTAAAAATTGCCAGGATGCAATCTTAAATCGATCAGTAGTGGTATCTAGAAAATCACCGTTCTTCCCCCATATCCTTTCATTCAACTTTATTTCTCCACCCCATTCACTGTGCAACTTATCTGCAATCCTACATAGTAAGTGAAGAGAGAGACAAGCTAAAGGCCAAGGTGGCATGGGACAAGTGGAAGAAGCTGTTACTATTGTTTCATTTCCTAAGGCAATGGTGAATTTAAAAGTATTTTGTGGGGGAAGCTCCAAGTTGCAACTTGGAAGCCTTACTGGATAGTATGGATCCCCTCTCTCTGACCTGTGACAGGAAGCTCTAAAAAGAATTAAAGTATCTTAACACATGTAGAAATCGTACTTAGCCATAATGTGAAATGTGGAAATAAGTGAATATATTTGATTTAGCTAAACTTCATGCAGTAGTAAAGCAAGGCCACTGCTGCAAATGATACCAATCACCATTGCAGTCTTCCGCTTATACGAGAGTCACTGCCTCACTGGGATCTTGCAGGCCTTGCTTCTAAAGAAGAAGTAACAGAAACCACTTTAGTTGGAATCTAAGACAAAATATGTATGACAAGAGGCCTTGCCTATACAGCTTCTATATATGCAGCACAGTGCTACTCTTCGCAGGGCAGTAAAAACCTATTTGAATCTTGAATAGCCTCAGGGTTTGAGGCAATTAGTTATCTGATCTCTCTATCACATGCATTTTGGTTGGTGGCTCTATGGGATCCACCAGAAATCGGATCACAACCCACCAAGTGGATCCCGACCCACAGTTTGAGAAACACTGCATCAACACATTAATACTTACTAAATATGTACCCAGTATTTAAACCTATCTTTCAGCTGACTGGAACAATACTATCCACCATGCACTGAAACTCACAACTTTGCTATCAAATGTACTGTTGATGTTCTTGTGTTCTGAAAAAAATGTTACTATTTGTGCAACAATAAAAATACAGACGTGACTACTAAATGCAATTGTGTCAAACAATAAAATGTATGATCTTATAAAATATGAAGGAGCGAGCCAAAGTGAATAGTGATTTCATGTCAGGCTAGGACTCAGAAAATCCAGATTCAAATCCCTGCTCAGCAACGAAGCTCTGTAGGTGACCTTGGGCAACTTATTCTGTATTTTAGCCATATCTACCTCACTGGCTTGTTGTGGGTATAGGAGGAGGAAGAATCATGTACCTGAGCTCCTTGGAAGAAAGGCAGATATAAACACAATCTGTCAAAAAGAGAGCTAATACAGCCCAGTACAATGCATGTTTCCTTGGAAGTCCTATCGAACGGCGTACCTGAGGCAGGGCAAGAGGACAAATGCCCCAGGTGTTGGATGGGGGGGGGGAGAGGTGACACTGGCCACCGCCACCCCTGTCATCAAGAATGAGAAGCAGCCATGCGGGATAAAAATGCACCTGCACGGCCACTTCTGGCTTTGGCACTGCCACAGCATCCAATTGGGAAGCAGCCGTGCAGGGCAAAAACACAGTCAGTGCCCAGCTGGGCACAAGACGCAGCAGCATTTCATTTCCCCAACTCTCAGGGCTGTAGTGCACCGGAAAACCATGTGGCTACCTTGCAGCGGCACCTCATTTCTCCTACTATCAGAGGGGCAGAGTGCCAATAAGCCACATGGCTTTCTGGTGCTTCGCACCCCTGAGAGTTGAGGGAATAACATGCCACTGCAAGGCGCAATGGTGACGCATTTCCCCAACTATCGGGGTGCCCCTGTGCCAATTTTCAACTTCCCTGGCAATTTTGAATAACTCCACCTCGCCTAGCCGCGAAGACCAAGGAAAGGCTTTCGCTGCTGTCTCTCCAGCCCAGAGCGTTTCACTGACGCTCTGGGTGTGACGTTTCTTTGGGAGACTGTCCCCATCGCTACTGGAGCTGCAATTGGGGAGGAGGGAATTCTTCGCTTTCTGTTCTGTAGGCGCCAGGCGCTGTACAGAACTGGCTGGCTCCGCCCACTCGTTGCTGACGTCGTCACTGGCTAGGAACCAGCCGCGGGTAGACCTGCGCTCTGCCAGCCTCCGGCTTATGACGTCACTTCCGGTGGGCGGGTCCTGACACGTGCCAATCAAAAGTGAGTTCCTGTTCTTAAATGATTTAGATGACACCACTGCGGGGCTTAGATTTGGTAGACAGAGTGCCTGAAGAACTTTGGATGGAGGTCTGTAACATTGTACAGGAAGCAATGAAAGAAGGCAAAGTGGCTATCTGACGAGGCTTTACAAATAGCTGAGGAAAGAAGGGAAGCAAAATGCAAGAGAGAAAGGGAAAGATATACCCAACTGAATGCAGATTTACAGAGAACAGCAAGGAGAGATAGGAAGGCCTTCCTAAATGAGCAATGCAAAGAAATAGAGGAAAACAACAGAACGGGAAAGACTAGAGATCTTTTCAAGAAAATTGGAGATGTCAAAGGACAATTTCATGCTAAGGTAGGCACAATAAAGGACAAGAACGGCAAGGACCTAACAGAAGCAGATGAGATTAAGAAGAGGTGGCAAGAATACACAGAGGAACTCTATAAGGCCGACCTAAATGTTCCTGATAACCACAATGGTGTGGTCACTCAGCTCGAACCTGACATCCTGGAGTGTGAAGTCAAGTGGGCTTTAGAAAGCATCACTAATAACAAAGCTAGTGGAGGTGACAACATTTCAGCTGAGTTACTCAAAATCTTAAAAGATGATGCTGTCAAAGTGCTGCACTCCATATGCCAGCAAATTTGGAAAACCCAGCAGTGGCCACAAGACTGGAAAAGATCAGTTTACATTCCAATCCCAAAGAAGGGCAATGCCAAAGACTGTTCAAACTACCGCAGCATTGCACTCATTTCACATGCTAGCAAGGTGATGCTCAAAATCCTACAAGCTAGGCTTCAGCAGTATGTGAATCGAGAACTACCAGATGTACAAGCTGGTTTCCGAAGAAGCAGAGGAAGCAGAGATCAAATTGCCAACATTCGCTGGATCATGGAGAAAGCAAGAGAGTTTCAGAAAAACATCTACTTCTGCTTCATTGACTATGCCAAAGCCTTTGATTGTGTGGGTCACAACAAACTGTGGCAAGTTCTTGGAGAGATGGGATTACCAGACCACCTTATCTGTCTTCTGAGAAACCTCTATGTGGGCCAGGAAGCAACAGTTAGAACTGGACATGGAACAACTGATTGGTTTCAAATTGGGAAAGGAGTACGACAAGGCTGTATACTGTCACCCTGCTTATTATATGCAGAGTACATCATGAGAAAGGCTGGGCTGGATGACTCACAAGCTGGAATCAGGATTGGTGGGAGAAATATCAACAACCTCAGATATGCAGACAATACCACTCTAATGGCAGAAAGTGAGGAAGACCTAAAGAACCTTCTGATGAGGGTGAAAGAGGAAAGTGCAAAAATTGACTTAAAGCTCAACATTAAAAAAACTAGGATCATGGCAACCACTCCCATCACTTCCTGGCAAATAAAAGGGCGAGAAATGGAAGCAGTGACAGACTTTATTTTCCTGGGCTCCAAGATCACCACAGATGGTGACTGCAGCCATGAAATTAAAAGACATTTACTTCTTGGGAGGAAAGCCATGGTGAACCTAGACAACTTAATAAAAAACCGAGACATCACCCTGCCAAACAAGGTTCGCATAGTCAAAGCTATGGTTTTCCCAGTAGCATTGTATGGCTGTGAGAGCTGGACCATAAGAAAGGCAGAGCGCCAAAGAATAGATGCTCTTGAATTATGGTGTTGGAGAAGACTCTTGAGAGTCCCCTGGACTGCAAGGAGATCCAATCGGTCAATCTCCAGGAAGTCAAGCCTGATTGCTCCCTGGAAGGACAAATCCTGAAGCTGAAGCTCCAATACTTTGGCCACCTCATGAGAAGAGAGGACTCTTTAGAAAAGACCCTCATGCTGGGAAAGATGGAAGGCAAAAGGAGAAGGGGGCAGCAGAGAATGAGATGGTTAAACAGTGTCACCGAAGCGATGAACATGAAATTGGGTGAACTCCGGAAGCTAGTGGAGGACAGGGAGGCCTGGCGTGCTGCGGTCCATGGGGTCACAAAGAGTTGGACACGACTTAGCGACTGAACAACAACAACAAACTAGGATGCCAACATTAGCAGCACAAGCCTATGCATGTCTACTCAGAAGTAAGCCCTATTGGGCTTAACATAAGAAGAGCCCTGCTGGATCAGACCAAAGGCCCATCTAGTCCAGCTTCCTGTATCTCATAGCGGCCCACCAGGTGCCCCAGGGAGGCATGAGACAACAAGATGCTTGCATCCTGTTGCCACTCCCTTGCACCCGGTACCAGTAGCCCTCCACCTTTGTAAGGAGGTTGCACAATCCATCATTGCCTATAGCCCAGGAATCCTCCAGGAATCCGTCCAATCCCCTCTTAAAGGCATCTAGACCAGATGCCATCACCACCTCCTGTGGCAAAGAGTTCCACAGATTAACTACCCACCGGGTAAAAAAATACTTCCTTTTATCTGTTTTAACTCTCCCAACCCTCAGTTTTAGCAGATGCCCCCTGGTTCTGGTGTTTTGAGAGAGGGAAAAGAACATCCCTTTACCAACTCTATCCCTTCCATGCGTAATTTTGTATGTCTCAATCATGTCCCCCCTCAGGCGCCTTTTTTCTAGACTGAAGAGCCCCAAATGCTGCAGTCTTTCTTCATAAGGGAGGTGCCCCAGCCCCGTAATCATTTTTGTTGCTCTCTTCTGCACCTTTTCCAGCTTCACTATGTCCTTTTTGAGATGCGGCGACCAAAACTGGACACAATATTCCAGGTGTGGCCTTACCATTGATGTGTACAATGGCATGATAATATCGGCTATTTTATTCTCAACCACTTTTTTAATGACCCCAAGCATAGAATTGGCCTTCTTAATTGCTGCCGCACACTGGGTCGATACCTTCATTGAATTGTCCATCAGCGCCCCAAGATCTCTCTCCTGAGCTGTCACAGACAGCTCAGAACCCATTAGCCTATAGGTGAAGTTTTGGGTTTTTGCCCCAGTGTGCATCACTTTACATTTGTCTATGTTGAAACGCATCTGCCATTTGGCTGCCCATTCCCCCAACTTGGAGAGATCCTTCTGGAGCTCTTCACAATCCCCTCTGGTCTTTACCACCCGGAAAAGTTTTGTGTCATCCGCAAACTTGGCCACCTCGCTGCTTATCCCTGTCTCCAGGTCATTTATGAACAAGTTGAAAAGCACCGGCCCCAAGACAGATCCCTGGGGCACTCCGCTTTTCACCTCTCTCCATTGTGAAAATTGCCCATTTATCCCACTCTCTGTTTCCTGGCCCTCAACCAATTCTGAATCCATAAGAGGACCTGCCCTCTTATTCCCTGACTGTGAAGTTTCTTCAGCAGCCTTTGGTAGGGGACTGTGTCAAACGCCTTCTGAAAATCCAGGTGTATTCATCCACGTGCCTGTTGACCTCTTCAAAGAATTCCAAAAGGTTCGTGAGGCAAGACTTACCCTTACAGAAGCCATGCTGACTTTCCTTCAGCAGTACTTGTTCCTCTACATGTTTTAGGATTTTATCTTTGATGAGGCTTTCCACCATCTTACCTGGAACAGACGTTAGGCTGACAGGCCTGTAGTTTCCAGGGTCCCCCCTTCTCCCTTTTTTAAAGATTGGCGTGACATTGGCTATCCTCCAATCCTCTGGCACCGTGGCCGTTTGAAGCGACAAGTTGCATACTCTAGTTAAGAGGTCAGCAACTTTGTTCTTTAGTTCCTTAATAACTCTTGGGTGTACACCATCTGGGCCTGGTGACTTATTTATATGTAGTTTATCAATTTGATCTAAAACATCTTCTTTATTAACCAGTATCTGCTTGAATTCCTTAGGTAAGAAGGGCTGTTCGGGCTGTGGTATCTGCCCAAGTTCTTCTGCTGTGAAGACGGATGCAAAGAATTCATTTAATTTCTCTCCAATCTCCAAGTCCCCTTTTATCTCCTCTTTCCCTCCCTCAGCATCCAGCGGGCCAACCACCTCTCTGGCAGGTTTCCTGCTTCTAACATATTTGAAGAAGCTGTTATTATTCCCCTTTATGTTGCTAGCCATGCGTTCCTCAAACGCTTTCTTGGCCTCCAGTATCACCTTCTTACTTGTCTTTTGCCAGAGTTTATGTTGTTTTTTATTCTCCTCACTGGGGCAAGACTTCCATTTACGGAAAGAAGCTTCCTTGCTCTTTATAGCTTCTCTAACTTTGTTTGTCAGCCATGCAGGCACCCTCCTGGACCTTGTCGAACCCTTTTTTCTTTGCAGTATACACTTCCGCTGGGCCTCTACTACTGTTATTTTAAACAGCCCCCAAGCAAGTATGTATAGAGTTGCAGTTTTGTTGATTAATTAACCAAATAAAACCTTTTAATCAATTAAAAATGCGTCCAGAATCAATATTTTTAAAAAGTTTACAAATTATATATATTATAATTATACTCAATAGCTAATGACTACAATACTTATAAACACTGGTAGCAGTCACATTCCTTTTTCTCATACTAATGGAATGCCTATTCTAAGATGCTGTTTAAATGTGTGCAAGTGTGTGCGTGTGTGTGTGTATCCTTCTGTGATGCAAGAGTGCATGCTAAAAATAGAGAAAACATGTTTTTTCCTGAACTTTAGGCAAAGGCAAGCATATGCAACTTTAATTGGATAAAACTCACATCAGCTAAGAATTTCTTTAACTAAGGTTGTCACTCAATTAAAGCTCACCTAACTCTGTGCTGGATTCCAACCACTGAAATCTGGTTCTCACAAATGGCAGACCTGTGTCTGCAATAGAGTGCTACAGACTGCAAGTTGGTATGTATACAGTAATAGAGTGCTCACTTCCACACCCACACATACATGCTCACCAAAAAAAGCATAGAAAACATGCACATTAGGGAGAAAGTTAGCTAATTTCTATGAAAATGGATTCTTTGTATAGAGGAACCTATATGCAGCAAATTGAAAGTAACTGGAAATAAATTGCACTAAATTTAGACCTAATTCTCAGATGAGATTGTACCATGTCATACAGCTTCATCTGATGTTTGAGAGAATTAGGCCTCAATCCAATGAAATTTATTTCCTAATGGCATGTGTGTTTTGGATTGCAGCCTTAGGTAGTTTAGTAATGCATTAAGGCATCCTTTTGGAAATTATTCTGTCCAGAAGACTCCAAAGAGACGATTAATTCACTTGTATCGTACAAATTTTTTGTTCCCTTAGTAAAACCTATTTTTCATTGTCAAATGTCAGCAAGTGTATATCTGATCCAAATGCAGGACACTGTGGGATTACTCACATCCTGTACTTTCCTGTTAGTATACAGAGTATAACTCTTTGAAAGACTAACAGCACGATCCTAAGCTTCCTAAGAAGTTCCATTTAATTCAGTGGAACTTACTTCCAAGGAAAAGTGCTTAGGATTTCTGAGTAAAAAAATAAATGTATTAGAAAAGATATAACATAGATGGAAGGTGATCAATCTTTACTGTACTTTTGTTGGAGTCACAGGAGCGTGTGGGTCTATATATCACATATGCATGCATATACGCTACATACTTTCTGACTACCAAGATACCTTGCTGGTATCGCTTAATATAGATCCAACAATAAAGAGACCACTGCCTTAAACCTATTTGTGGATAAATGCAAGGATTCACAGCAACAACAACGCAATAATCCTATTTTGAGAGCACAGACTGTACAGCATCCGGCAGCCACAAGGCGGCATAGCTGCCGTTCTCCGTTCAAACTTCTCCTATTTTTTCCCTAATACACAACTGTGAGAACGTCATGATAGCCATTCTCTAAGTAAAACAGCCTTGGTGAGGGGGAGGGGAACAATAAAGTGGCCGCAAGTTCTGCTGGGAAATGTAGTTACCATTCAAAACCATGTGATTTTGTGGGGCCCCAACCACTTGCACAGACTCTATCGCCATCATCAGGTCAAACATCACAGTACCTACTTATGTACACAATAGAGGATTCCAAAATGTCGTCTGGCTCAAATTTAAAGAGACCTACATGCTTCCTGCAAGTTTAGCGCAACTGTAGCTCAGAAAAAGTTAAACCACTTTTAGGATACAGGTATCCTAAAAGGTACACAGAATGAAAACTGAAAACACCTAAAAATTAGTCTCAGATTTTTTTCTTATTTGGAGAAAAGGGCCAACTAATAAAATCAGGGGGTGTCTACTGAACATCTATATCTTTTGGAATACTGTATTAACAGCATATAGAGAGAGTAGTGTTTCCCAAACTGTGGGTCTGGACCCACTAGTGTGTCACAACCTGATTGTTGGTTGTGGGTTGCAAACTGACAAGAAATGACCTCAGTTCACTTCAAAAAGCAGGACAAGAGAATGCCAACAGAATTGCGAGGATGAGATGAACGCAGGCTCCAAAAAACATTGGAGAATAATGTCCAAACAGTAGGAAGAAGAAGGAAGAAGCAGCAGGAGCAGCAGAGGAGAGGAATAGCAAATTTGTCTGTAGATGTGCCATCTCAGTTGTGGTTCCCCATATATAGAATACCCTCCCAGTCAAACTAAAATTAGCCCTTCCTAGACATATTCTGATGGGATTTGAAGACTTTTTTATTTTTGGGGTGGGTATGGTGGAGGGGGAGATTAGACTAATGAGAGATATTGGGAGGTGAATGTGAGAGCTTTTATTTCTTGAGGGTTTTACATTTTTATAACTAGTTTTTATGATTATGCCTGCCGTTTTAAGTTTTTTTTGTTTATTTGATGTTTATTGTTTTGGGATTTTATTATGTTTTTGTGTTGTGAGCCACTCTGGGCACCAGGTGTTGTTACCTGGGGAAAGATGGTATATATATTTGCAAATAACTAAGAATAAATACTTGTCTCTAATTTCATTGTGGCTTTCAGATAACTCTTCAGCAAAGTCAGTTTTAGGTACAGCAGCTTTGCCTACCAGACCTGGAGTGGTTCTTTCACTGAGCGATATAAATGTGATTTTAAAAGACAAAAAACTGAGCCACACAGAGGCAGCTTAATCTCTTAGATTTAAAAATAGGGTCTTTAGAACAATGACTAAAGAGGCATTTCTGCAAAACGTTTCAAGAAGGCTATATCCATATGTCCAATTTTATTGAAAAAGTGATGGGGATAAGTTTTTTTTAAGGCACTTTAGATAGAACATATCTGTTCACAGATTTTAAAAAATGCAGAAAGATTGAGATAGCATTTTAAATGCACCTTCCTGCGTGGTTCTCAGTAACTTTTAGAACTTATGAGGGGAAAAAGTGACATTCAGGCAATATGACATTCATGTGTAACTCTACACCTGGCCCTAGAACCTCTAAGCTAAAAGAGAAGGTACTGTATTATCTGCAGACACAACAACACACACTCATTTTCCTGCTGCTCCCTCAGTTCTATAGATCAAGACAACAGTAACAGACAGGGTCAGAGCAAAATGTTTGCTACAGAGCAACAAAATGAATAAAAACAATTAAAAATAAAATCATGGTACAGCTTTCAATTCATTTACAGTACTTTCTATTTTTGGCTGCACCACGGGTGCGCACACACACACACACAAAAAAGAAACCAACATGAAAGAACAATTGCACACAACATGTTGAAAAATACAACATGAACTCCAAGTACACACTTTCTAACATATTCAACATGTAACAGCTACTGTGCTGCCTTAGGCAAGCAAGTACACAGGACAACGCGTGTGCTACCAACATTCATGATCGTACACAAAACATGTTCAACTGTCAACTATGTTATTTCCTCCAGCAGCATTGACTCATTACCTTTAAAACCACCAATATATTTGTTTAAAGGGGATGTCATGTAGAAATAAGCACTACCTCAAGAAAAGACAGTTGAATATGCTTTGTGTACAATTAAACTGCTATATGCAAACACTGCCTTTATCATTGGAAACCAATTCCAAACATCTGCCTTGCTTTGGCAACTGGAGCCATTTAATTACTTGTTTGTGGAGCAAACATTTCCCTGCTATTCGGGCAAAGGCATTTTTTAAAGTGGAGCTCCTCTTATGATTAGCACTTATGATTTCCATACCTTAAGGAGGCCTCCCCCATTAACTGCTCCCCCATTGCAGGATGCAGCACACACCCCATTGGCATGGCTACACTGGCACTGGCAAATTGGATAGGATTGGGCTCTCAGTTCTCATTCAAATTAATTATTTTTATTACCGAAAAATGGGAGAAACATAAAAATCTTACCTTGTAGCACACTGTGGCAAAATCCATAATGTCCAGAACAATGTAGAAGCAATTGGAGATGCTGCCGTGTTTCTGTTCTAGCCAAATTAGTAGCTATGCAAATCTCTCTCAGAAGAATCTGGTTTCTGTAACAGATAACTCTACGTAAGTGAAAGTAAATTGAACTTATTAAATAAAGCTTACATGACAAGACTACGTGTCATTTGGGGTGGGAGGAAGAAATGCAAGATAAGTGAAGGTGAACAGAAATGGCTATAGACAAATGACTGGCAAAATGCTAGTTATCTTTGCAAGTGATCAGAGAGTGATCGCAATCCTTTCTTCAACGTGCCTGCCACCCATCTTGCCAGCTAGCCAGTGTCGTTTTGCTATCCAGAAAACCATCCCAACTGTTTGAAGAAGAAAAGACCAATAACATCAGGCTCACCCAGCTCACTTCTGCTGTTTCCAACTCCAAACACAGCAGTATCACAGTTTGCACAAGGCTCTCCCCATCCATCTTTTTGCATTTTACCCACAAGCAGGAAGGTAGGGTGCAATTACAATCTGTCACTGTTTTGCTCTCCATGGGGCAACTGTTACTCACTACATTAGTGGAAAACTGGACACCTCACTCACAGTTGCTTTTTAGTTTAAACACTGAAACAACATTATTGGAGTCTGGGGCGGGCGGACAGGGTGGGGCAGGGATAGGCTTTTGTTGTTGTTGAAGCTTATATTCTGAAAAATAAATCTATAATGCAACCTTAAAGCACTTGGAAATCCCTATATGGCAAGAGTCTACATATGCATTAGCCATTGTTGAAAACAATCCTCCATTCAATGCAGTAGGGTTCTATGCACCCTACACATCAGATTTGTGTGCAGAAACCCATGTACACACAGATTATATGGGGAGAAGTGGCGGGAATAATGCCACCATAATATTGGTGACTTCTTTCCTTCTGCATGACTCAAGCATCCTTTCCACAAGAAAAAAATACTAGGTTGATTATTGTAACTCTCCAGTAGCTATGTTCCAATGATTATTATGATTTGTAATACATATTTAGGAAATATCTTAATGTTTTTGGTATTGTTCTTTCATTAATACTCGCTTATATTTGAACCTACTGAAAATATAAGTTTATTTTAATAAGTGTCATTAATCAACTTAAGTTTTAAATTGCCAATTAATTTTTTCCCTTACTACTATTTTTTTTTCTTTAGACAATAGGAAACTGAAACCACAATTCTATTCACACTTACTTGGGAGTAAGCCCTATTAAATATAATGGGGCATACTTCTGAGTAAACATGCATATAATTCAACTCTGAAAGTGAAAATACTCAGCTGAGATCAGTACTAATGCAATGTCTTTTAAACCGGAATGTTCCACAATTCTAATAGGTCTTGAGCCTGAAGTTTGATTGGATTTGGTTTTTTTTTCTTTAAAAAACAGTTGTGCTCCAATATAACAAATGTTCTAAGTTCCATATGCTCAATTTAATAAAAGAAGTGACTCTGAAATATCACAGTTCCTGAAAGTGGCATCATAATATACCACCAATGAACAGTAGATTTTGTTTAATTTACTATAGTTAAGAGAGAACTGTCCTTTTCACCGAGGTTTTCCAATACGTAAATACCGTTAATAGTTGTTAATTGATTAGGCTATAAATATATTGAGCTGTATACTAAGAAGGCTCATCAATACGAAGCACCCTTAATTAGTTGACAGCCCTAATATTTATTTTATAACATTAATATCCTCAGGAAAAAATTTGTAGATATGTATTTTTCCTTTTATGAGGGTGAAAGCACATAGGGAAGTTTGTAACAGACAAAATATACAAATAGACCAGCATTAGGCCACATTCTTAGCACCCCATGAAGTAAAACCACTAGTCCATAGGTTAGTAGATGGCAGCCTCCTGTCGGTATTAGACAGTAGTTATATCGATATCAGCAACATGAAATGCTGATATGACATGTGAGGCAGAACCACCCCACCCAAGTGCTTTGAAAAATGCTGTCACTGCTGTTGCAGTGACCTTGATCCCGCAAACACTTACAACTCAAGGGCTCCAGCTGTTCAGAGCCTGTGGGTTGTAAGTATTTGTGTGATCACAGCAGTGGCGGCACTTTTCAAAGAACTCCAGTGGGATGGTTCTGCTTCACCTGCCACACCCACAGCACATGTTGCTGATCAATAGATGGTTTATATGCCCAAGGCAGAGGTGATGCAACCACATCAATTTTGGCTACAATACTTCAGAAGGGATACATTCTTTTTGCAGGTACTTTGACCACTAGTAAACTACCACTATTATTCATTCTTACAAGTTTATCCTCTACTAGATAAATTCCATATTTGCATGCATCTATATGCATGCTGTCATTTTGGTTCCTAAAAAAAATTAAGAGGGAACCAAAAACCTTAATATCTGATAGAAAAACCTCAGGGGAAAATTACAGCACTCTGAAAAGGCAAAGCACCTGGTTGAGTAAGACTTCTCTTTAGTTACAGTAATTATTAAGTTTCTTTCTGCCAGGAACAGATCTGTGGCAGAGGGGTGTGGGGCCATTAGTCCACTGTCCACAGTTACCAACCTTACTGGACTGGTGTCTCCAGGATGAGCATCAATCTCCAGATGACTACTGAAAGCAATCCTGGCCTCTGGGAATTGCTAGCATTATAGCATATGGGAGGGAACTCTAGGAATAGCTTCAGTCAGAGTTGGTAACTCTAACTCATACAATAATGTCTTTTATAGAAATTAGTTCACTTAATTCCTTAGTCTGAATTTATCTTACAGTGGTGAGCATTTTTCATTTTAATACATTAAAATGGCTAGTATTTACTTACTGAACAGTTACTGATATCTTTTTAAAGATAAAAACATCATTTTACACACTTTAAAGCATTTCTCTCTGCTTCTTCTGTGCAAACACCCCAAAGGTTGATGCAAGGTTAAGAAATAACACAGCACTGTAACAATATTGGGGATGGACTTGTGATTAAAATTGTTAACTTCCCTTATTTTTAAAAAGGGATAGGATTACAGGAAAACTCAACAATTCCAAACAGCATAATATCAAATCCCTTATTTCTATTTACATAGAAAATCATGGATGACTCCTTTTCTCATTAAGAATAATATTCCAAGTATTTAATTTTCCATATGGCAACCATACATGAAATCCCTTCTGAAACACAGTGAAACAGTCAGCTCCCCAACATTCTCTGGCATCACTGATCAAGTTCTAAAAGAGGCGCTGGGGTTCAAATCTTGTGAAAGCCACACCCTCTGATCCTAAAGCTCCGTCCAATCCCAATAATTGTATGAGAAAAGCTGCACTTCCTTGGGGAGATGAAAATTTAGGGTTTTTTGCATAAACTCAAAGACACGTTATATTAGAACTTCACATTTTTCAGGACTGAGCTGGGGTGGGGTGGGGGAGAGAGAGAGAATATCTGGAGCAGAGCCCTAGCTCCAACTAAACCTGACGCAGCCCACAAGGAAACGGTGGCCATGGACAGCAATGCTTCTTGGGCGAAGGTCTCAGTAGAGAACCCTTGTCTCCTAGTTCCCCCACCCCCAACCTGTAGTCCAGCGCGCGGCAGATCCCGATATTTGGGATGCATCCCGATATTTGGCCTGCTTGATCTAGCCATCACCATCCATTGCGAAAACGTTCTACGTGGATGGACGAACGGAGGCTAATCTTATTGTTTGCTGTTTGCACTTAAATGTGCAAAACTTCAAAAGTTCCTATCCCTCGCATTATTCCGTTGCTCAAGCTCACTTTCTTTAAGGGAGGGCTGCACCATTATAACCATGTCACCCCCCCATGTCCCGCAACTGCCCGTTTCTCCGACCCACCCCCCGCCCCCGGCCTGTCCAGACTGCCTGTTCGAGCGCTTGCATGGGCAAGGTTTGGCTGCACACTCCCTCCCCATTTTCCTTCTACTCGCTCAAAGTTGCGAGAACGGGGCTCCCAGCTACTTGGCCTGTGGTCTATCGCAGGAGCGGAGTGTGCATGTCTATGCGTGGATACGCTAAGAGGGGGGTCCCCCTGCCCAGCTACATTCCTCCTCCTTCTCCGCCCGGCAGCATGCAGCAGCGACGTCACGCCCCTACCTCCTTCTCTTTGCATCTGCACCTACCTCCCCCCATTCACCCCTTCATGGACCCCCTCTTGATTTTGCCTCCTCGTATTTGCACCAGCTTTTGAAGCTGCTCCCATTCCCCCAACACCTACCTGCACAGCTCAACCAGCCTTGAAGTGGGGGGGCGGGAAGTCTTCCGCCCTCTTCCCCACTCATTGGATACACGGAAGACATACCCAAGCCCAGTTGGAGAAGGGGATGTCTGTCAGAGGGAAGGGGTGGAGCTGGAGGTTGGGATTGATGCTGATACCTCGAGCTTATTCCTGCCTTCGCTTGTGTTTCCCGAAGATGGGGGGGTTGAAATTGTGGGGGTACCTTCTCAGGGTTTCTCTCTTCCTCCCCACACACACCCCTTTAGACCTCAGTATAACATCAGCTCCTGAGTCTTTTGCTTGATCTACAGAGCACAATAAATGCAACAGTCAAGGGAAAGCATTCCAATAGGCTAAGGCTATGCAACTATTCTGTCAAATAGGGAAGGGTGGAAATGCCCCCTGGCAAGGAAGGGGAAAAGGAGTGGAGACAGGAAAGAGGAAGGCGTGTTGCCCCGTAGGAGCATCAAAATGCTCTGACGGCTGTTCTGTAGCCCCGCGTTGTTGTTTCCCAGCTTCACGGCCTCCCGGAAACAAAAACTCCACTACACAAATGTTGCACGTTCCACAGCTACCTTAAAGCAGGGCCCGAAGTAGGGGAAGCAGAGAAAATGGGGTTTATGGGAGGGGAAGGGAGCAAAACAAAAAAATTTCTTTTGGGTCTACCTCTCTCTGGCAAGAATTCTAGTTTTTGTTAGTTCTGCTATCACTGTGTAACAAAAAGAAAGAAACATAGAAATGTTCTGGATTCCCACACCTATTTTTTTAACCAGTATTTGGTTTAAAATTATTGCTACAAAATAATTTATAAGCCAACCAGGAAATATAAAGGCTGTAAAGCCCTTAATGGATATGCCTTAAGGCAACACACACACACACACACACACACACACACACACACACAAGTTCTGCTATTTTACATCTTCTTTGTGTACAAAAATGTAATATATTATGTGGCCAGATATGTAATGTTCTACTGTAAACAATTTAGAATGCCTTGTGATGGTTTTGATCCAGACAATTCAATGGTTGCTGCATGCATACAGTTACACAGAACTTGATCACAAAGCTAAGGCACAGGGTACTACATGAGCTTTCCTCTTGCATAAAGCAGACAGTTCCACATATCTCCATGCAGGCTGATATGGGATGAGTAACTGGTATACTACATGCATCCATGCAGAGGATATATGTGTATATGGCATATACTGTATAGATATATCACTGCATTCAGTGCATTTGGATGCACATTTCTTATTGTGTGTTCAGCACAGCTACCTAGCAACACATGGTTACAGAGACATATTTCTTGACTTTTTTCTTTTGCCTTTCAGTATTCAATATTCCTGTGCTAAAGATTCCTGTCAAGCAAAAGAATCTGGGGAAATAACTAACACCTACCAATGCCCAATGGATGATCATTGTGGAAATTCCCGTCAGTGAGCAAGCAAGAAATGCAGTAAGAAAATTGTCCAGGGAAGCCTTTCCTAACTTAAAATTGTGGCCATCGAATTGTGTGACCCAAGAGAGAAAAGAAAATATCTAATTGTTTTAGGGTGTATTCCTGTTGTACCCTTGGGCCTGTGCAAGTCTCTTGCCTTGGCTCAGGGCTATCACAAACATGCCATAAGGCATATTTGCAGCAGCACAAGAGGTGCTGGGCCAGCGCCAGGTGCCATGCTGACTCAGGTAAGCCGCAGAGCTACCCAGCTACAGTAAGCTGTTCCCGCACTGGTTGAGTTTGGCTAGCGCAGGGGCTTTATGAGAGTGGAGGGAGGCAGGAGGGGGCAGAGGGAGGGCAGAGAGTGGGTGGACTTTAACCCCCATCCCCTGGGACAGGTGGGCCTGATTCAGCCACTTTAGCAGATCTGAGCATCTCTATAAGGCTGGCTGGGATTAACCCTGGGGTAAGAGGAAAATATTCCTTGGTTATATCCTACTGGATACAGTGCAGAATAGGATTGGGCTGTTAGAGAGATAACTTCTGAGTCTAATTGAGTACCAAATAGAGGAACTCTGAGCTTTGCTGCTACTTTTGTTTGAGTAGAGGGGATTTGCTTCTGTCCAATCATAGCTAGATTAAAATCCAGGCATCTTTCATTTCTGTAATTTCTGTCCCTGAATGGTCCCAAAAATGGCCTAAGAGAATCAGAAATCTTGCAGACTGAATTTCTTGATTAAATCTATGGCTGATAGTAGGTCTTGTCAGTGTGTGCAACAGAATTGGAATATTGTTAAGTACGTGGCACATCCTTGATATGTTCACTTGAATATAAATGTGGAGAATGTCCTGACCCACTCTGTTCCTTAGATGACTGGCAGGCAGTAACCATCCAGCTTGAGATGGGAAGAGGAGAGAATGCAAAGAATAGTGGGGAGAAGAGCCTGGCCATGGGGAGAAGAATACAGCCATGGGGTCTGGGGAAAGAGTCCGCTGTCAGAATCTAGGCATATTTGGCCTCCGAGTCCTCCTTTGAAAAGGAGAAGTCAGCTCCTGCAGCTAACCGGAACAGCAAAGTTGCAGATATTGCCGAGACCATGGATCTTGGGAGACAACTGGAGCTTCTTTCTCCTGTAGATGTTCCAAGTAGCCTCAGATTCTAGGGATCCTCCATCTGGATCCCTGGATCCACTCCATTGACCCCCAACAGCGATCAAAGTGCAAACCTAGCAGAGAAGTGCTTACCAAGCTGCCTAAGTCGTCACTTCCCTTGTGCCCACTCAGGATAGACAAGAAGATTATCTAGGAAGATATTCTGGATTTGGATCCAGCTACTGGAGAGCCAATAAGTGATGGAGCTTTATGTCATAAGCCTTTAGCTTTTCCTAGGCACTTGTGTAACAGCTGTGCTTCAATAAGTCCTCAAGAGCCAGCTCTCAACCTTTTGCCATGTTCTTTCTTTCTGTGCCAGACCTTCGTTACAGCCCCTTGTTCCTGCTCTTTTTCCAGCCTCACCTTTTGTCTAATTGTTCCATCTTATCTCACTTCCAGCCTCAATCTGTCAACCAGCCCAACATCCTGAACTGTGAGCTGTCCACTTTGCCACCCTCAACCAATTAGGAATTGACAGCTGGCCATAGTGGCAGGGAGAAGAGCTCAGCAATGGAAGGTGCTGCACAAGAGTGCATCCAAGGAGCCAACCCTATGGGTTGCCCATGGCCCAGTGCAAGCTTTTGGTGCCCCAGGCTGCTGCCTGAAATCTCTCTCGCATGTGCACAGACACAGGTTCTTCGCACAGAGGGTTAGATCTTATGTGCGCATAGGGATTTTTCCCCTCTAGGACAGGTGAAAGAAGTATTTTTTAAAATCTCTTTCTAAAGAAGGAATTTTAGCATACAAAAATGTTCAAAGCTCTATTTAAAAAATGGTCATCCCAATCCAGCAAGTCCTAAGAGTTGTATTCAGAAACAGCCATGACTAAGCCAATTGAAATCAATGAGACAAGTCAGTCATTACTAATTTAGGGCCCAATCCAGAGCCTGTTACCCCTGGCAGAACACTTGATTGGCCCCTTGGCCATTACTAACTGTCTTTGGCTATAACCTTTTTTTTTTCTGGACTGGGATAAATAGAGCTTTGGAAATTTCTTTTGCCAAAATAGTGTCTTAAAAATAGATTTTAATATTCCTAGATGAGGAAAAATATGATTCCTTATTTCCATATGCTAAATAATTTAAATTTATATAAATTAAAACATGATCATTCTCTAACCTTGTGGTTGAACCTGCACAAAATATATTAAAACAACAAAACTTGCCACAGCTCCCAGCTGGATGGCACTTAGATCAGATAATATAATGTATACATTACATATATTTGCATTGTTATAATATAGACAGGTTCAGTATCCCTTATCCAGCATTCCAAAATATGGAAATTCAGAAAAATGGAACTTCTTTGAGATTTTTTTGCCTAAATACATTTTTGCCTAAAGAAATAAAATCCCAGTGTTTTGTGCACAAAATTATTTAAAATATTGTATAAAATTGCCTTCAGGCTATGTGTATAAGGGATATAGGAAACATAAATTAATTTTGTGTTTATACTTAGGCCCCCTCTCCAAGATCTCTCTTTATGTGTATGCAAGTATTCAAAAATACAGAAAAATCTGAAATCCAAAACACTTCTATAAAGAGATGCCCAACCTGAACATATGTTTTTAAACATATAATTAAAATACTTTGAAAATAATTTAGAATCATTTGAGAAGTATTAACATCCATCCCATCCAGCAGCCTTTTATGTATCTAGTATATTAGATCAGAGTTTAAAAACCTGTTTCTTCATATCATTTTCAGTTGCAGGCTGTTGTAAACAATATAATTTAAACATAAAACAATAAAAATATAATATAATTTATAACAATATAATATAATTTATATATAACAATATAATGCCAATAAAAGTTGGCAATCCTAATCAACTTTTCAGCATTGGAATAGCTGTGCCAATGGAGCATGTTCTGCATTCTGCAGTGGAGTTGTAGTCATGAAGTAAAGGTCTCCTTAAGGTAAGGGAATGTTTGTTCCTGGTGCTGGAAACTTGGTTAAGATTGCACCCTTAGATGCTTTTAGAGAAATATGTTTCTAGGGAATTATTGTTCTGTGTATGTGGAAGATCTTGAAGGCTTTTAATGCCTCATTGCTTAAAACAAATAACATTCTGGAAAATGTAGTTAAAGTACACTGATTGTTTTTATATAAAATCTGAGGTGTCTTTTTGGGCCCATTAAACTAACAGCATAAGGCTATACTGTATATGTTTACTTAGAAATTAGTCCTCATTACATTCAGTGGGGCATACTCCTGGGACTACAGCCTAAAATACTTTGTATTTTTAAAATAATTTTTTTAAACTACCCAATAACACACCAACTGATACTGTGAGGATTTTGTTGTTGTTAAGTTGAGACAACATTTGCAAACAATATTTAAATTATATTTTGAATTTCCGGCTTATTTTACTTCAAATTTACTGCAAACCTATTCTACATTTCCTTTGAAAATGTGTTTCTTCAACATTAACATTATATTAGCATCTATGAACAATTTAATCTAAATTTTAAAAAAGCCAAACTCATGTTGCCACCTGCAAAAACACCCTCATTTCATAAAAGCCTCAAAGTCTCATAGATACTAATGCTGATTCCAAATACTTAAGAAGTAATGGGCCTTTAAAGGAAATTTTTTGAAGGAATTTCTTCTCAATTGAGCAATTAAAAAACACCTGTCTTTTATTAGGTGTCAATAGTGAGTAAAACACAGATTCTCCTCACGCTTCACATTAAACTGGACTGAAGTAGTTCAAACCTATTAATGTCTACTCACAAGTATGCCTCACTGAGTTCAGTCAGACCTACTCCCAGGCCCTAGAGGCTCATGTTCAAAAGGACAGTTATGCTTCTCAAAAAGTGCCCTCTGTGAGACCAATTCAATAAAATAATTTGAGTGTCCCTTCTTCACTAATTCTCTGAAACTCATTTTCTGAGGTAATTTTTTTTTAAATAAAGTTATTAAACAAACCTAAACTATTTTATAGGCCAAATTAAGAGTTAAATATTTTGTGCCTGTGGGCCAAAGAAAGAACTTTCAGAAGTCATTTTTAAAAGGAATTTATAACAGCCATGTGTTCATAAGGTGCTGGTGTAAATTCAGTCTGCCCTCCAAACTAGCCTTGAGGTATAGAGAAGGCAGACTTTAGTAGATCAGGATTTATTGGTAAACTGTCTCTTGACAAGCTTAACAATATTTATTGACAAACTCATACCTGACCATTTCATCCCTTTAGCAGCTACCAGGGTGACTTACAACAGAATGAAAACAAACATGGCAACAGTTAAATCTGATATTAGAATTAAACATGCAAACAGACTGACCAAGAAACAGACGATGTGATGACATGGTTAAGGGAAAGCTGAATGGAAGAGGTGAGTTTCAATCGCATGCTTAAAAATGTCCACAGACTGGGCTGTCTGAAACAACTGGGGTTGAGAGGTCCATAAGTGAGCTGCCATCACCATTAAAGACCCTGTTGCCGAAAAAGGGCACAAAATGGTTTTCATCGCGGGGAAAGAATGTAAAAAGGCAGACAATACGAGGATCATCTTTATTACAGCTGTGCAGGCGGGCCAATCTCCCTGCCCCACTCGGCAAGCAGGGAAGAAGAGCAAGAGCGTACAATTCTAAATCATCTTTATATCCCTCTCCCCCCCCCTGCCCCCAGCTGGTGCTTGGTGGAAAATTACTACACAGGGGCTGGGACATGAGAAGCTCTGTGTCAATTGGGCCTTGAGAATTAAATATGCTGTGACCGTTTTGATAAGGAAGGAAGCTCTGCTGGCTTGAACCAGTTCTCTATTGTGAGGGCTGGCGGCACTGGATTGGAGAAGGTTACAGGCGGGGGCAAGTGAGTGAAAACAATGAGAGCAAAGAGAGAAACAGTTACATACTTCAGCAACTTTAGACAAGTGACTAAGCAAAAGACTCAAGATGGCTGCACTTTGGTTCAATGGCAACAACGCTACCCCATATTCCTGCCAACTGTACCCCACCAGGCAGCAGGGCCTCCCAATGTAACATCAGACAAGACTGGGAGAAGATGGTTTCCAACAGCAACAAAAATAAAAGTCTCTCACTCCCCACTCCCTTCAGACTGCTGAAACTAAGGAACCTACAAGGAAAACCAGGAGTGGATTTTTATGCGAGAGGACTGTAAACTCAGTTCTGGTACTGCAAACAAATTTCTGGGCAACCTATGTGCATATCTATCCCCCATGAGCCACTATTTTGCACCTTTCTCCAGTTGGTTGGACTTCAACTTTTAGTTAAAAAAATATGCTAAAATAGACGCTAAAAATGTGAAGCTAGCCCACCCCACCCAAATAAATATATTAATCTGGCCTGAAAACTGCATTCTCCTCACAGCAGCAAGAGGCTGAATTGGTCCTCATTGCTGTGGGGCTCTTCTTCAATGATGGAAACAAGAAAGAAGAAACGGCCTTTTAAAAACTTTGTAAAAACAATGCATTTGAATCATAGAAGTGGAAGTTATCTACAAAGTGATCTAGCCCAACTCACTTCTTGTAGCAAGTAATCCACCTAGAGCAGTGGTTCCCTTAGGTACAACAACATGTCGGGACCCCCCTAAGACCTAAGGCCAGAAGTGATGTCATTAAGCAGGAAGTGAAGTCATTGTTTTTAATAAATCACACTTTATCAATCAATCAATCAGGTACTTATATACCGCTTTTCAACATGAAATTCACAAAGCGGTTTACAGGCAAATAGTAATAATAATAAAGTTAAATGGCTCCCTGTCCCAAAGGGCTCACAATCTAAAAAAAGGCAGACCACCAGCAACAGCCACTAGAAAGACTGCGCAGGGGTGAAGAGGGACAATTACTCTTCCCCTGCTAAATATGAGAGGAACACCACTTGAAAAAGTGCCTCTTGCCCAGTTAGCAGGGGTATGAAAAGTAGAAAGAACTTCACATCCTTTACAGAATGCTCTGGATGCTTCGTACCTAAGTGACATTTGAATTTTGAGTTCAGTGATTGATTCAGTACTGAAAACAACATTGCACAGAATGCATTGTGGCTTCTCTATGCCATTGCTGATCAAGGTGGTAAAGCCAAATTTTAGATAGTCTTCAAAGTATTTACATTTCTCTTCCCTGTGTGCTGAGACTCACCTAGGCATGCACATGGAAGATGTGACATGCCTGGAAAGAAATCCGGGAGAGACTTAATCACACACATACTCACACACCAAGACAAACCCATAGCAAGGCCAGTGGTGTCATCTAAATGATTTAATAACAGGTACTCACTTTTGATTGGCACGTGTTGGGACCCGCCCACCGGAAGTGATGTCATAAGCCAGAAGTGATGTCGTGGCAAGAAGTGACATGAAAAAAGCCCTTTTTGAGGCCTCAGATGATTTTAAACTGACCCAACAGTTGCAACAGTATTCCACAGCACCCCCCAGAACATGTTAAGGAGGCCTGGCATCATGTTAAAACCCCAGAGCAACTCATTTTTCAGTGGCAAGGAAAGGAAAGGCTCCGCTCGCTGCCTGCCTGCCTGGCTCTGAGAACATGCAGGCAACTCAAACATGCAGGAAATTCAAACGTTGCAGAGGGCGGAGTCGACGAGCGAATGGGCGGGGCCAGCTGTAATCCTAGAAACCGGTACTCGCGTACCCCCTGCATGACATCACTGACTCATAGCCACAAGCATTGAGGAAGTTTGTTTAATGGGGAAGCTTCTTCCCTAGCCAAAATGAAGCTTCCAATATGGTAGTGCCCAGCTTTTTAAGATGGCTGCCCCAAGCTCTTCACAACCTACTGAAAATCAGTTCATGACCCCCTTAGGAGTCCCAATCCCTAGGTTGGGAACCACTGTCCTAGAGCAACTCCAGCAGGTACCGGCCAAGCCTCTGCTTTAAGATTTCCAGTGAGGTAGAATCCACCAGCTCCCTCTGCAATCTATTCCTCTGCCACCCTTAGCATCAAGAGTTTCTTCCTAATGTCCAGCCAGAATATTCTCCCTTGCATTTGTACCCATCGAATCTAGTTCTGCTCTCAGAGGCAGCAGAGAACAAATTTATTCTTCATCCATGACAGCCTTTCTGATATTTGAAGAACACTATCATATCCTCAGCCTTCTCCAAATTTCATAACAAGTTTTCCCCAGCATACCAATTTGGTAAACATACCAAATTTCCCCAACCTTTCCTCATAGGGCTTCTTCTCCAGCCCTCTGATCACCCCCATCGCTCTTCTTTGAACCAGTTCGGCTGCATCTTTCTTAAAATGAGGTGCTCAGAATTGGACATAGTACTCCAGGGGAGGTCTCACCAATGCAGAGTAAAGCTGAACAACAACTTCTTGTGACTTGGAAGCTACTGTTATACAGGCTAAAATTGCACTAGCCTTCTTTGCAGCTGCATCACACTGCTGACTCATGTTCACCTTGTGATCCACTGCAACTTCAAGTTGCTTTCCACAAGTTGTGCTGCCAAGTCAAGTATCCCCCATTCTATACCTGCATCTTTGATTATCTTTGCCTAAGTACAAGACCTTGCATTTCTGAATATGAAGGAAGAAACTCTTTTGTATCTGAGCCAATTAGGGAGGATTCCTGCTTCATATGTAAGAGACAATCAGATAATTCAATAAAATAGAACAACATTATACTTGTTGGGAAAGGTTGGCATTTGAACATATTCTGTGTAGGTTATATGGATGCAAGATGGAGGAAAAGGAACCTGACATTTGATGAGTCAATTTACCATAACCTGGTGGTCTCACATTCTTTTGTATCAAGGAGATGAATTTTGCATTGATGTAGGAGCCACCACCACCCCCCGGTGATTCTCTCAGAAACCACCAAGCTTCTATCCTGGCTCCCCAGCCAAGCTGAAACTACCAAGCTCCTTCACCTAACTGCAAGCACCCAGCCCAGCCAAGACACCCCAAGCTCCCGCTAACCACTTTCAACTCTCCAGCATACAACAGAGGTTCTGGCAACAGTAAAAGCAGCAACTCGTGGTGGGAAAACACTTTTGGCTGAAGTCAAACTGTTAAGAGCCTCCTTAACGTGGCTCTGTACCCCATTGTGGTTATTTTGGCCTACAGGTAACACTGGTAGTTGCTATGCTCATAATGGTCAGATAAAGGTCTAACCAGATACACATAATACAAGACCTGTAAAGGTGAAAGGGTAAGACCAGGATGTGATGGGAACAGGTATGAACCCCATCAAGGGGAGGGCAGTGCTGAAAACACCCTCTCCTTCCCTTAAACATGTATAGGTCTGACTCCATTTTGGCTGAGCTGCTACCCTGCAAAGAGGTCACAGAGGTGATCCTCAAGAGATAGCACAAACCATTAAGAATTGGTGCCAAGGGACATTCAAATGTCTCCCTCCTTCAGGGTCTTGTAATGATATCTGACAAAAAGGAGCATTGTAAAGACCATTTTAGCCCAACTCTATTCTAATCTGCCCAGGAACCTTATTTGGACTAAGCCAAAGGTTTCCCCACCAAAGTTTAAAGCAGCAACAGAAAAAGACTATACCTGCCTTTATCGTTGTCAATCTTATCACCACTACTGTACTATTCAAATGCAAACTCCCTGCCAGGCACTCCAGAGTAGCATTTTATCAAGGTAATTGGATCAAGGTGGGGAGGGGAAAGATTCTGACTCTTAAAGTCAGCCACATTGATAACTGTTGTATCAAGCACTTGTGCTAAATCTGTCTGGCTTCTGCTTTTGTGTTTACCTATTGCAATCTAAATGTACCTATGTTTACATCTGACTAAGCTTCATCATCACCCCGCCCTGACCTTTGGTTAGGGTCACGGGGAAGGGGAGCAGCAGCAAAAGGACCACCAATCAAACGTAACCAAAATCGCCAATAGCAATTGGCCAATGTTTTTATTTGTTGTTGTCATTTCCACATTTGCATGTTCAACTGATCAAGCCAAAATGTACAAATTGCACAAGTTCTGTGGTCTCCTTGGAGACGTATTGCATTTGTGTCCGGTTACTGATGTCTTACACATGAGTAAAATGTATTTCTCTTTCTGCAACATCAAAGTCTAGCATTTCTTTCCGTCAACGTTGCTCTGGTAAGCCACAGAGAGGGTATCCCGGGCTGGCCAGGATTAGGGGAGTTGGGCTCAGAACAACTTTGTCCTTGGGGCAACATTAGGACGGGAATGCACACCGGGAAATGAAACCTCAAATTGACGGCCTCTGAACTTAAAGGGACAGGGGCCTGGAGAAATCGCCTTATTGGCTTGATTTCCTCCTACTTCAGCATGAAGAACTGTGTGCTTTACTTGACTCTCTGGAAATATTGTACTTAAGCTTATAGCAATTGATTGCCATGTAATTTTGCTCATTATTTCTTTCTCAAAAAATCTTTGATAACTGAACATGACCAACAAATACGGGCGTGTCCCAATATCCACTGATTTGGTATCCACAGTTTCAGTTATCCACAGATACCATGAATATTGGGAAGCCTATTAAACAGGGGAACATTAAACAAATCTCTTTTTTAACTTTGTTGCAGCAAAACCACTGATGTTCCCCTATCTTTAAAAAGTCGTCCCCAGAATCCATGTTTTCAGGTATCCACAGTGGAGTACTGTACAGAACCCCAGTGGTTACTGGGGCATGCCTGTAAGTAGAAATATTCCTGGCTCATCCTTTCTAACTCTAATTAGATTTTAGGTGAAAGATATATTTTGTGTTTCCCTTTAACATTTTAAAAATCCAACCAGAAGCAGGAGTCCAAATTAACCTATTAATACCCACCCCACAGGTATACACATTTGGTTCCTGTTGCATATAAGCAACCTGGGCAGAAATTGTTTAAATTAATCAATTGGCAAAGTCGATATGCTTTGTACTACTACTACTACTACTACTACTACTACGCTTTTCAAAAAGAAGTACTGTAGTTTATGAAGCAGTTTACATAGTGAAATAAATCAATAAATGGTTTTCTGTCCCCAGAGGTTCATGTCCAAAACTTGTGAAACTTGAAGGTCCCTTTTCTTATTTTTCTTCATAGATTCCTTTGATGTTGTATTGCTGTTTTCTGAGCTGCTGTTTTATGTTTTACAGTAGCAAATAATGTTTTAAAAAACATTCTCAGTAAAATATTCTGACACTTTCTACTGAGTGTGAGTTCAAGTGAGCGTGTCAACATTTTTGCCACAAAACTACACCAATGTCCTGCACTTGCTACCCCAGCTTCAAATCTGATCTCTGCTGTGAAGTCAAAAGGAGCCTAACACCCTTATAAATGTTGATGCCCACAGCCCCAAGTTAGGTTCTCTACACGTTCCGCTGCTCATGTATGCTAATGATATGGTTCTATTATCTGGTTTGAGAATGGGTCTGACATGCTTGATGATAGATAGCTATGTAGATTTTCTTACCAAAACAAGCTGCAATTGAACTTCAACATATGTAAGACAGTCTTCTTTGCTAAATCATTCTCCTGGTCCTTTAATGGGAACAAAATAGGACAGGTGAGGGAGGTTAAATATCTGGGAATTTATTTTCATTCTAAGTGTTCCTGGGTCCCACACCCCAAAGTGATGGTAAATTTAGCCAAGGTTATGGCACAAGCCATCATAAGCTTTCATTATAACAGGGCTAATTCCTATGTCCTGGTTAAGTTGCTGGCCTTTAAAGCAAAAACTACCTTGCAGCTGTTATATGGGATTCCTATCTGGATGCCGGCTTTTTATTAGAAAGTTGAGAGGGTCCAGGCAACATTTTTGCAGATGCCACACATGCTAAATATCATTTACAAGCTTAACATAAGAACTTAAGAAGAGCCCTGCTGGATCAGACCAAAGGCCCATCTAGTCCAGCTTCCTGTATCTCACAGCGGCCCACCAGGTGCCCCAGGGAGGCATGAGACAACAAGATGCTTGCATCCTGTTGCCACTCCCTTGCACCCAGTACTCTGAAGTAGCCTACTACTCATGTAAGGAGGCTACAACCCATCATTGCCTATAGCCCACAATGGACTTTTCTTCCAGAAATCTGTCCAATCCCTTCTTAAAGGCATCTAGACCAGATGCCATCACCACCTCCTGTGGCAAAGAGTTCCACAGATTAACTACCCGCTGGGTAAAAAAGTACTTCCTTTTATCTGTTTTAACTCTCCCAACCCTCAGTTTTAGCGGATGCCCCCTGGTTCTGGTGTTTTGAGAGAGGGAAAAGAACATCCCTTTACCAACTCTATCCCTTCTGTGCATAATTTTGTATGTCTCAATCATGTCCCCCCTCAGGCGCCTTTTTTCTAGGCTGAAGAGCCCCAAACGCTGCCGTCTTTCTTCATAAGGGAGGTGCCCCAGCCCCGTAATCATTTTTGTTGCTCTCTTCTGCACCTTTTCCAGCTCCACTATGTCCTTTTTGAGATGCGGCCACCAGAACTGGACACAATATTCCAGGTGTGGCCTTACCATCGATTTGTACAATGGCATGATAATCTTGGCTGTTTTATTCTCAACCTCTTTTTTAATGACCCCAAGCATAGAATTGGCCTTCTTAATTGCTGACGCACACTGGGTCGATACATTCATTGAATTGTCCACCAGCACCCCAAGATCTCTCTCCTGAGCTGTCACAGACAGCTCAGAACCCATTAGCCTATAGGTGAAGTTTTGGTTTTTTGCCCCAGTGTGCATCACTTTGCATTTGTCTACGTTGAAACGCATCTGCCATTTGGCTGCCCATTCCCCCAACTTGGAGAAATCCTTCTGGAGCTCTTCGCAATCCTTTCTGGTTTTTACCACCCGGAAAAGTTTTGTGTCATCTGCAAACTTGGCCACCTCACTGCTTATCCCTGTCTCCAGGTCATTTATGAATAAGGTGAAAAGCACGGGCCCCAAGACAGATCCCTGGGGCACTCCGCTTTTCACTTCTCTCCATTGTAAAAATTGCCCATTTACCCCCACTCTCTGTTTCCTGGCCCTCAACCAATTCTGGATCCATAAGAGGACCTGCCCACTTATTCCGTGACTATGAAGTTTCTTCAGCAGCCTTTGATGGGGGACTGTGTCAAACGCCTTCTGAAAATCCAGGTATATGATATCCACAGGTTCACCCACATCCACGTGCCTGTTGACCTTTTCAAAGAATTCCAAAAGGTTTGTGAGGCAAGACTTACCCTTACAGAAGCCATGCTGACTTTCCTTTAGCAGTACTTGCTCCTCTACGTGTTTTAGGATTTTATCTTTGATGAGGCTTTCCACCATCTTACCCGGAACAGACGTTAGGCTGACCGGCCTGTAGTTTCCAGGGTCCCCCCTTCTCCCTTTTTTAAAGATTGGCGTGACATTGGCTATCCTCCAATCCTCTGGCACTGTGGCCGTTTGAAGGCCATCAAATACATAAAGCTTCTTTATATATTTGAATTCATGTGAGTATGTCACACAAACACACACAAAATGTTTCAAGAAAATGTACTGTATACACATTTTAATAAGCTTGATTTCATACCTAATTCATTGTAGAAAACCTGCAACACTTGAACATCTAAGACAGGAGTCTCCAAACTATGGCCTGTGGGCCACATCCAGCACAAGATTTTATCTGGCCCTCAGCAACTTAAAATGTTTCCCATCTATGAAGTTGGGATAGTTAACACATACAGTTTTTTTCCACCACACTCCTTTCCATATGGCCAGAGTGGTGTCAGCCTGGCTAATCCTCATTTTCAGTCACCTGGGCCATACATTTTTTAAGACTCTCAAATCATAATAATTCATTGTTAACTTCATCCCTGCCTTGCCAATAAAACAAATTAGGTTTCCACATGTTGACTTTTCAGCAACATTGTACAACAACTGCAGTGAGGAGTCATTTTTGCATGCATGTAAACAAATATCAAACTAGGTTTCTTCATAGATTAGACAATGTGCTCACCTTTGCCCTATATAAAACTGATTTTTTCCAGCCTCTAAGAACGTGTAAAATACGTAATGTGGACTCCTCCTGAAAATCTTGAAGACTCCTGATCGAAGGAAAGGATTGAAGAGATGTGTGGAATCATCCCTGTGCACACATTGATGGATTTCTGTAGATCCCTTAGAGCGCAATCCAAGGGTACTCTAGGGCCAATGCAAGCTGCTTGCATTGGCCCTGAGGTCTTGTGAATGTGCCATAAAGCATGTTTGTGCCAGCGCTTATGGCTGGCGGCCGATGCAGGCAGCTGTGTTGGCCCAGAAATGCTGAAGATGGCCCCAGGTAAGCTGCCCATGCACTGGCCAAGTTCGGCCCGCACGTGGGCTTCTCTGTGTGGGAAGAAGGTGGGAGGGACGGTGGAACAGGCTAGGGGGAGGGTGTTCCAGCCAAGCGGCTCAGGGCGGGGGTGAAGCCATATGCGGCCATCAGGCTGCATCCAAAGCCCTGGCCCTGGCCTGCACGGAGTGGCAATTTGGGCCACTGCAGGAGGCTCAGACTTGTGCCTGCAGTTTTGCAGGGGCAGCTCTAAGCAGCTCTATTGGGCTGCGTGTGGCTTACCATGGTCCCCTTGCCCCTGACTAAGCTGCTGCTGCCTCCTAACCTGGTTAGGATGCAGTGCAGACCAGACAGCCTGCCTGCTCCTGCTCAAGTTAGGATTGCCCCTTTAGTTAACTGTCAGTGGTATATAGATGTCAAAGGAGAACATTTTGAGCACTTAGTCTAATTCAGTGTTCCTCAAACTAGTGGGTTGTGACTGGTGAGCACTGCTCTGTTCTCCTTTAAGGGACAGGGAGGGGGAAATGCTGCTATTACCAGGACAGAAGGCTTTTTTTATCACCTTAAGATAGTTAGGGCTATGGGGTTTGCAGGGACTCCCGTGGAAGATTCCAGGGGGCTCCCCAAGACTCCAATTTACTGGAAAACACAATTGGAAACTGTTTTTGCATGAAAACAAGAAGTAGACTCTGAAAAACAGCTTTTTTACGCATTGGGGAGATTGCAGGCCTCCCAGACTCCTCCAACAGCCTGCGCAACCCCCCAGGGAAGGGCATAAGCCCCTGCACAACTGCTGCAACTGCTGGGATGCCATCAAGCACCCTCTGCAGCCCCCCCCCCCTGCAGGCACTTACAATGGCCTCAAAGTTCAAGTAGGACTGCATTCGCTCGTTAAGTTATCAAACCGTAATAGTCACACAACTGTGTACACTTTATATAGTACATGGGTGAATTATAGCATCATAAATTTGACACTACAAAGTGTATGTAAATTTAATTGGGACACCCTCATCCATGTGTGTAGAGAGAGGTAACTGAATGTTTAAAGGGATCAATACATTTGTTTCTATAGCAAAGGAGATGAGTGGTTGGCAACAGTAGTAGTAAATACACAACACACATATACTACTTCACCCATGAAGGGCTGCAACATTTGTGTGGTATCCAGGGCTCTGTGTACTCTGCACTAGAAACAAAAGCAGCCATACATCTGACAGCAAAAAACACTGCACAAATTACAGACCTGGCCTAGGTAGGAGTCACCCCATTGGGAACAATAGGGAAATGGAAAAACAGCAGAAAATTTCATCTTGCCCCACAACCAGTGATGTCATTCAAATGATTTAGGAACAGGAACTCACTTTTGATTGGCACTTGTCGGGAACCCGGAACCAGCCACGGAGCCCGTTAGGATCCAGAATGCCTGTTCTGGTCCGTTCCCCGAATGACATCACTGCCTTCGCCCCCCTAGGAATCCGGAGTCGCTCCCTTTAACCCTCTGAGTGCCGGCCAACCAAGCAGAAAAGCTCTTTGGAGAGGAATTGGGAGGGGGAGGAGGGAGAGTGAAGTGGGCGGAGTCAGCCCTAATTTTAACTACTGGAACTGAGTTCCCCGCGTTCCCCCTGCATGACATCACTGACCACAACCACACCTGCCCTGCCCACTTTTCTCTGACAGACTGTATTTGGCAGCCAATCACAGTGCACCAACTCCATTAAGCCCCTGCCAGGAAGACTACATTTCAGATGAAAAAGGTGCATTGCAAGGGGCTATGCCTCTCAACTGTATCTTGTCTTTTCAGAACTTTTCTTGCAAGTATTCTGCCCCAGGAATTTTTCATACACAATTGCCAATATTCTGAAGACACTCAGCTCTATCTCTCCTTGCCATCTCATCCCAGAAAGGCTATGGAAGTTCTGGAGCACTGTCTGGGGGTGGTTGGGATCTGGATGAGGGCCAATAGGTTGAGATTGAATCCAGAAAAGGCAGGAATCCTGGTCAGAAAATCCTTGATGCAGGTCCTGAGTCATCTCCCTGCTCTGAATGGGTTACACTCCCCTTACAGGAGCGGGTGCGCAATTTGGGAGTACTCCTGGACTCTCAGCTCTCCCTGGAGAGCCAGGTGACAGCGGTGGCCAGGGGTGCATTTGCCCATCTTCTGCTGGTATGCCAACTGCAACTGTACTTGAGTCAATTGGACCTGATCACAATGGTCCGAGCCCTAGTGACTGCAAGATTGGATTACTGTAATGTGCTCTATGTGGGGTGCCCTTGAAGATGGTTCAGAAGCTGCAATTAATGCAGAATGCAGTGGCCAGGGTGGTTATGGGAGATAGGCAGTTTTATTCTGTTGTACCACTGCTTCAGCAGCTGCACTGGCTGCCCATAATTTCCAATTCAAGGTGCTGGTTTTTACTTTAAAAGCCCTTCACAGTTCAGGTCCAGGTTATCTGAGAGACTGTACATTCTGGTCCACCCTTTTAGGTCATCTGAGGGGGCCTTCTTGCAAGTGCTGCCTTTCTCCCAAGTTAGGGAGATGGTGGCACAGGGCGAGACTTCTCGGTAATGGCACCACAATTATGGAACTCCCTACCAGGGGATCTAAACTCTACCTCCTCTGTCATGGCATTTCAGTGAGGTCTCAAGACTTTTCTGTTCCATCGGGCATTTGGTGTTGTCTGCCTCTTGTGTCTTTATAGCAGTATCTGCATGGTAAATAGTTTGCCCTCCTCCAATGATTTCTTTTATTTATGGTACTCTGATTTTATTTATATTTTGTTATTGCTTATTTTGTTTATGTACTGTATATTTAACCAAAAATTGTGAGCCACCGTGGGCATCTGCCCTGGCAGAGGAAAGGTGAGGCAAAAATATTTTTATTAATGAAATACATACATACCCACCCACCTGGAACCTCTCCCTCAACACTTCCAAGGAAAGACAATTCACCCCACATAGGTCTGCAAAGGAGGAGAGAGAATCCTATGCTGCAATGTACTAAGGCCGCATCACCCTCGCATGTCTGTACCCCTCCCCTGCCCCGTTCTGACCATCCAGAATTATTAAATGACTATCAACTGTGTTACTTAACTATCCCTTCCTTTTGCTGAAGCTAAGAGCAAGGAGTGTCTTCTCCTGTTTGGTGAATGCCAGGGATTTCAGCCACTGCCACAGCTGGCCAAACACTCACCAGAACCCTTTTTTTTTTTTTCAGGGCTGCACTATTGCCACAGGGAACTGAATAGTGGTCCTCTGCAGAGTTCCACTGCAGCCCACCCACCCCACCCTGGGAGCTGAAAAGGTAATGTTCCAAGCCACTGGGCTCTCACCTCCAATGGGGCACCATTTGCCCTCACAAACACCAAGTATGCACCTCAAGCCATGGAACAGACATGGCTGATGCTGGTATCTGTTCCTTGTTACTCTGCTTCTTGCTCACTACAGGCAGCTCTCCTGTCCCACAGGTAAGAACATTGTGCAGATGCCAGGGGACACCTTTATCCTGCCTGCAGTGACTACTGTGAGCTGCAAATGGCTCTGGAGGCAAGAGGGCCATGTTACACATGAGCTTAGGTTCCTGCTACAGTTTTGTTCCTACAGGAGGGAGGATGAGCATGCATGAGCCCCGTTCTTTGCTGCCATGGTATATAGTGGGCAGTAAAAAGGAAGGGCAACATACTGATAGCATCCTATGTCATAGGCCAATCCCATGATTGGCTGATGCAGTGCTCCCTATAATAAGTCCATGTTGTCTTTTCCTGTTCTACAAGGCTGCTCTCTACGCAGTCAGAACAGCTGGTGTGGGTCCTAGACCTACTTTCTCCCTCCTTTCATCCCTGCCATGGGTGTTTTTACCCAGATATGTAAAAAGGTGAGTGACTCAGCTGGGCTCAAACCAACCTTTCCTAGCTCCTAGCCTGCATCTTTGTGCATTGAGCAACCAGCACCCTACTTTGCCTGAGTACTGTTGAGGCTCCTCTTGTGACCTGTTTCACCCTTGGCATAAGGGCTCCCTTTCAGCTGGCGGATGTCCCTATGCATAGTACAGTCATGTATACTTAGCATGTATACTTAGAAGTAAATTCCACTGGATTCAAAGGGGGTTACTCCCAAGAAAGTGTGCATATAGTTGAAGCCTTAGGGCCCAATCCTGAGACCCATGATGCCAGCAATACGTATTGCGAACGTGCCATAAAGCACAGCCCCATGTGAGCATTGCTCATGCTGGGCAGTACCAGCCAACTATAATTCATGGTGGGGGGGGGGGCTTAGGATTACTTTGGAGAGACTTATGTGCTAGCTGCCCTTTTCCAAGGGAGCTATCTTTCAACCTTGCTCCATTCTGCTCAAAAATGTATTCCATGGGTATGTGTTTGTCTGCAGGCTCCTTGAGATATCTCCCCATGGTTGGGGGTGGTGGTTTTTCCTAGTAGCTGGGGGGGGGGGGAGTGGTATCGCAACGTTGGCCACTCATTGGCCTTGAGCCTGCCCTCAACCTCTGCTCAGTTCACCCTGAAAGCACTTCTCTGGCCACCAGCATTTGGGCTGATTAAATGCAGTGATTGGCTCCTTAGACATCATACCAATGAGACACAGATGATGTACTGCAATCAGGACACCGCTCCATGGGTAACAAGCTGTGGTGGTGTCTCCATGGACACTGGCTGTTTACTGAGAAGGGATGCACCAGTATTACTTTGTAAAGACAGGCTTAACATTTGTGTGGCATTGCCAGGATATGATGGACACCAGTGTCTGTGTGTGTGCTGTTGGTGTGGAGTTCAAATAGGATTGGTCCATAAGGTTCTTAGGGTGCAATCCTAACCAACTTTACAGCACTGACACAGCTGTGCCAATGGGGCATGTGCTGCATCCTGCAGGGGAGGAGTAGTCATGGAGGCCTCCTCAAGGTAAAGGAATGTTTGTTCCCTTACCTTGGAGCTGCATTGCCCTTACCCTGGTGCTGGAAAGTTCATTAGGATTGTGCCCTTAGCATGATAAATTCTGTACTTACAGAATTTAAATTAAATTAACTGCAAGGTTAAGCACAGCCCCCTTATATGACACACTTCTTGGTTTGTGGTCTCCAAAATATCAGTTAGCAGCAAGGCTTAACACAACTTTAAAATTAAGGATTCTCCAGATCTCATAGCACTTGGCCAACAATACAGACTCCTCCTCCTTATCTAGGGATATGACATATATTCTGTCTCAGGAGTAACTCCTGTGATGTACCTACGACCCATTACTATTAGCAGTGTGAACAGCTGCAGAGAAAACAGTGTGTAGCACAAACCTGGGGTGTGAAGGCCTTAACTCATACAACAGACTGTACTTGTATTACAACGTTACTGGACCTAGTCCCTCCTCCTTTTGCTTTGGGCCCCCTTCCCTCCAAGCAATAGGTTTTTGTGTACATGATACAGAAATTGAAAATAATCAGATTAGGCATCCTTAAGAATTTCTATAGGCCATTATAAAACACAAATCCTGGAAGTATAGATGAAATTGCTGTACAAGCTGGGAAAAGAACACCCAACCCACCCACCCTGTTAGCTGAACATCAGACAAATGCAAGTTTGCACTAGAAACAAGTTTGCTCTAGAAAACTTCATTTCTTGTCCAATTTGCTCTACTCATACCAGCCACAAAGTCTGTTTTGAGCTTATTTTATGAATTATAGTAAGTCACAGTCACTATAGCATATAATCTAGCCAATAATTCATTTTCAAAATTTAAGCAAAATACTCATGATATGGAAAAGGAAACCAACATTTAAATTTAAAAAAATTACTCCAGAAAAAAGTCAAGGTTGGCAAATTCAATGTAGACAGTGCAGGCTCAACATGATATCTTACTGAATTTATATATTGCAATTGGTGGAAAGGGCTATTATATGCTGCATCTAATTCTACAGCAAAGAGACCAAAAAAATCTTACCAATTTTAAATGCAAATAGTATAGTACAGTGGTTCCCAAACTGTGGGTCGCAAGCCAGTTTCAGGTGAGTTGCAAAGCACATGTAGCCAGATTGAAAATATGGGAAGAGGGGATGCTGGAAAGGGGGAAGGTATGTGTGGTTATTTTGCTTGTGCCACAGTTGTAAATAAGCTTTTTTTTTAAAAAAAAAAATTCACTTTACTAATGGAAAATGGCTGAGAAATCACACAACTTATTGCTGCATTTTCAGGAAAGCAGCAGGTTCTGGCATCACAATGATGGCACTTCCGGCCATGACGTCACTCTGCTGGGTCCCTGACAGATTATCATTCTAAAAAATGGGTCCCGGTGCTAAAAAGTTTGAGAATCACTGGTACAGTATGATGGTTCTATATAACAATTGCATCACAGTACTAAAAGATCACAATACATTGTTATGAAATTTAAACCATTTTATTGTGCATAATTTGCTCTTTAAAACTGTAAGGTTATCATACACTTTCTTGATGGTCACTGCACAAAGGCCAACCAACCTTTGTTGCAGGAGTGCTACAAAGGAGGAATATTTTGGCTTCTTTAACACAGCCTAGCATCCTTCCTCACAGAAATAGCCTCCTGGGGACTAAATTCCTACAAGACATCATAGAGGAAGTACTCAAACTTACAGGATAAAAAAACCCAAACAAAAAAAAAAGGAGACAGATAATTGCACATTTTTTTGCATCTGTTCATTCAGACAACACTTTACAAAATAGTTTTGAAGGGGATACTGCCGCAAACAGGTGTGGGATGCACCACCATTATAAGGTTTTGATTGGATTAAGGCTTCCATTGTCGTCTTGGCATTCTCGGTTATTGAAGATTTACTTCATTGCATCCTTTCAACACTGCAAATATACACACTTGTTTTTCTCTAGGATTCTGCTTCTACAACTGAAGTAGCATTTTGATTTCCCCAAGTGTCAGATGCAATTGCGAGGAGCACTTGAGAAGTAACTTGCCATGTTAACGAGTTGTTTGCAAATACCGAAAATTGATGCTTTGGAAGTTGGCTTGGTAAAATTAACTCCTGGTTGGAATACTACCGTATTCTAAGGAAGTCTCTATCCTGGTAGGTTGACACATCTAAAAGCAGGGACACTGGGGTTTATATATTCTGTAATGTGTTCGTTCACAGGAGACACTGTTGTTTTTAAGGTCATTTACATTCTCTGGCATTTTAAGTTACACTCTATAATAGTATTCAGAAACATCTTTAACACATTCCAGTCCTGTACTTCCACACTTGTCTTTGAAGAATGTGGAGATGGAGAAAATTCAGGTCTCTGCTTACTGGAGAGGAAAGAGCCAAAACTAAGACACATTTCTGGAGAAATAGCAAGTAGTTGCTTCATTAGTTACTTCCCCACACCTCCCATACAGCAAATCTTTCTTCCATGATAAGTTTGTCAACAAAAGGGAGGTTTTCGAAACAAAAAGTCTTTCCTCCTCAAAGAATCATGTTTACAAAGATGAAAGAGCCAAACAGACTCAAATAATGGCCCAAAATGCATTTCCATTAATTCTGTGTCAATTAAAATCTGATGAATGATGCACCTGGGATGTCAGTGGAGCATTAAACAAATGCTGGCTCTGTGGCAGGAGTAGAGGGGAAGGTGAGAATCCAACAGTATCAGTCAATCACACGTCCAAGCTCAGAATCCACCTTTGGGGGTTAAAATTCATCACTTTCTACTGCATGGAGCTGTGTGTCATCTGCGTCAGTCATGCTGCTTGCCTGGGACTCATCCGTGCCAACTTTTGAAGGAAAAAACACACACAAAAAAATGATTAAGATTTCCTGAGAATATTTGCGTATTTCAGATAGTATATATAATAATGTTCCCTCTACATCAGCAATTGCCAAACTCGTGACTGTGTCCCAAACAAGCTGTCCCCATTCTGAGCGGCGCTTACCATTCTGCCCACCCAATCTGTGGCAGATTGACAGTGTGACGCCCTGGGCAGTCATATCTGTAGCCCATTGCCCCAGCAGGCTTTGTTGCCGGATTCCTGGGCAGATGCGACTGCACAGAGGGTCACGCTGTACAGATCAGGCAGGCAGATTGTCAGCAGTGTGGTGGAATGGTAAACGCTGCTCACGGTGGGGAGGAATTTCGTGCTGTGCCAGATCCGGCCCACAGGCCATATTCTGACGAGCGCTATTCTACACAAACAATCTTGTCACAGACCTTTAACAACGTATTTATAGACTGTTCTAATTTGATTAGTGGGATATCCTATAAAAATATGAAAACCAAGTACTACAAAATTTTGTTCTTTCCCCACATCCCTCTTCCTGAAGGCTTCAAACTTTCCATATGGTTCCCCTCTATATACACAGACTAAGCTCTGAATTGACACAGATTGGGTGGGAGACCACTGCTCCGTTTCAAGGTGAATGTATCCTGTCCTATCCAAAAGCTTTCAGGCAGGATTGTGGTTCTAACAAGAACACCAACAACAATTGAGCCCTGATACATCATTTTGAATACTCTAAAGCAGTGGTTCCCAAAATGGGCATTACCGCCCCTTAGGGGCTGATGAGATTACCAAGGGAGGCACTAAGTGGCAGGGGCACTGGAGATGGTAACATTATAGCACCATCCACATTTTTGTTCCTGCACAGTGCTGAAATCTGGGGGACACTATCAGAACGTTTAGTAAATATGCCACCAGAGCCGGTGGCATAACTGGAAGGTGTGCTCCCTAGGGGTACACCTTCCAGGGTAGCCACCCCTGCCCCTAAAAACAACCAGAGTGGAGCTCTGGTCATGCCCTGAGGGTATTCAGAGGTCTAGGGTGGTTGTGGTCAGCCTCCCTAGGCCTCAGAATGCCTTTGAGGGGCCTTAAAATGTCACATCTGGTTTAGGAGTGACATTTTAAGGCATTTAAATGCCTCCCTGGGCCTCAGAAGGCCTTGTAATGTCACTTCCATTTTTTTCAGAAACCTTTTAAGGTCTCCGCCTCCCTGGGCCTCAGAACACCCTCTGGAGGCGACTGGAGCTGTGCTTTTGGAGGCTGCAGGGCAAGCAAGGGGGACAGTGCCACAGTGGGGGGGGGAGGGCCTCCCCCAAAGATGGCTACCCAGGATCACGTGACCCCAGTGGCCTAGGCTAGTGACCAGAGCTTGTAGACCAGTACACCATGTTCTCAGAAACTGTCGTTACTACGTGTTTTTGTCTCTTTGTCACAAAATAGAAGTAATAGAAGCAGAAAAATGAAAGAAGAATGTAGACAATATAGTTTGGAATATCTGAAGTATGAACTTACATTAGCATCAACAAACCAGAAGCTATAAATGTATCTGATATGTGAAGTGGTATTTTCTAATGAGGCAATGAAGCCTTCCAGGCTGATTAAACATCTGAAAAAGGATCATCCTGGCAAGGCAGACGAGAAGTTAACTTTTTCCCCCGATCACTGTGACGAATTTCAAAAGTGGCCAATATTGTCAAGCAAGTTTACCAATGCTTCATGACAAAACACTGGTGGTTTGTCTGGTGGGCTACCTGAGCCTGCATGCAGCCTGAGTGGGGCTCAGAATGAGGGGTTCATTCCGCCCCTCCTCAGCGGTGGAGCACAGCTCCGCTGCTGTCTGGAGGGTTTTCTGAGCCATGTCAAAGCTGCATGTGTTTGCACACAGCCTCGACGGGGGTCAGAATGGGGGAATTTCTCCCCCACCCCACCCTCCAGACACCAGGGGAGCTATGCTCCACTGCTGTCTGGAGGAAGGTGACATTTTTAATGCCTTCTAAGGCATTGCGAGGCCCGGGAATGTCCCAGAGGGCTTTCCCAGACCTTGTAATGCCTTGTAAAACACTAAAATGTCACTTCCGGTTTCCCCTGGAAACCGAGAGGTGACTTTTTTTTTTATGGTAACAACCATTCTGGATGACCCATGTGGCCTTAAGCAGACCTCAGAAAAGCCTCTGAAGGCGACCGGAGTACAGTTCCAGTCGTCTTCAGAGGCTTTGGGTTGAGCTTAATTTGGCTCAGCACGGGTTCGGGGGACTCGCTTTGAGTCAAATCTGCAGATTAAAAAACTGCACCTAATTAGGCTCAACCTTTATTGTAATCCTTGTAACTCTGTAAAATTAGTCAGTACTATTATCCCCACACAACCTGTGATAGGCAGGGAGAGGTTAAGCCAAGGTTATTTGCTTTAATGCCATCTAGGGTGCAACCCTAACCTGGAGTTCAGCCGGCACAGTTAGGCCAACAAAGTTTGGCTGGCACAAAGGACACTGTAAAGTATTTTGAACCACTCTAGGAGTCAGAGAGGCCAGCACACCATCCTCTCTGACTCAGAGTGGTCCAAACGCGCTTTACAGTGGCCCTGGTGCCAGCCAAACTTTGCTGGCCTAACTCCAGGTTAGGATTGCGCTCCTTGAGAGTTTATGCAGAGATGGGATTCAATCCAGGGACTTTCTGATTCATGGTCAGTTTCTTAGATGTTTTACTTCAGCAGGGAAGGAAAGCCAGGCAGTTTCTCTTTCTAGCCTCTTAGGCTTCTGAGACCTAGATGGTCAGGCTCAGTGTTTTCTAAAAAGAAGGAAGGTCTTGAGCCTTTTTAGAAGTTTACTCTCCAATGTAGAAGTAATTCCTCTTCACACGAACTGCGTTTGTTGTTGGTGATGGTAGTATTCCAGGCTGGTTATGTCATAATGTTATGCACAACAGCCCCACTCCGGCTGCATGCAGGCTCAGGTAGCCCACCAGACAAACCACAACAAAAATGCACAACAAAAATGCATAGAGAAGGCTACTTTTATAAGATCTGAACATCTGCAGTGCCACAATTCTGGAGCTGCTGATCCCATAAGTGTTCTGGGCTCACATTCAGCTGTTGCTAGACCCCTTCAGTAGGTAAAGGTTGTAATTTATGTTATCGAAATTATTTGTCTATAAATACACCCTGACTCTGTTCAATTCTGTTGGTTCAAGTTGCTATCTTCTTAATGTTTTAATTTTACAATGTTTTGTTTATGTTTGGCAGCATTAAATTAATTATAGTTGTTCATACAAGTAGCATGTAAATCTTAAATGGCTCCTGTAAGTTTAATAGTTGAGCTCTTGCGGGGAGGGGTGTTTTATGCCTGTTTTACTGCGGTGGCTATGTCTACTGACAGCACATATATACTGCCTGTATGACAGTGATTACACTTGATAAAAATGCTTTCAAATTGATTAAAATATTAACACAACACTGCTTTCGGCTCTTTTTTTAAGGATAATACCGCCATCCATGAAAAAAAAAAACCTGTTTTAGACTGCCTCTAGTTATAAGGCCAGCGACCATGTTTTCAAGTCATCCAACAAGAAATTTCTCAATTTAAAAGGAACCCAACCTGATTCGTATGGGCCACGTTCAATGCTCTGTTCATCTTGTGTTACAGGCTCTTCATCATCAGGCAGGTACCGCTTATCAATGGCCTCTTTGATCTGGTTGTTAGCTCCTTTGGGATCCAGGTCCATTGCCCAGGAGAAGTTCATCAGTGCAAGATGGGTCTGACCCAACTTTTTATAAACCTAGTCAAAAAAACAACGTAACCCCCCAAACACAAAAACAGTCATGTTTATGCATCTCATCATGTTTCTTCAGCCTGTCCTGCTTGTCTACTGGCTAGGAACGTTCAGTCTGTTACAACATGTAGTTTAAAATAAATGAGCAGATGAAAATCTGTATTGTGCACTAAGAAACCTGCGTTCCATAGACTCAAAACCGAGCAGATAAATGAGAAAGGTCTGCAGAGTTTGCTTTCAAGGTTTAGGGTTTTTTTCGTGTGTGTGTGTGTGCACGCGTGCGCGTTAAATTGCAATTCTATGCAAAAAGTCATGTATACAAATAGCACTACAAGAGGTTCCTCTTATTAGTCCCGAGTTAGGGACTCAAAAGCTTGGACTTGCAGAGAAACAACTTATCCAGGGGAATCTTCCTCCATAAGACATCATGTAAATGGGGGTTAAGGGGAACCATACATCCATGCCCTTCATTGGATTCAAAGAAGGGAATTTTATAAGAAACAATGGAATAAGGTAGAGGCATGCATTCCTGAACACACATAAACTGGTATGCCCCCTGCAAACAGGGGCAGTTGGCCTGTGACACAAGTTGAGAATTTCATGTCAGGCAGTGAATCGGAGGAACTGACAAAGAGTACTCCATGTCCATTTGCTACCTCTCCCAGCTTGCCACCTCCATGGACTCCAGATTGGCTCTGTCCTCTTTTTGTGCTGTAGCATGAGAGAGGATGATAGAAGGACTTCCCTCTCTCCCTTGGTGTCCAGCACAGCTGCTGCTGCTTCCTCCTTCTCTAATGTTATGCTCTATCTTTCTCTCTCTCTCATGCTTCTATGACCATTATAGGAATCAGCAGCAGCTCTGGATGCTCAGGGAGAGAGGCAAGTGAGGTGGACAGGGGTTGGGCATCAGCAGCAGCACTGGATTCAGCAGCAGCACAGAGTAGCACTCTTTGTTAATTCAGTTAATGCGAACATCATCAATGCCAAAATTAACAGTACTGTAATAAATGATGTTGCTTTACGAAACTGGAAATTCCTCACACTTATATCCTTTTCCACTGTAGCCTAATGGGTCCCGGTGCTAAAAAGTTGGGGAACCACTGATCTAGACAGTGTTGCTGTGGTGACCTGCTCTCCTACATTTGTCTTTCACTCCCATAAATAATGCCTCTGACTTTCTTATCTGCCTAGTCCTTTCTAAGAGAAAACATTACATCTAACTTATGCCACTCCTTCTCCCTTGGATGAACAGGATTTGGACAGAAGGATGTTTAGAACTCTCTCTTGTTGTCTGTGGAAAACTGTATTTATCTTTGGAATAAATGTTGGGTCTGGTTGCAGGATCACTTTGTCCCTACGAAAAATATGAAAAGCACTTCTACCACAAAAAATACCACGGGTGTACAGTCCAACGGTCAACGTCCTACTCCTGTACAAGGTAGAGTTGAACTGGGTCCAACAGTCATCCCACGCACAGCACATGGAGAAAATGTTTAACTGCTGGCCCTAACTGTTGCTAAGTGAGGGGCATTCCCATTTAGTCTTACTTTGCTTCTCTATGGATAAATGCAAAGGACTCTTGTATACAACTACCCTTCAGAAGACAATTCTCTGATAAGCCATTACCTTTCCTATCAAAAAGTAAACAAGTGACTCTTTGGGAACAATCTGCTTTAGTTCTTCAAGTTCTTGCAAAGCATACTGAAAAGAAACAAACATAGAACAGTTTTACTGAAATGCCTGAGCCATATATCACAAATCCTATATGTATAAATAGCAAGATTTGGTATCTTTGCTGCAATAAAATATATTCCATTTCTAGAATTTCTGGTTGTTGCTTTAAAAAACGTATTTTCTAAAGGCTTGGAATTTGAAATGGTTAACAGGAATAGAAAAAAAAAATCAAGCGTTCTTGGGTTTTTTGAGCATACAGAAATCCAAAACAAATGAATAAGGGTGGGGGTGAAGGAAAATCACCAGCAACTGTATATATGTAGGAAGATACAGATTTTCTCCCCTCATTCCCCCTAATCAAGGAGACAGGAATGCATGTAATAATTTAGACAAGCATGGTGAGGAAGCTCAAGAAATACAGATAGTGAAAAAGGAAATGACAAGGTGAAAACAAAGAGAAAAAGTGGGTCTGGGGGAAAAAAGTTTCAAGCACCTAATTAGCTGAGCTGCTAAAATGATAATCCCAGAGTCTAGAAAGTTAGCATAGTTTTTAAATTTTGAGATTAAAGCTTACACCACCACATCTCAAAAGTGAAAGGATATTGAATAAAAAGTATCCCTATACCATAGTTTTCTCACTCCCCCAAATTAGGAATATGTCACTGTGAATGCCTCACAACGTCTACAAGCTATATAACAAGTGAAGAGATACCTTAGATAAAGCAAGAATCAAAGCATGTTGCAACTGACTTCAACAGAAGTGTTGAAGTGTCGAGGATAATATCAAGGTTTTCAAAAAGAAAATGCTATTGCCAACCAAGAAATAAAAACCTGTAGATAGCTTCCAAAGCTCATTGCTCACCTTGTACTTCTCATTTGCAAATAATACTGAGGCTCTATGGAATTTGCAGAGGGGATTCTTAGGATCAATATTAATGGCTTTGTTAAGGGTGTCTAAAGCCTTTTCAGATTTCTTCAGAGCATGCTGAACCTGCAAAAGAACAAAGAGGACAGATCTTACCCAACATTTACATTTGCCAGAGTCCACGTTATGCAGCAGAACCAGAATTCAGTGCAATTTACTTACAACTCCAATGTGACACAACAAGACAGAACTCTGAGGGTTGATATGAAGTGCTTTCTGGAAATGCATTTCTGCAAGGCTGAATTTCTCCTGTTTGTAGTAAATCATTCCCAGCCCATACCTGTCAATTTCAAAATAATTGTGTTAGGCTAAATCATTATCCAAATACATATCAAAACATGTGTTAGGCTATATCATTAGAAACCACACTTTGTATAGGCTGGAGAGGGAGAGATGGCAGACAAAATCAATTCAATGGTTGATTTTGAAGGACATTGTGAAAGCAACTATGTAAGTCTAATTATATTTATACAAATATATTAACATTCAGTACCTCTACTCTGGAGCCAAACCCCAGCACTGGTTCCAGCACCAAGACTTTGGGTCTAAGTACAACTTCCTTGTTACTTACCAAGAAAAGTTTCCTGCTACCCCAAATGTTTTCTATAAGCTACAACACATAAGGAGGCCCATATTGGCTATACAAGATATTGGTAGCTTGATACAGACTCTGCAGCAACATGATTGTTGCAAAAAACTACCTTGACACAGTAAGGGCTCTATGTTTCTACTAAGAATATGCAATGTCACACTGTCTTAACACAGATAATCATCAGCACAGGTAAATGGGTAACTAGATAAGAGACTTTATAGTGCAATGATATCTAGTTCATATTGCACCATACACAAGATTATGTTTCAAGCAATCATCTTCAAGGTCTTGTCAGGGAAGATCAAAACTGATATGGAAATAGTCCATATTGCATAGAACAACATTTCTAACTTTTGAATAGGTTTGTCAAAGCTTAAGTCTATTGAGTTTCCAAAGCTTTTGGTCAAGATTCAATTTTAGTATTTAGCTACAGTGTTTTCAATTTTTCTTAACTGCTGTTTAAGAAGATTGCTTACTGTTTGAACTTTAAAAATATAGTAAATGCCATATAAACGGAATGGTAAACATTTCATATTTTCCTGGCAGAAGCTCGAAACCCTCATTATGCTGAAGCAGCATCATAGAGGTGGGTTTCTTCTACCACCACCCTCGCCGCAAGTACATCTTCTAAGAGGGGCGAGTATGGAAATGTGAGGAGGAGGAGGATGGTTTTGGAGCCCTTTTTGTAAAATCCAGGTTGTACTGAAGTGGAAATGTCCTTCCTGAAAGATCTAGGTGGTAGAAAAGCGTAAAACTGCTTGAAGAAGGCTGCCCCACTAGGGAAATAAAGCTGTCAATTTAGGCCCCAGTGTGGAGAGTTACTGCTTTGGGAACCAAAGGGGACTAAATCCACCAGATGGCCCGTTATCCAATGAGCACAGGGGCTGCAAGGAGAGAGACCAGGTGCTGTCAATTTGAACCTGCCCAGACATCTGGGAATTATATGCCGCAGTAATGGAGGGGCAGATCATGTCTCAGCAGAAAGGAGTATTGATTGGACCAGACCAAAAAGGGAATGAACTATATAACTGGGGCTGGTGAGCCTAGGTGGTGTGGTTCATGACTGGAATGCAGCAGGAAGCTCTGTTTGAACACTGATCCTGCACAGCAGGATTCTGAGAATTTAGTCATATAGTGAGTAGGTTGTTTTCTGCTGCCTTTAAGATGTATGTACCTTACTCACTGATTGGAACCCTCCTTTTAGAGCACCAGCTTGTGAACTCCTCTTACTAACATAAGTAAGCTTGAATAAACATTTTAAGTAAATTCCTGGAATGCATGCTTATTGGTGGACCAGAGGGATTTGGCTTCCCAGGGAACCATTGGGAGGTTTAGGTAAAATACCTAAAGACCCAGTGATCTCCCTCCTTCTGCCTGCCACCAGAGCTTTGTGCTTTGCCACCAGGCAGGAAGGAGGTGGGATGAGGTGTCTGGTGGCTTGGAGAGTGGACGATGTTGCAACGTGGTGAGGTTTGGGCTACTAAATTGAGGACCATGTGAATTACAGTGCCTGTTGCCCGGGGACCCTGAGGCAAGGATGCCACAGAGATAATGATGTTACAAGTGGGTTTTTTGAGACAACCATGCCATTTCAGATACATGTGAATTGGTCTGAAGACATAGATGGCGATGAAGATAACAAAAAGAGTGATTACTCCAAAGAGACTGCACATAGGCACCTATCATGGGTTTTTCTACAAACTGCATTTTTGGACCCCTCTTTTCCTTGCCTCCCCCATTTTTGGTTTTCAGTAATGAGAACTATTTCTTACCATGCATTATAGTGCCTAGGATTCATCCTAATTGCATTCCTAAAGCAGGCTAATGCTTTCTCAAGTTCCTCAGTCAATACAAACTCATGTCCTAGGAGGGTGTAGGCATAGGCATAATTCGGATCAACTTGAATGGCTCTCTGGAAGAACTTGATGGCGATATCATGTTCCCGTTGCAGACTGAAGCAGTTTCCTGCAGCACACCATGCCTGGTAGAAAGCAAAGCAAAATTGTAGAACAGGTACCTCCAGCTTGCTGTGCCATATTCACAGAAGAACTCAGAGGCCAAAATGTAGAGAAAATAACCACATCAAGATGGTCTTGAATATTACCTCTGGTGAATTTTTATCCATATCAGTTAAGTCTTTTGAAAGAACTGAAAGAGCCACATCTTTTTGTAGATGCCATAGTGTGGTTGAGTAGATTTCCATGCCTTCTACTCTGTAGTTTTCAATCCTTCTCACTTCAGAGAATATCCTTTCAGCCTATGAGAGGAATGAGCAGTAACACAAGTTAAGAGCCTCGCTAAATGACTAATTTGGGACACAATGTATGTGCAATCAGCCCATCCATATGGCTTCCATAAGAGTTTGGTTTCTGTTGCAGGAGCATTATTCATTACACTCAAATCCTTTTGGAAAAGAGAGATTTGTCCCTCTGAAAGTTCTGCATGGAACTGAATTCTGGAAGCATGGCGTCCTTCTACTGCTTTTTAGCTGCAATGTGAATGCTGAGAAACAAATCCCAGCCCATGCCCACACAGTTGCGTGCTTAAAATAATAGCTCTGTTAAAAGAATTATGCAGAAACTACGTGTCTCTACTTAGTCTACTAAGTAGAGAAAGTAGACTACTATTTTCTTGCATTGGAACATCTAGCCAGATATTGTTGAGTTTTTAGTGACTACTACAACAAAGTGTCAATACTGTTCGTCAGCAACTTACATGTCAAGTATTAGTACTTCCTCTGCTCTCAGAAAATATTTTAAAAGCAAAATATACAATCCCTTCAAATTAGTAGGGTAGAAAGTGAAAAGAAGACAAAATCAGATTTTTAGATGAGGAAAGGATTCTTCCACATCTCTCTAATTTCTTGCACACAGCTATTGCCATTAAAATGGGAACTGACGTGGTATAATGGGCATTTGGGAAGGCTGGAAGAAAAGTCAGTCTGCAAAAAAGCTTTGGAGCAAGGAGATGGAGGCAACAAAGGTTCATGGCACCTTAAATAAACAGCACAACTCTATGCAAACCTGCTCACACGTAAGCCCCACTGACTTCAATAGGACAGACTCAGCTAAATGTGCATAGAAATTGCAGCCTATTCATCCAGAAGTTACAGATTTTTCTCATTTCTCACAAAATGTAGGGCACACTCCAGCCCATGGGTACCAGAGAACAGTGTACTATGTGTCTCTCGTACGTATCCTAATGTCAGATGTCATACATATCCCAATGTCAGATGATAAGAGGTTTAAAATCTTACATCCACCTTAAAAAAGAATATAGGATAGTTAAAAGGTACAAGACAGCAATTAAAATATATGTAACATGATACTGAATATTTGGGGGTGGGCAATTTTTGCATAATATATTGTTATCGATATGCATTACAGAATGAAAACCATTCTGTGCTGTGCTTACCTGCATATATTCTGCAAGTTCAAAGTAAGCTCTTCCAATATGGCACAGAACCCATCCCGTGTTGTAGTGGTGAGAAGGCAAATGACTCAGTATATGAATTGCTTCTTTACAGTTGTAAGAACACAAAGCTAAATATCCTTTCCCCATGTCACGAAGAAGGCTCATCAAACCTTCTAGGAGAAAAATGCAATAAATACACAGGAAAACAAAGGAGGTGAAGAAGAATGTGCCTAAAACTTAATTTTTAAAACACAACCCAAACAGGGTAACATGTAGTCTGGAGGATAAGAATGGGTAGACCTGGGTTCAAATCCATATTTTAATCCAAAACTACACACTACAAGGAACAGCCTGCTAGATTATTTGATGCTTTTGCCAAACTAACAAGAGTCCAAGGAGAAGTATTATTTCCCGAGCATTGTAGAATTGTCTTTCCTTGGAATATTATTAAATTGGACATCATTCCACGTGCATAGGCTAGAAAGGAAGGGAGTTTTAACTGTAGCATCTATTTTAGACTGATTTTAACAAGGATTTTCTATTTGTGTGTACTGTGTCTCTTAGGGCAAATCCTAACTTAGAGTGTTACAAACACACTGTAGAGCACATTTGCACCATGGAATCAGGGAGGTTGACACACACTGGACCCAACTCCAGGTTAGGATTGTTCCCAAAATCACCGGTAGTCTCTGAAATGACAAGAAATGAAATCTTAAGAGTACGCACCTGCTGCTGCTTTCTGTAAAGTGAATGCCTGGATCTGTGGTGTTACAGAAGCAATCTTTCCTTCTGAAATGATGGCTGAGTCAAGTTTGGTGATTTCCAAACTGTCATTTATGTTTGGCTGTGTGATCCCTCCCTTATTCGTTTTACACTTTGTCTTTCGGTTTGCAATTTTGGGTGGAAACTTCATTTTTAACTTTTTACTGTTCTCCTATGAGAAAAGAACATACATTTTAAATACCTCTATAGCTAAAAAGGACAGCAAGTCACACTGCGTATATTTGTGTATAAGTTTCTCTCATGAATAAATCAATGGCAAGTTTTACGCCAAAAATAATAGAATTTTCTATGATCCATAGATTTTGAGGGTAAAACTTAGGGGTGTATGAAATTATTTGAATTCTTTGCGAACTACTTACCAGTAATTGTTCTGATGTAGCAACAAAAAGCAAAAAATTGAGCCATCTCACTTTGTCCTGAGTCAGAACAGAAATGGAGCGATTCTCCAAACAGGAAGGGAGATGAAGGCGCTTCTGGCTTTATGAGAAATACGGTATAGTACTTGCATAGCAGTAGCCCTCATAAAAATTACAATTCCCATAAGCACCTTCCCCTCTCTTCCTGTTTTTCTGTGCTGCATCAATACAAGGCAAAATGGCTTTTTTTCCCCCTTCTGTTGCTGTGTTAGAACAATTACTGGTGTGTAAAATAGCTCTGTTTTTTTTAAACCTACTCCCTGTGTCCCGCTTCTCAGCCTGGTTCCCCCCCCCCAATCAGGTAGCTATTCTTACATTCAATCATAAACTAGGTTGGAATAGGCAGGCTGGCTGGACTGTGCCATATCCAGCCTTGTTTAGGAGGCGGCTGTGGTGGAAAAATGGGTAATGGCTATGTAATGCCCCAGCCACTGCAATGGGGCTACTCGAATCTGCACCAGCTAAATTGCTGGCACAGATCTGAGCAGGCTGGTGTAAGTTTGACCTACTCAGAAGGGGAGTTAGGATATGGCCTACTCGCCAGATGCCAGTCCCACCCCACTCTTGGGCCCAGTCCACCCACCAGCCTATCCCAATCTGTCCTCCTTAACTCCCCTTGCTGGCTGAACTTGGCCAGCACTACGTCACCTATCTGGAGTGGTGCAGAGGCTGGATTTCGCCTCCGTGGGCCAGTGCCCATCCTTGCACCAACCCAGCTGACTCCTGAGTCAGTGCAAATGTATCTTATGGCACGCTTGCAACAGTACTGGGCCGGCAGAAGGACTTGTGTTGGCCTAAGAGCAACTTTGGATTATGCTCTTAGAAGCTTTTTCCACCATACTGATTTGTGTATAAGTCAACTCACGTTTTCAAGGCATAAATTTCTTTACTTATACATAAGTAATTACTTATATATATATATATATATATATGGTAGTTTGTTTGTAGCTCAATTTAGAGGGCATACATTTTTTTCTAGAATTACAATCGCCTAATTGGAAGGGAATAAAGATGATCCAGTGAAATCCCTTGCTACAAAGCACCGTCTTCCAGCTCTCCAATTATCTGGTGCTCTCTTCTCCCTTCCAACATCAACCCACATAATTAATAAGAATCACAAGAATTGAGAGCACACATCAAAGCAATTGACGATATTAATTTATATGTCAATCAGGTCCACAGTGGGTTAGAAAAACCTTAACTATATTTTAAGTACGGTATAATGGCTTTGGAATGGTCCATGATTTCATGCAGTACATTTTATATTAAATGTATTATACAAAACACAGAAAGCCATATGTCCTATAGTAGTTTTAACGAGGTACCTAGAAAGTACATGACACCAACAGCAGCTCTGCATCTATTACTATCCCACTGTTCTCATTCCTACTAGAGAAAGCTGCACTAAGGCTTTTTTAAGATCAGAGCTGCAAATCAAACAGTTCTCACCTAACATGGGCCTGTGAGTAGTCACAGAAGGTTTATGCACACGTGTAAGGAATTCCCATTTACCTTAGTTGTAGAACTATCACTAGAGAACAGGCGAGAACTTCTCCGAGGCAGCACATTAGGTGGAGCAGCAATGGTTGGGCTCAATACCTGAGGTGTTGTACTGGACAGAGACAGTGAGATTATAAAACATCTTAATACAACTGTTAACTGCACATTGGGGAAATTTAGGGAAGGGGTGCCCCTTCCCTCCCCTTTAAGTTTTCATCAAAAAAGTATAGGAAGGACGCTAATAGGAGGAGAAGAAAAATAGTATTGCTGAAGGCAGGAGAGAAAAATATGGCCCAGGCCCAGAGAAACATTCCTACCTTGTCTGTGGGCCTGAACTTTGTGTTTGTGCAACAAGGATTGGTGTTACTTCCCGACTATTGCCACTTTGTGAAAAGACAGACTTTGTTCCAGCTTGGCTTATTCTGGTGACAGTCTATATTAAATAAACACAAAAACATTGCTACACATTTGATATACGATTAATCACAGATACTAGTCTGGGTCAATATGCCAAACCTATTTATAATTATGTGATTATTGATTGTGTAATTCAGTGCAAGTTGCTACGTGGGGATCCACATAAATTGGCCTATAGGCTCTTGCAAAACCATCAACATTGCTGGATGTGGTCATTCCTTCCTCCCTATCACACAGCTCTGTAGTACTGGATTTGCCAAAGTAAGAAAAAATCCATGACCACACTGCATTTGTTAAATCAGGCAAATGGGCACAATCTTGTATAGTTAGTTTCAGTGGAATTTAATTCAGAATGCTTAGCTGTATGTATATTTTAAGTGCAAATATGCACTTAGCAGGATTCATATTTTAGCCCTAAACTAAGAGACAGATGAAAAAGGATTATCGTCAATTAATCTGATTTGTTGGCAAGAGTGGTTTGCTAACCACCTCATAGAATATTTACTTGTTGCTGTGCTAAGACTGAGAAAGCAGGAAATAAACACTCTGATGCTTGTCCACTAACTGTCCATTAAGAATGACTTGCAATTTTTCTACCACTAGTTAACTCTCCACAATCCTATCTGCTTTAGACCCTGATCTACACTTGTGCACAGCAGAATGAGGTGGTACACTGCACTGCATCATTTCAGACTGCAGGTGGAGGATCACCTCATTGCTTTCCTAGGTAAAAATATATCTTCCCTAATCAGACAACAAGCACAACAGGGGATGGGCTGATATAGAATAGTTCTCCCTAATGTGCTTAATTTTTTTTTCTTGTGGGAAGTTTTTATCTAGGGAAGCATTTGATGTGGAATTCCCTGCCCTCCCAACAGAGTCTAGCACTTCATTCTGTTGCAGACATAGATTAGGTCCAACTCCTTTGGGCAGGAATGCTATTTCCACACTGTCAGCACTAGAGGATGAGAGATATTCTCACTCTTCTCCTCGAGCTTCCATCGTAATGCATTTGGGTTATTTTCCAAGCTTTCTGGGAAAGTTCTAGGAAAAAGTTTGGGATTTCTGAGCTATTTCTGAGAAAATACAGGGAACTCTCAATATAGAGATCTCTCCCATTTCTTGTTACTAACTTGTTATTCTTTGCAAGGGGTGAAATTGATGGCAAGGAGAACGCTCTGGAGACAGGGTAGATCTTGAGAACCTCTCCTTAATTGGCCTAGATACTGAGGAAAATATTGCAAACATTTTGCAAATTTGCAAAAGTCTTCAAAGATAGATAATTACTACTTGCATTCAATGCAAGCAGATAAACAAATAATTGCACACTGCCATGCTTCAAAGTTATTTTCTGCTATTTTTTTGCTACTGGACATTGTCACACAACCAGGATCCAGCACTTATCACTTCTCTGTGATACAGAGCATGACTTGCAAGTGGATTGGAGAGCAAACACGTAGAAGCTGAACATTTATCAAGTTGTTCTAACAAAGGTGATGTTTTCCTCTTGTAGTCTTTTAAAACCCTTAGCCAGAATTTGACACTGCCTTCTGTCTTGTACGGACTTCCTTCAGTGCAATATACCTTCTTGGAAGGGGCTCCTGGTGGCGGCACATCAATTACAGAAGAAGAATTTGTGCAGTTTTGTAAATAGGTTCCATCTCCAGGGCTAGGGGTTTCTAATGGCAAGATTCCAAAGCTGAGAAAACACATAACAGCATTTCAAAACAGGAATTTCTCTTGAACGTAAGAGGCAAAGGGAAGGAGGGAGGAACAAATTCACTTTTTAATTCAGGGCAAATTGCAGGATGAAGGAATGACTACACAGCCTGCATACAACTGGATTTTTTAAATGGGAAAAAAATAACCGATCTTTTTATTGTATTACACAAGCTTTAGGACATGAAGGTGAGAGGTGTTCAAAAGCAAGAATAGCATGGCACATAAGGAGCAGCCCTAAATCTTTACTTATCCAATTTCAAAAGCATCAATGCACATTTTTCAAATTTACGCAAATAAATTGCAGAGTATGAAATACTGCACCATGTGTATCCTTCTGTCATGGTCATCAAAAAGATATAAAACTACCCTTAATTAAAGGAAACTAATAAATGAAACTTACTTCCAGATCACTAGCTTAGGGATATATTCTGATAAGGTAAACATGCTATTTATTACAATGATAAATAACAAGCGAGGGAAGACAGGTCAAGAGGACAACTTGCCCTAAGCATCCTATCATAAGATTCAAGGTCAAGGGCAGACATATAAGTTTGGGCCTCAGATGCCAACATTTTACCCATTACTGCCCACACGTACAAGTTCTGCTTCCTTATCAATTCCAAAGATGCAACTGTGATAGTCTGCTGCTGCAAACACAACTAAGACCCTTGTGGAACCCTAGAGAAAATAGGTTTATTGTTGCATGAACTTTTGTGAACTAGCATCTACTTCAGCAGACGGATGAACAGACTGTGAATAAAAATGGACCTGTGCCTTAGGTAGAGAGGTGCTCCATGTAAAAGAATAAATGGACAAAAATTGATCTTAAAAAATGGCAACATTCAAAAACCACAGGAAAGTATCTCAAATCTCTCCAAATACTCCCCTGTTGACCTGAAAGGTACCACTGTTTAAACAAAAAGTTTTCAAAAGGATCCTCCAGGGAGAAACTATCAAACCAGAATTTATCAAATTTGATTCGGTTTATCTGGATGTTAATCAAGATCATGGACTCTCTTCTACTACAGGTGGGAAATTAACAAATCTATGAAGATTATGTCATCACTATTGCTGATATGAACAGCCATTGTTATATGCATTGTTATATGCATCTTTGCATAAAGATGTCAAAAATCCACAAGACCTCTTGCATTTCATGGCTTTTTGGCCTCATCAATTATAATTAATTTTTTTTCCCTTTTGTGCATGCATGCACAGGCATCTTATGCTTGCATAAGTGGGCTCTAGACCATTAAAGCATACCCAACATTAACAGCGCAATCCTAACTTGTCTTTGAGTTGGCGCAGCTGTCCCTATGCCTTCTCCAAGTATTGGAAACATGTCATAAAGCATGTTTGTGGCTATTTGGGAACCAGCAGCACAGAGCTAATGGCCTGAGTCAGTTTGCCAGAGCTGCATCCAGGAGGAGCAGTAAACAGTGCAGGGGATGGTGGAGGGTGATGGATTAGACCGGGGGGGGGGGGCGAGATTGGCAGAGCAGTCTCTGCCATATCCTAATCTCCCTCTCAGCCCACTTGTTAACATCAGGCTTCCCAAATTTGCACCAGCTAAGTAGCTGGCATGGATCTGAGAAGCCCCATAGGAACATCTGGGGCTTTACTCAGGGTAAAAGGAAATAAATCCCCTTACCCCAAGGAAACCTTCAGCTGCCTCCTGAGCTGCACTGGAAACTGCATAGGTCATGTGGCCAGCTTAGGGCTGGGCCGAATAAGTCAGTTCATCTTCATGCTATAGAACTGTTGTTTTTCCTATCATAATATTAACTAGGTGGCTGCGGGGGGGGGGGGCTTCAAATTCCTTACCTTGGTGTTAATGGACTCAGAGCAGCTGGTCCACCCAGAAGACTCCGGCCAGTTTTTGGTTTGTTTTGAGCCTGTTTAGTTAAGAAGGCAGTTCCTGATCCGAGAGGTACAGCATCTGGTGAAATTACAGCCGAGTCAATATAAGACATGGAGGAATCTGTGTTGGAGGAATATTTAGAGTTGGAGGACTCCAGGTTGAGTCTGTTTAATTCCTGAAATGGAAAACCATTTTTTTAAAGGCAGCACACAATTCCTTTCTAATGAGCACTCACTGTGTAAGTGGCATAGTAAAATAAGGCTGATAAAAACTTACAAGCGTGTCTTGTGGTGTTTCCATGAGGACCGTCTCTGACTGTCTGTGGGGTATGCTGTGATTGGAAACCACTGTTGTGCAAGTATTAGGTAAGCAGCTGCTGAAGTTCTGTATAGATGTTAACTTGAATGTTTGGTCAGGGTCTGGCTTCTCACCTATGCGATTGAAGAGAATGGGATTTGGAGTGGACAGAAGACTTGTTCTTGATGCAACACAAAAGAAGAGAAGGAAGTATTTTATATTCTCGCTGCTTAACCCAACAGCATGGAACTATTGTCTCAAACTCACTGCTCCATGGTGTTAACAAGCAAAAGTTTAAAGTAATCCAAACATCTGCATTTTAAGCACTGTACAACAATTAGGTCATACATTTTTGTAAACAGCTTTTCATGCTTTCCGAGTGATCCAATTACAATCTGATTAGTGCTTAATAGGGACCATTACTGATTTTTATATTTCTAAGGGAATCTATTTTTTCTGTGTATTGTTGGCAAAATATGAAGTACCTTACTGGATTAGACAACTGTTAATAGTGGATTAGATTAATCTGTTTCCAACAGTGACCAGTCAGATGTCTCCTAACAGATAGCTAGCGTAGGGACTTTACGACACACAGAATCTACATTATACTGAACCGATCTGATTAGTTTTAGCTGCATAAAACTGCGTAACGTTTTAGCTTTTGTCTCCAAGTTTCCATTTAGTTCACACATAAAATTTCCTCTGTCAACAATCAATTCTAAATAATTAATGCCTCCAGGAAGTGATAATCATCCCATTGTTGGTGTGCGGTATCAGGTACTCATATGTATACTGCTTCCAAATAAAGAACTGTCATTTAGCCATCATGAGTAAAGGGCATTGAGAGACCAATTATCTATTGTTTTAGGAAGAATTGTGTGATTTGAATGACATCATCACTTGGGTAATTCAATTAAGTATCTGCTCCAACTTCTCTCCATCTTTATCTTTGGGAAGGCTGTAAATATGATATACTAAACAGTCTAAATAAAGTATACCAAATAAAAGGTACAACTGGCACGTGTTATCAGCAAGAGGTTCCATTCCAGTCATTCTGGCAGAGGCCGGCAGCCGCTATGGTCTCAGAAAATCTTCTGGACCCAACCAGAGCCCAGCTCCATCCTGGTTCAGAGGATTGAGGTGGGACCCTCTTCTGTGGGTTTGGAACCCATGGATACTTAAATCCACAGGTTCCGAATCTGTGGATATTGTGGGCCCGCTGTATCGCCTTGCTTGACCTACATGTTACACTACTGCGAGCAGCAGTACTGTCCTTAAACTTTTAGTGCAACTGAAGAAAGAAGAGGCAGTGGAGCTAGCGACAGCATCTCCCCTTTCTGGGTGGCTGTGGTTGGGTTAAAGTGAACACCTGACAGCTGAAGAGGGACAGGCTGAGTGGCAGTGGGTGACCATGCAGTGTGGGCGGCTCTGCCTTCTCACTAGGATAAGGGAAGGAAGGGGTGAGGCAGCTCCTCTCATCTCTCTTTCTCCCTCTGGCACGTTTTGTAGTGAAGAGAATCAGCAAATACTGTAACTCAAAAGCGCCTGGTCAGCAGCAGCACCTGGGCAAGATGAGGATGGCCCCAGGAAAGTTCAGATGCTTGTTAAGCCTGGACTTGGACTATTTTTTCCCCAATTCTTCCCCCAAACCAAAATAATGAACTAATGAGGGCAATAGTTAGCAGCAAGAGCCCTTCTCTTTCCAGAGAAGGAATAGAACAAAACTTACCTATTTCACATAGTGATTCAAAAGGGGACCAGAGGAAAGGATTTAAACTAAGGCTCTTTTGGTAACATTCAGATCCTTTGGCAAGCCGATCTGTCTTGCTGCAGAAGAGAAAAAAAAACACTGAGAAGAATTTTTAGCAGGAAAATGAGAACCAAAAGCCATTCCCATACCTTGGACAAATGACACCAGAAATCTGTTAGTATGAAAATAAGGACATTTGTACATTACATAATTTAGCAACTTACATATCAGAGATGGGAGATGCAAAAGAAATATTTCTATTTGGTTTAAGCAAAAAACCAGTATGACAGTGAGGTAACTGATTTTGAGGCTATTCTGAAGAATGGCATTTGTCTAGCCATCTCCCAAATCCATTTCTGATGTCTACTTCTGGAGGCTAGGAAGCCATACAAAAGGTATAACTTCAATCTTTGTACTTGAACACTGGAGACAGAAGACCTCTGGAGACAGGTCTGTGTTTACTATTAGCAGTTGTCCACAAATAAGTTCTCCAACGTGAGCACATCTTTTAAAATAGCAAAAGATGTGTGAAAGTCCCTCTCTGACCTTCTGCTTTCACAGATCAGCATTCTGAGGCTTTCCAGGTACCTCCAAACCCCAGCAACAAGGAAAAGGAGTCTGCAACCTTTTTCTAGGCTTGGGAAAAGGGTAGAGGTACTTGCTGACCTTTTACTAGGCTATGGAAGCACGCTGAAAACAGGAAGATTTTTTACTGCTTCCGAGGATTTCCGAAACTTAGTATGAAGTTATGGATGAAACTCTGGCCTTCTCAGAGTTGGAAGAAAGGGCAAAGTCGATAGCAGCAATAGGTTTGGCTACTAAGTTCAACCAAAATTTGAGAACTACTGAAAGCCAGAACACTTTGAAATGTGAAACAGGCAATGCAGTGAAGTTATATTTACAACATATCATAAAGTCTTCATGCAGGATAGCTCTTGCTGTTGGAAGAATCAAGAGTTCCCAAAAGCTAGATAAGTGTCTGTTCAATGGAACCTTAAGGCTCTTGGGATATTCATTATATAGCAGAAAAGTGCTGCAATTAGTGGGATATTTCCTAGCCATACATATACAAAACTGCATCACAGACTTGGATAGTTGGATAAACTATCAGGGTGGCACTATCTGATAGGGATCTACTCATGAATAAGCACCCCAGCCTGTTCCTTACATGGAAAATTGAGGCAATTAATCACAAGTAATATAAGAGCACACCTGCAAAAAGCAAGCAAGATGATCAAAGAGATCTTTTGTCAATGATCAAGATCTTTTGTCCCCTGCTAACTGGGCAAGAGGAACTTTTTCAAGTGGTGTTCCTCTTACGTTTAGCAGGGGGAGAGTAACAGTCCCTCTTCACACCAGCACAGTGTCTTTTCTAGTGGCTGCTGCTGCTGGTGTTCTGCATTTTTTTAGATTGTGAGCCCTTTCGGGACAGGTAATCATTTAACGTTATTTTTTTGCCTGTAAACCGCTTTGTGAACTTTTTGTTGAAAAGCGGTACATAAATAATGTTTGCTTGCTTTTGTTTGTCAAAAGAAAAAAAATCTATACCAGTACACATGTCCTAGGAGTGAAAGAGTGAAGCATGCAGAGTCCCCAAACTCTGTCACAATGTCATCATGGCTTTTCTGTTTGTTGAATACTCCACCAGACAAGATCTGCTCTCCTTCTGCAAGTCTGTTTCAACACAGAAATAATAATTAGGAAAAATAAAACATTTAGAAAAACAAAGAAATAACAAAACAGCACTGGTATGGTTCCCAATGTCAGTTCAAATCCTAGTTTCACCATAAGTGGGTGCCTTCATCATAGTTCTTCATTTACAAAATGCCAACTATCACCAACCTCACTGTGTTCTTGCACAAATAGTGATTTACATTATTTAAATATGCTTTCCTCCCTCCCCCACCACAAAAATAAATATACACTGCACAGAGGTTTTTTTAAATGCAATTTTTTGCATTGCATCTAGCTCAGCAGATGAGGAAAAGGAGGTCAATGTGGGGGAAATACAAGGGAAAGGAACAGAAGTACAGGAAAACCTAGGTTCTTCTTTTCATCCACATGCACTCCCACCTTGTCAAAGACATTTTACAATATTTCCCCCCTACATTTATATCCTGCTTTCATTTAAAATTGACTGACATGCTGACAAAAGGCTTAACTAGTTATTTCACATGATGTAAAATTTAACATGCACGAAATGTGCATTGTGCTTTTGCCTTCCACCTTTTGCTGCTCTTGCCGGTCCACCCCATTTTTGTCTAGAGGGCTCACACCCTCCTACCCCTAGAATTTGTATACTATTTTCCCCAGCCCTACTTCCTTGCTAGTCCTTCCTTTGTTTGACTGTCTCCTCTGGTTTTGACTCTTCCTCCAGTCTTGGGTTCTCTTCTTATACTGTATTTTGCTTCTTTTATTCAATCACCTTCCGTCTATTGTCTGTTCCATGTCCTTAGCCATGCTGCTATTCAGCTTTCTAGTCCTCCACAACTGTCATAATTCTTACTTCATAAAAGTTACACTATTTGTCAGCCTTGTGTTGTGGACGTATTCACCCAGAAAATTCAGCAGCTCAGCCAATGGTGAAGGGAACTTGCTGGTTGCAGGAATCAAAAAATTACCAATGTTATAGCATCTCAGTGCCCAAAATGCATAGGTAATCCCCATTTAGCATTGTAAAAGCCCACGCTGAAGTTGAAAAAATACTTTGTATGAGATCTAGTACTAGGTGGAATGTTTCTATACTTTTTCAGCATAATGACAGGAAAATGTAGGACCAATACACTATGCCTAAACTAATTCAGTGACAGTAGGTGTACACACTAGGGCACAAAATCAAAACTTCATATATAGATCAATGGCATCTGAACTGGCAGTGACTAAACAGGAAAGGGCTATTGGGGTCAGGGTGGAAAACTCAATAAATAAGCAGTGCATGATAGCTGTGAAAAGGGGAACATTTGGAATACTGTGCACAGTTCAGGTTACCACATCTCAAAATTGTTAGCGTCAAGACAAAAAAGGTGCAGAAGCAGAAACTACAATGTCCAAGGGGCAGGACTTTTTCCACAAGTAAAGCTAAAACGTATGGATTAGCAGAAAGAAGACTAAGCAAGGGCATGATAGGGGTTCATCATACTATGCATGGCACAAAGAAGGGGGATAGATGTTTTTCTCCCTACCATAGTATTAGAACCTAGGATCATCCAGTGAAACTGATTAGAAGTAGGATTCAGGGCAGACCCCCACAATGGTAATTCATCACACCCCATTAATAGTGATGGCCATTGATTAGCTATCTTGATTAGATAGGATGGAGAAGAGGTCCATCAATGTCAATATTCGTGATAATTACACAGAACACCAGGTTCAGAAGTATAATGCCATTGAATATACTTCTTGAAGGTATCTGGTTGGCCACTGTGCTAAGCAGAATGCTGGCCTGGATGGATCTTTAATCTAATCCAGCTGTGCTCTTGTGTTATTTTTCTTTTATCGGACCTTCAATAATATCTAGAATAAGATAATTCGTTTTTAGGCCCACATCAGAAAGAAACCAGTGAAGGTTAGCCCAATTCAGTAGGCCTGCGCTATATCCTAACGCAGCCTGGAAGGCAGCTGGAGCTCACCTGGAAGGCAGCTGAAAATATCCCCTTGCCCCTAGGTAAGCCCCAGCCAGCCTTATAGGGCTGCTTGGATCTGCGCCTGCTAAATAGCAGGTGCAAGTCCAAGCAGCCCAGATTAGGGCCGCCAAGCCTGGGGATGGGGGTTAGGATACAGCCTAATAGCCATGTCTGTATCTTCCCCCCTCCCCGTGCTGGCCCACCCATGAGTCCACCCTCTCTCCACCTTGTTATACCTCCTACCTACCTCCAGCACACCCTTGGTATAGGCCTTCGCTGGCAGAACTTAGCTGATGCTCGGCCACTGCAGTAGCAGGCAGCGCAGTATCTGTGGCTGGTGCTGCAACCTGCGCCGGCCCAACACTCAAATCCACAATACAGACGCACCTATGGCACATTTGCGACAGTGCTGGGCCAACACAAGAGCACTGCACTGGACCAACATCAGGTTAGGATTGCGCCCTGAATTCCACTATGTGACAATTGGTTCTGATGAACCAATGACTGGAGATGTGGCTTCATTAAACATGTTACAACTGCCGATAGCACTAACAAAACAAAGAGGCAACTTACTTGCTGAGGTCAACACAGCACTTGGCAAGCAAATATTTACATTGTGGGGTGGTACAACTGTGTCCTTTAAGGAGCCGGTATGCTTTATATGCCTTTCCTGAGCGATAGTAACAGGTTGCCAATAAGAACAAGGCATCTTCCGAGTGCACTGAAGAAACAGGGAGGGAGAAGCATTAAGATGTTGTAATCATTTGCAATTTTGGGAGCAAATTGTGCAGCATCATACTAACTGTTGTATGGTGTTAGTCATCAGAAAAATTAGCTGTCTCAGCACCCAATCCTATCCAATTTTCCAGTGCCAGTGCAGCCATGCCAATGGGATGTGTGCTGCATCCTGTGATGAGGGATGAGGTCACAGAGGCCTCCTCAAGGTATAGAAACACTTGTTTCCTTACCTCAGGGCTGCACTGTGACAGAAGTGAAGTTGGAAAATTGGATAGGATTGGGCCTTCAATTATCTTCCCTTTATTGGCTAGAATATTGGCCATACATCAGCACCTTATAGGAACAATATATTCTGTTGCAATCTGAACAACCATCAGTTGCTCCAAGCTACGCAATGCAAGAAGTATGCACCAATTTCAATCAGTCCAAATAATAGTAACATCAATCATATGGCAGCCAACAGCAAGCCATCCAAATGCTTGGCAAGACAAAAGAGCACAACAAACATTAATACATTTGTTGGAACAAAAACTGTTTTAAATGATACTGGAACACTGGCAGAGGGTGGAAAGCAAATTAACTTCTGTGACAGGACGTTCTACAAATGAGGTGTCATGATAGAAAAGAGCCTATGTTGCCACTGATCAGGCCAGCAACGGGACACAAAAGAGCCTTAATAACCACATAATTCAATATATGTCTACTCAGAAGTCTGTCCAATGGAGCTTACTCCCAAGAAAGCGTGTGTAGGATTGTAGCCTAAATGACCTCAGGGGATGGGTAGTTATATGGGGTGTAGTCTTAATTCTTGGTCCCAAGCTGTAATAACCAGCTCCTTCAATTATGCTCAGAAACAGACCAGCAGTCAATGCAATTGGTATAATAGGAGTGACTGCCAAACTGCCAAATGACTGCCAAATTGAGTGCTGGTCAGCTACCTGTAGCATTCTACCCTAGCTGAAGTTTCTGAACAATCTTTAATGGCAGCCTCAGATAAAGCACGGTAGAGTAACCTACCTTAGTGCAGCCACTGCATAGTTACCTATGGTCATATCTGACTGGTACAAACATGGGGGCAGGGCACACCATCTAGGCAAATGTTCTCCTGGTAATAGCCAGGTATTTGGGGGGCAAAGCCATGGCTGCAAATCTTCAAGCTGCTAACTTGTCTCCTTGGAATTAAGGAGTAAGGCTTGCTTCCAGGCACATAGCAGGGTATCCCTGGCAGGCCTGGGGCACTGTTTGCTTGTTTAGATGTTAAGCATTCTGAGAACATACCCCCCCCCCCCGAAAAAAAGTTTAAAGCTGATAATAGAACTCCCCTATATAAGTAAGCTTTATTTTGGTCCACTGTACCTGATAATACCTGCTTATTTTCACTACCAATCTCCACCTTCTGACTTAAGAAACAATGCTGAAACTACATCTTTCCAAAACTTTAAAAATGACAAAAAAGCAAACCTAATACCATATAAGGTGCATACCTTCTGCATAAAGTCTCTCTGCCAGAAATACTGCATCCCGATAAGCATAGTGGTTAAGTGCTTGCCATATAGCAGCCTGCAAAAGCAAAATTAAATTATTCATGTTATCTTATCAGACTGTTTCTTTTTTTCACAAAATTGTATGGAAGAACATCAATTGTCAACAAAATTCCATGAAACATACTGTACACCTTAATGTAATTCTATAAAGCAAGTCAATTTAATTGCTGTCATATCTCACACAGTCATTCTTTTGTCCAACTTCTTACAGCTACCTATTTAACAGCCCAATCCTAAGGTCTGGGACTGCCACAAGGAACATAACAGTGGTGTTGAAATGGTCACGGCGGCAACCTGCACGGCCAGACCATCCTCCAGAGCCTCCTTGAGGGAAGGAAACATTTGTTCCTTTACCCCAGGTAAAGTTCTGCTGTTGACAATGTGTCTCCTCAGAGCTGTGCCAGCTACTTAGGGGGCGCAGAACAGAGATTTGTGTTAGGTGGAGCAGCTCGGGAAGGGACACAAGATTCAACAGCAGCCTCTGCTGCTCCTCCTTCCTCCCAGCCCTCTTTCCCCTGCCCTGTTCCGCCCTCCTCCTGCCTTCCCCAGCCCTGAAAAACCTCACTGTTGGCCATTATAGTCCCGCGTCTTCCTGGCATTGAGGCTCAGCACCAATTGGCACTGGCCTCTCCACTGGTGTAGGATCTCCTGCTAGCAGTAAAGTACCTTATGGCACTTTTATGACACCCAGCACCGGTGGTACAAGTGTACCACCGGTGCTGGGCTCAACAGGATTGGGCTCGAAGGAATCCTAGAGAGGGTTCTTGGCCAGTGGCATAGCACATTCGTTCTGAATACAACATCCCAAGTTCCATATCCTGGCATTTGCAACTTAAGGGATTTTAGACTTTTGAGAGCTGTTCTCAGTCAGATAATACTATATGACTAGATCAATACTGTATTTGACTATTAGTAATGCAGTTTCATGTATTCACTGAAATTCCAACCTAGCTCTTTATCCTTTAGTTGGAGAAAGGTTTCCTAAGAATTTAGTACTGTGCTAGCATTCCAACACTGAACTATACTTCTCTCAAGTATCAAAAAGTTAATTTTTGGCTCTTCATTTATAAAGCTTTTTACTACAGGAAGAGAATTAAATGAATAAAGTCTGGTATAAACTACAACCAAGGTCATGCTTTTAATTGTAGCCTCAGTCATAAGCAGCATGATGCATACACCACATGGGTGGGGTTACAGCAAACATATTACAGTCTGAACTTCAGCATTTTCCCTTATCCCTTATAAGTAGGGGAAAACGGACATTCTCTCCCCAACCGTATTACCCTTTTTCTTACTCCAAGATGAAAAGGATAAGGTTTCTCTTCCCCAGATTCTACATATGCTTCTCAATTCACTCTCAACCACCCTGAACTGGAAGAGAAAACAAGAGCAACTAGGGAAAAAATCAAGTCAAGAAGTACAGGAGATGAGTAGGGTAAGTGCAAGTGGACTTGCAGTTATGTTATTCTAAAAGGGTTCTATAGACCCCAAAACTTTTGAGAATCACTGACAAAGAGGGATATTTCAGTTTTCTGATCTAGGGAAGTGATACACATTAGGTTACACAGTCAGTGAACAGACCATGCATTGGAGTTGTGTTATCTTCATGTATCTCAGAAAACTGGTACACGTTTTCCTTAATACAATTTGACCCAATAGGAAGGGACAGGCCCTACATTTCAGAACACTGGACTATCAACAATCTGCAACAAACTCATTTGTGACATTGTAACACTGTAAGAAAACTGAGAACACTGCATACATTTGCTTAACATATATAACATTAGGGTTTCAAAATAGAAAGTTTATCAGGGGTTGGAAGGAAGAATTGAAGATGGTAGGCAAATATTTCAGCTAGGTGTACATATCTTCATCTGCCCTTAAAGAAAAAATCAATAAAATACAACACTTTGGATATCCTACAAATACTACCAGATTTTGTAATCTGTGCATAAACACGGACTTCGATACGCTAGCTAAAAAGAAAACTGAGAAACGCACACATCAGCCACAAGTTAATTATTCATAGAGCAGGTAAGATTTATTTACATCTGTACTACAAGTGTGGATGACCCATTAAATAGACAAATGGGACATTTATATCAAGACAAGAGCCAGAATAGTGGTGAGAAGGAGTCAAAAGGTTTATAGACAGTCCAGTCCTGCCATTCCTCAGATACCAAATAAGAAAATACTTTGTATTTATATAGTACATTTCCTAAGCATACAAACATACAGAGCTAGAAAAACCTGAGGCACCTGGTTGCCTAGATGTCAACTGAGTGATGCTGAGTTTCTCCACTCTAATGCCATCTCTCAAAAGTTTGGTTCTGACACACACAAGAATTTTGAAATATTTTCCCTAGTCTTGCAAGTATATCACATATATATCATGATACTGTTACAAAGACAATAACATGGAAAATCAAGGATAGTGACATCAGGGTTCATAAAGGTAAAGGTTTCCCCATGACCAAATAGTCTAGTCATGACCAACTGTAGGAGGCAGGGGTCATCTCTGTTTCTAAGCCTGTAGAGCTGGCGTTTGTCCAAGCTTCTGTGGTCATGTGGCCGGCACGACTATACACCGTAGCGCACAGAATGCCATTATCTTCCCATTGAAGTGGTACCTATTTATCTACTTGCATTTTTCGAACTGCTAGGTTGGCAGGAGCTGGGACAAGCAATGGGAGCTCACTTTGTCACATGGTCTCGAACTCCCAAACTTCCAGTCAGAAAGCCCAGCAGTGGTTTAACCCACAGTGCCACCACATCCCTTGTTCATATCCTTGCATAAAAGAGCTCCAAGATATGTAAATGGTATGTGTACGTGAGTGGGTGAGTGGGGAAATCACATTCATTCTTGGAGGAGGGGGAAAGTTGTTGCCTAGCCCTTCATCATTGCAGATCCCGTGTGCTTGCAACAATTCCAGCAGGTGCTTTCTAACCAACTTTTTATGCTTTACTGAGGCTGCATGTGTAACACTGTATGAGCAGTGTTTATGCTCATAAACACTGGAATATTGTTGGAAGGTAGCAAAAATAATATATATCTTAATATGTAAATAACCAAGGAAAAATAAAATGCATAAAGATCTAGCAGACCAATTCCAAGAGGAATTATATTCAACTATAGGCAAGGGTCACCTACAACAATATCAATTTTGGATATAAATATTTATTAGGATGGCCACGAGTACCATTACAGAAGCCTACACATTTCAAATTTAATGCTTTTGAAATGGTTACAAGAAAGCTCTTCACGCCTGTGCAAATGATGAAACAAAGTATGGGTAAACTGGCTGACATTCTTCCTCTTGTCCTTGGGGCATCTAGACCAAAAAGTAAGGAAGAGCGCACAGATAGATAAATCCACTGTCTGAAGTCTAGGCAATAAAAATGTTTGCAAAAAACCCCAACAAAAAATATTTTTTGGCCCACCGAAAGTTAACATAAGAGCAGCCCTGCTGAATTAGGCCAAAAGCCCATCCAGTCTGCAGCTTGTTTCCCATAATGGCCAACCAGGTACGAGTGGGAAGATCACAAGTAGGAGATCTAGGCATATGCCTGTCGTTCCCCCACAACTGTATTCAGAAGCATATCATCTCTGAACCTTGAGGTCACATACTGTCATCATAACTAGCAACCACTGATGGGACTGCTCTATGGATCTGTCAAAACAAGTGATGGCACACAAATCCTCTGGTATTACATTTACTGAGCAAGGCCTGAAGATTAGGAAGGGCTGGAAGGTAATACCTTTTCAGCAAATCGCAGTGCATCCCTACAACACTGTATGACAGCCACTGTGGCAGCAGTATGCAAACCTTTGAATTATAGAGAACTCATACTCAGATGCATTGCTAAAGTCATTCTTGGACAGATGTCCCACAACATACTCTGGAAATCTGCAAAAATCCAAACCCAAGAATCTTCTGCACATATACTAAAATCTTCTTGTTTGATATACAGTACATCTTAAAGATAAGCATAAAGGAAAGATGAGGACACTTTGAGGTTTTAAAATCTTGTTGGAAAATGTATGATTTTACCCTGCTGGTGTTTACAGTAATATATCAAAAGTGGGTTTTAAAAAATTTTTCACAGCTTTTTATGTACCTTTACCTCAACCTTCTGAAACAGATGACACAACTTCAGATGATTAGAACTTCAAACTAATAAATAAGGAACAGTGGAAAATCAGTAAATACAGGAACTGAGGAAGACAGAAGGAAAAAAGGTGTTCCATGAGATATATACACGTAATACTGTATAAAGGAATCTACAGAATTGGAATATTTGGGGGGTGGGGGAGTATAGTGGGATTAAAAGAAAATTGGGAAAGAGAACAACCTGGGGATGGATGGCAGACATGATGATTATACTAATAAAGAAGGGGAAAGGAAGTTATCCCAAGGCCTGAAAAAATTCCAGCTGCCTGGTCAGCTAGACTCTTAAAATTTTGACAATAGCTCCTAGGACTTTCAAAAATGTTCAGCTCTATGCAAGGATGCTACCTGAAAATCTCAAACTGATCTTGGAATCTTGAAATATTTTTTTCCAGTTCTAGTTGTATTCTTCTTCCTGTAGCAAGGGAGGGGCTAAAAATATGGGCCCTTCCTTAGGAGGCTGACTGGTTGCTAGGTCACTGGAGAATTACCTATAGGCTTGGAGGAAGAAGAAATGAAAAGTGAAGAGGCTTCCTCCCAGGAAGGTGCAAACAGGTGGTAAATGATAATGCCCTGGAGAGGCATAGAAGAGGGGGGGGATAAAAGGATAAATATGCATAGAATGAAGGTGGGCAACAGTGGGTTCTTCAGGAGAAACTGACTGGGGTGGCTAAATGCAAGGAGGGGAAAGAGAACACGAGGAAGTTGAGAGTACCTGATATTGCTAAGGAGGTATAGATCTGGCGGCCAGTCCCCTGGTTAAGAGATCACTGGCAGCCTAATGTAAAAGCAGGTTATTAACAATAACTTAATTTTTCCAAAGCAGTTAAGAAAAGTGGGGCCTCACTGGGAAAGTGGAGGGCAAATGATTTAGGAGCAGAAGATCTGAGAAGATTCCTCTTAGGAAGACGGCGGTTGATATACTGGAAGGGGAGAGCAAAGGAAAGCAGAAGGTCATGCTGGGAGTGGGGAGGTTGGAGAGAGAGGAGGGCTGATAGTTTACAGTGGTGGTGATTAAGGACACCAAGTAGAGGGAACCATTAAAACACACACACACACACACACACACACGAGGGTTCCTTTCAGGGAATAGAAGGGGAGAAGGCAGCTATCGCTTCAGGGGTGAGATGGGGCACAGGGCTGTGCGCGGCGACCCCCACGGGGGAGGGTGTAAATAAGAGCAGCTGAATTTCAAAGGTGACTCTCTCGTCCACTCGCACCCAGCCTATTTCCGAGTCCGGACTAGCGGAGGGGGGTGTCTGTAGGGAGCCCTATCCTGCCAGGGCAGAGAGCTGGGAAGCTCCACCACTTCCCTCGTGCCTGCTCGCCCCCTCCCCAGTCCAGGCCTAGCGCCAGCGGGGTCGGTACCTGGACGGGTTCCTGCAGCACCGTCATCCTGCCCCGGCTCCCCCCTCAGAGACGGAATCCGGGCGAGGGAGGTGGGGGAGCGCCCCCGTCTCTCCTCTCCCCCCTTCCTCCTCCAGACAGACTCAAACTCCGCCTCAGAAGGTGACTCGGCGGCCCGGGGTCCGGCTCATTGAAACTGGCGGCGACCGTTAACCGGGCCGTGAAGGAGGGACGGGAAAAGGCCGCGGCCCGTCAGAAGCCGAGTCTTCCCGAACGCTGACGGAAGGTGACGAAAGAACCCGAAGGCGAGGACATGCCGGAAAGAACCGGAAGGAGACGAAACAGCCCTTTTTTCTCCGACTCTTTTTTTCGCTCCACGTAATCCGACCGTGTGTGTGACGCTCACAAGCGTATAGTACGGAATAGTGTGAATGGAGACGGAAATGCAGAGAACTTTCGCTACATGTTCGCCTTGATAGTGCCGAGCTCGCATTAAGCAGTTGTCTATATAGTAAGGATTTCTCTTTTTGACACCAGGAATAACTGTGGGGCTCCAATCTGAGCATAAAGCAGAATATTTAACGTGTGCGGGGTGGCTGGCATACATCAGTTGCGAAGGAACTCTGCCCATTCTCAGCGGGATTATTTTGGAATTGGTTATTAATTATTCCACATTATTGCAAAAAATCAGGCAGTGTGCGGGAATTAGATTGGGTTAGGAACCTTTCCAGTGTTAAAAATAGTTTAATCATTTTTCATAACTATATAAATATAATACAGATGTACAGTTTAACGGATAATTATAATAATCATTTTAATGAATTGATTTAAATATTTAAATAATAATAATGGGTTTGTATTTCAAACAATGTATTTGTGGAAAGAAAGAAAAAAGAATTGGAGTACAAATCACTCAGAAAGGGTGCACCAAACATTGAAGCCTTTCAGCCAGAGGTCAGCAACCTTCTGCATAAGGGCCAGACAGGGCTGGCTTTATGACAATTTCCTGATTTCTCTGAATTGGGCCCCATGCCTTAGAGGGCTCCATGCTGCGGCAGTGAGTGGATCAATCGCTGCCTCAGAAAGGACATCACTCATCAGGAGGCTGGCACAGCTTGTATGCCTGTGCTTGTACGCCTGCTCCTGTGTCCATTTGACCTGAAATGGACCTCTTGGAAACAGTTGGTGGTCACAACTTCACCACCACCTGCTTCTGAGTGGTGCTGTGCTTTGCAGCAGGTGCCATTGACCCTGGGTGCCTGCTGCTTGTCAGAGTGAGTAGGGGGCCTGCAGGCGAGGCTCTCCTGTGAAAACCTGTGCTGCATTGGCCCCTTGCAGCTCCTGAGGCTGTCCCCAGGCCGGAAATTAGGTCTGTCAATAATAAGAACACATGCACATTTGTTACGTGTGCATGAACCTCCTGATTTGGCCTTGGAGTTAAGAAAAAAATGGGCACGGTGCAGAGAGATGCATGCCCAGACAGAGAATGACACTTCTCTGATGCTACTCTGAAGAGAATGACACTTCTGCCTGTGGTTTACTCACACTTTTAGCCTTACAGAGTTACAAATCTGAATTCTTTATTAGGACCACCATGGGCTGGGTGGATATACGGTGGATATGTTGTAGGACTATGGGCCAAATTATTTCAGGTGGTGGGCCTGATCTGGCTCATCGGCCTTAAGTTATCTAACCCTGCTTTAAACAAATGTTTTGATAATTTCCCAATTTTTTTTGCCTACTTCTTGCTGAAGCCACACTTCTAAGCACGCTCTAAATCCAGTTTAACTGTGTGACCTATTTCTGAGCAGATGAGGGGTGCTGGAATTCCAGTTAGGTAGGCAATCATGCCCTGTGACCTCAAAATCGCACCCTCCTTTGTCCAAAATGTGTGGAGCTAGTTGTGTTTTCCTACTAGTCAGTGCACTCTGTGTATGCTGAGAGGTTTTACATGTTTTAGGGCTGATCCCTTGCATTATAACCAGCTGAACCCCTTTTCAAATCAAGCTCACAGGACCGCTTCTTTGTCAAACTGCACATCCACAAGAAGTGATCACTTGAACTAAGCAAGTATAGGCAGTGGATACCCGAGCATGCCTATACTTGCTTAGTTCAAGTGATCACTGAATAGGTTCCTCCACCCCCGATCTGAAACCCCAGATAAGAGGGAACATTGTGTTAAGTATAGGGTTCTCCCCTGCCCCCCCCTCATCCATTACCGTCTTGCTTTTACAGGTCACTAAACAGGAATGTAACAACCAACAGAAATGTAAAGACCCGGCGAGCAGAAGGCAGGGTAGAAGGAGAGATGGCCAAAATATTAACAGAGCAGCTTCCTGTTTATGTTCTGTCAGTCTCTCCTTCCAGTTGCGGACCCAGCCAAGAGGCTGCCTCGAGGCACGGAACAAGGAGTGCCGCCCACTCCACCAGCTCTCTGCCCCTTGCACCATCCCTTACGCCCCATGCCACGCCAGGCTCCATTTTGGAACCATACAGGGACAAAGGAGGGAGGGTGGCTGTGAGAGAGGAGCAGCCTCGTTGCCACCCCCCTCCCGGTCCACCAGCATGGCATTTGAGGCATTTGCCCCCCCCCATAACAGTAGGACCGCCACTGTCTCCTTCTATCGTGTCTTCTGCTGGCCTGGTCATTGCTTTCTCGTTTAGTGACCTGTAAAAGCAAGAAGGTTTTTTACAGCTCAGTCCTGCTGGGAGGCCTGCACTGTATCCAGCCCTGGATAGGAAGCAGCTGGAGGCCACCTTGGGGTAAGGGAATACTTCCCCCTTGCCCCAGCAGCCCCTGTGGGGCTTCTTGGATCTGCACCAGTGAAATCGCCAGCACAAATCCAAGAGGCCTGTACAAGGCCTACCAGGCTGGGGCCGGGAGTTAGGATCCGGCAGAAGTACCAGATCCTGGCACCACTCCTCTCCCCAGGCCGCCCCACCCTGCCCTTACCTGCAGGCTGCTCCAGGGCAGGCAGGTTGTTGCGCCTCCTTGCACTGGTCTAGCCTGCAGTCGAGTGGTGCAGACGTGCCTTAGGGCGCATTTGCATTACTCCAAGGCCGGCACAAGTGACCAAAAATTAAAAGGAAGATACCTCCCCCCCACCTCCGATCCATGGATAATTGAAACCACAGATACAGGATCAGTAGATATGGGGGCCCACCTGTACTGTAGCTAGCTGTGTAAATCTGGATGAAGCAATGAAATTGTATGCAAGCATATATAATGATTAGCCATTCATTTGGTAATTCTGATTTGCTTTATTGGCACTGCAAACTTCTGTATGTCTACTCAGAAGTAAGCCTCATTGTGGTCAATGGGGCTTACTCCCAGGAAAATATATATAGGATTACAGCCTCCGTTAACTATAGTTTCACCCACCTTAGCCATAAAAAGCAGAAGCATGTGTCAATGATAGGAGTCTTGATTAATAATCAGTTTCAAAAGGCATCATCCTTTAGCAGGTTTTCTAGGAAAGCTACTGAAATGTGATTTGTAGGATCCTCAAATATGAAAAATTGTTTGTTCAAAGTGTAAAGCATAGTTTCCTCAAATGTGTGTGGCAGGCCTCTAGGAAGGAACAGGTGGGATAAAAATAACACTGATGGATACAGTAGCAAGTTTCTGGAACTTTCTTTGGTTTCCATTTGAAGAATGAAAAAGGCAAGTCCTTTAGTCCTGGTGGTGGTAATTAATGTTTTGACAAGTCTGTAGAAGAGTGCAAAAATCTACAAGAGTCTCAAAAATATATTGAGAAATCAACTTTGTCAATGAAGATGGTTGAACAAGTGGAGATTTGCACAAAGTGTGTGCTGTCCTGTGGTGATATCAAAAACTGAAGCAGTCACATCAGGCAGTAGATTGGTGAGAGTGGCGCCCATCTCTGTCCATCAGCATGCCCACTGCTCTTCCTTCTCCTTCCTGGACAGAGAGGAAATGTGGGGAATGCTGAGCTGGAACACTGAAGAGTGGGAGAAGTATTAATATTAACTGGGCAAGAGGCACTTTTTCCAGTGGTGTTCCTCTTATATTTAGCAGGGGGAGAGTAATTGTCCCTCATCACCCCTGCGCAGTCTTTTTGGTGGCTGTTGCTGGCGGGCTGCCTTTTTTTTTTTTTAGATTGTGAGTCCTTTTGGGACAGGGAACCATTTAACTTTATTACTATTTGCCTGTAAACCGCTTTGTGAACTTCGTGTTGAAAAGCGGTATATAAGTACCTGTTGACTGACTGACTGACTGATTAATTAATACTATTAATAACATTAACCATAATTTTATTATATTATTAATTATTAATATTATTTTTGTATTGATAATAATAATTGAATATTATTATAATCCAAATTATTGGATTGGGGTTCTGATTAATGTGTTCTGTTTGTATATGCAAACCATACACAGAAGGAGGTCCTGCGGCCACCATCAAAACCATCTTTGGTATGATGTGCTTCCTTATTCTCAGACAGCACCTCTATAAGTTCTCCTTGGAAGGAGGTGCTATTTTTACTTCTCTTCAGCCCTTCAGAGTCATGCCCTGTCCTGGGAGCTAACGAAGAAAACACTTCCAAACTCTAAAAGGAAGCAGCCAGGCATTGATCATTGTCCTGGGAGGATTCACCTAGATTAAATATCTATTTATATCGCTCCTCTCCATCTCTGATGGATGATGCTGATGAAGAGAAGAACAGCTGATGTCGACAGAAGCTTTTTAGGAAAGATGCTGTGTGCATGTAAGACCACCTGCCCTCTGGGAGAAGCAGGCCAGACAAATGGTGTGATTTTGGGATAGCTGCAAAGGCTGCCTTAAAGGACAGACAGTTCATATCAGCAAGGTAGTTGCACCACCAAATTGACCTCTTGTCCAGCTCTTATCACAGGGGTCTCCAAACTACAGTACAGCCTGAGGGCCACATCCCACCTACAGCAACTTTTTTATGGGTCAGAGCATTTGTTAATATTTGACATTTTTACTCATTTTTCATTTCTCAGTGTATGGCATTTTTTAAAATTTTTCATTTTTCTCTTTTGTTTTGAATCATATCATGCTGGTTCCAAAAAAAAGGTCCAAGTAAAACATATTCATTTATTCAAGTTTCATTCATTTATAAAACTTGTTTTTTGACCCGCGAAAATGTGTAAATCAGGATGTTACCAGGATGTGACCACATACTGAAAAGCTTGGAATCCCCTGTCTTATCATAATAGCCTTGTGAATGTTGGACTGCATGTGTCTGCATAGATAGAAGAAGGAAGTAGACAGTGTGGTGTAGTGGTTGCTGTATTAGACTAGCAATGGATCTCTCTGTATTAGAGATCCAGGCTGAAATTCCTGCTCAATCATGAAGCTCTCTGGATCAAAGGACTATTTACTCTCATCCTCCCCTGCCTTGCAGGGTGTTGTGAGTATAAAGCGAGGGAGTGGATCAAAACCATTTGTGTTACCAGGAGCTCCTAGAAGAGAGAGATTTTAAAAAATGTAAATAGTTTATAGACAGTATTTCACCATCATGGCTCCAAATATTCTAATGGCACAATCCCAAGCATATCTGCTCAGAATTAATTTAATTTAATGGGGCCTATTTCTTAATAAACATACATAGGGTTGTGCTCTAAGGCTCCATTTTTCTGCTGATAGTCTTCATAATTACCACTGTTTCAAACTTCTTTTTGAAATGACTATGCACAGCAGCAGCTGGAACACCTGTAGCGTATGGGTGTTATGTAGGAAGAATCCACTGCTTCACATTCAGAAACCTATTACAGAGCATGCCTTTAGTGTTACCAATTTATCAAATGCAGTACTGACAGTTGAGTGCCTATACTGGGAACAACTGTAAGCATATCTGTTTTTCTCAGCCAAATTGTGCCTGTGCAGCAGCAGCAGTCCGGTACAGACATGCCCCAGTATCCGCTGGGGTTCCATTCCAATGTGGGTACCTGAAACCATGGGGCTCCCCCGTGGATACCTGAAACCGTGGATATTGGGAACGCCTTTTTAAAGATAGGGAAACATCAGTGTTCTTGCTGCAACAAGATAAAGAAAGATATATGTATAATGTTTATATGTTAAAAGAGATATGTTTAATGTTCCCCTATCTTTTTAATAGGCGTCCTAGTATCCATGGTATCCGCGGATAAGTGAAACCGCGGATACAGAATCAGTGGATACTGGGGCATGCTTGTATAGACTTGTAGATGCATCTCCTACCGTATCTGTGGTTCACTGTCAGTGCCAGAAGCAGAGTCCAATATCAAAGGCAACTGCCTAAGCACACGATCCGCAGAGGTGTGCATCCACTGTTGATGCTTGCTCTTTAAAACTTACTTAGCTATACTCACCTCCTCCCATGCCCAACTATTTCCGCATGCCGTGCACAGCACTACAAGTGTTTTTCTTAGTGAGAGGGGGCTCCACGAGGTGGGTCCCCCCCCCCCGTGGGAATGTCCTGCACTGGGCATTCCTAGAGCCAGCCCTGGGACTAAAAATAACAATAAAATCACCAGAACTACAATAAGAAAACCATAAATCAGTAATACCAAAGCAGATGAAAGACAGAAATGCCAAAACAGAACTATCATCAAGAGCAGAAGGACAGCTGAAATTAAAAGGTTTTCATGTGGTGCCAAAATTAATGTTTTAGTAAACTTTTTTAGTAAAAATGTTGGGGTGGGGGAGGACCAGCTTTCTATTACAAGAATGTAGATTGCAGTTCTTCTACCAATATTCATTGTGAATGTCTGGGAACATTTCAACTTTTTGCTCTGTGCTTGCCAAATGGTATCCTTTCTATAACAATGAATTCCTCTTGTCTCCTTGCCTCTCACCAAGTTCAAAGGCCTCTGTGATAAATATTTTTACTCCAACCTCCCGCCAAGGAAACTGCGATCTAGAATTTCTAGTTAATCCCGTTCGTTAGAATCACAGTCTTGTTATGCAGGTGATTTGTGTATGAAATTAGCATATGCTTTTTATTGTGGAAATGTAAATATTTAATTTGCACTGGACACTGAAAGCAAGTCTAGGATTCAGTAGAAGTTAAGTCAGCCGCTTCCTTACACTTTACACAAGTCCCAGCGGTTCAGTAGGCCCAAAGGATTGGACCATCAGTAACGTACGTTCAAGTACTTTGGAAAATGATGGCATTACTAAATTAAAGTTTAGTGTAGCTAACTTGCATATCTTTTATTTCTGTGTTTTTGTTTTTAATAGTCTGTATTTCTGTTTTTTAAAGGCTCAGTCCAGGTCACTACAGAAGCAACACCACAATGCAGAAGAATTCTCACAAGGCTCAACAGAATTCTGTTTCCCTAATAATACTGGTATTTATAAACCATCTTTCTTAGTCATTGGATTACTCCTCTGACTTTAATTCAAGGCGTTCACAATAGGGAGGCTTTCTCTAAATTCTGGGTTGTTGTTTTTTTACAATAACAAAGAAGTTCTATAACAACAACAGTTCCAGATGGATCTTTCACAGTCTGGTCTCCTACTGGCCATGGTTGCCTCCCACACTGACTGATAAACAGCTTCTTCGCTCTCACTGAAGAAAAGCTGGCACAGCATGGCTCCTTCTCTCTCACAGAAAGGCCGGTGGAGACAGCTCAGCTTATCAGTCGCTTTCTTGAAGTCTTGCTGCTCACGGAAGCTTCTGGTGGTCTCAGACTGGTGTCCTTGGGATGTTATTTCAGGCTTAACAGCGACTCTACCCTCTGGACCAGGCACAGGCACTCTTGGCTTACAGCATTACACAGCATTGGAGGCTTATGCACACCTCCCATATACCCACTCAGTCTTTCTCACTCTGCTTGGTGGAGGTGACCCCCCCCCCCCCGTTCTGCTGCCTACACATGGGATTGATTCAGGGGTCAGCCACGTTGGACACTGGCTGATGTCTACACCCATCAGAGGGTACATGTGAGTAGGCCAATTCTTTGAATGCTCAGTAATGATGGCAGTGGGCGTGCCCAGTGTGCCAGCAGGGTACCATGGGGCTTCTCCCAAGGCCCTCAGTACCAGGACACCAGAACAGGCTGCATGAGCCATGGGTGCAGGAGGAAAAAGGGCTCAAACTTTTTAGCACCAGGACCCACTTTTTAGAATGACAATCTGCCCAGGACCTCCAGATGTGATGTCATGGCCAGAACAATGTGATGCCAGAACCTGCTGCTTTCGTGATAATGCAGCAATAAGTTGGGTTATTTCTCGGCCATTTTCCAATAGCAAAATGAATCAGAAAGAAAGCCTATTTACAACCTTAGCATAAGCAAAACAACCACACAGCCCTCCTCCTTTCCAGCATCCCATCTTCCCAAATTTTCAATATAATTGCTTTAGGTGCTTTGTGACCAACTTGGGGGAGGGTCCTGGCTCACAGTTTGGGAACCACTGCTTTAAACCATTACATAAATGGGCATTGAACCTACAGGGAATGATCAAGCCCAATATAATGTTTAAAATATTCCTGATTTTCATGGGAGTTTTAATGAAAATCATAGAATGTTGGATTTGGAAGGATCCTTCTAGGTCACTTAGTCCAACCCCCTGCTCATTGCAGGCAACTGAAAGATGGCCTTCCAGACTCACCTTGAAAAATATCAAAGGAGACCCACTGCTGCACACGGCAGACTGTTCCAAAGCTCAACAGCTCTTATATGGAGGACATGCTTGCTCATGTCTAGCCTAAATCTACTTCCCTGTAGTTTTAGCCCATCTACTTCCCTTGTAGTTTTAGTTTCCCAGGGAGTCCTGGTACTCCCACAGGAGCCAAAGAACACGAGTCCTCCCCTTCTTCTGAGTGACAGCCTTTCAGATACAATCAGTTCTTGTTATCCACAAGTTAGTTTATCAGGGTTAGGTTCCTGGAAACCCTAGTGGATAGCGAACTCGCAGATAACAAACCATTGATCCTATGAGATAATTGGTGTTACGTGTAAGGGGTACCCTAGGGAGGAAGGGGTATCTTACCAGCCATCAGAAGACTACAGCAGAGACCCTCAGGAAGCCAGCAGAGTGTAGCAGGAAGTGGCAAGAGATCTCTGAATGCCGCAGGGACCTTCTGGAGGTTGCAGGGACTTTCAGGGTGACACCTGCGACTAGCGTGGACCCCTTTAAGTGGGGTCTGCTCTGGTCGTAGGTACCATTCTGAAGATCCCTGCAGCCTCCGAAAGATCTCTGCATAGTGGATAATGAGAAGAGCGGCATGAATAATTAGAGGTAGGTAGCAATTCTGTTCCTTGTGGGTAAGCAAATTCGCAGATAGTGAATTATTCCATTATTCAGATAATGAATTTCACCATTATTCATAGGACTTGGTTTTCAGACCCCTCAGCATCTTTGCTGCCCTCTTCCCAATCTGTTCTACCTTATCAATATCCTTCTTAAAATGTGGTGCCCAAAACTGGATGCAGTATTTGAAATGGAGTCTGGTTAGTGCAGCAGGATAGAGTAGAATGATTACTTCTTATTATCTGGACTCTATGCCTCAGCAAACCATATGATTCTGTGTAGCTTTGTTCACTTACTTTCCATTTTTCTCCTAATTCCAAAAATAATGAGACACCATGAAAGCTGTAGGGATTTCATAGAAAGGGACCTCTGATAAGTTCTATGTGGCAGTGATGTTCAGCAATAAGGAGTCATCTTTGAAGATATAGGGCAGCCTGTATCTCTCAACTTTACCAAAGCAAAAGAGAGACAATAAGCTGCATGTTTGCATGTGCATACACAAGTTTTAATTGAATGGATCAATTGTTGTCAAAGAAAAAAACAAAATAATAAATTAAGGTTGCAAATGAATGAAGGAGCATATGTATTCTTGTATACAAAGAGATTGTTATATTGTGGCAGTGGAGAGTCCCTTTTAAACCTCCCTTGTGGCAGATGCATTTCCTGGGGAATAAAAGAGTGAAAGGGGTTTGGGATCAAATATTCTTGCTGAATGGAATTTTTCTTCTCCAAGAACCTGGAAGGAAAGCATATGACAATTTTAGTCTGGTGTGATCATGGCGCAGGTGTCCTGAAATAGCTAATGGTTACTCAGGGTCCAATCTTATTGCTCTTATTGCTGGCAGTACATGAATACAGCTGGCTCTGGGTGTCATAAATGTACCAACCATAGGATTGGGCTGCCTGTGTGTAATTTGACCATTATATTAAAAGGTAAAGGTTTCCCCATGACTGAATGGTCTAGTTGTGACTGACTGTAGGGGGCGGTGTTCATCCCTGTTTCGAAGCCTGTAGAGCCGGCGTTTGTCCAAGGACAAGCTTCCGTGGTCATGTGGCTGTATGCTGTAGCACATGGAAGTCATGACTGTAGTCATGACTGTATGCTGTAGCGCATGGGACGCTGTTACCTTCCCACCAAAGTGGTACCTATTTATCTATTTGCATTTTTACGTGCTTTCTAACTGCTAGGTTGGCAGGAGCTGGGACAAGTGACGGGGAGCTCACTCTGTCACGCAGTCTCAAACTGCCAACCTTCCGGTCAACAAGCTCAGCTCAACGTCACCACATCCCTTTGTGTGTGTGTGTGTGTGTGTGTGTGAAATAGTGTTTGTTTGTTTGAAGAATTTATACCCTGCCTTTCCCATGCCAAAGCAAATGCCCGAGGCGGCTTACAAAGAACAAAGTACAATGTAACCACAATAAGTAAAACAAGGATTAAAGAAAACAACAACAACATTAAACATTAACAGGAACAATGAGAGTAACAAGAATAAAATGAGACCCAATTCTCTATATCAGCTCCTTTTTGGGGAGGGAAAAAACATTTGACCAGGGAGTGAGCAAAACTATGACACCATACCAGAGGGGAGACAGCCACGCAATCATCCAAAGGCCAGATGAAATAGGTATGATTTGAGCCCTCTCCGAAAGGCCATGAGGGAGTGTGTAGTTCTTAATTCTGCTGGAAGGGAATTCCATATTTGTGGAGTCGTTACAGAGAAGGCTCGTCCCCGAGCTGCCATTCCTTTAACTTGGGACAGAGGGGGCACTTGAAGGAGAGCCTCTTTAGATGACCTAAGAGGGCAAACTGGTAGGTATGGGAGAAGGCAGTCCTTTAGGTAGGCTGGGCCTAAGTCATGAAGGGCCTTAAAGGTCAGAACCATCATCTTGAGATCATAATTGAATGGGCAGCCACTGTAGCTGCTGAAGAAGTGGTCCTACTGAGTCAAACCGTCCAGCCCTGTAACCACCCAGGCTGCTGCGTTTTGTACTAACTGTAGCCTTTGACTAACTGTAGCTTGTTCTCGAAGGAAGTCCTACATACAGCGAGTTGCAGTAGTCTAACCTTGAAATCACTAACGCATGGATCACCGTGGACAGGTCAGAATGGCTCAAGTATGGTCGTAGTTGGTGCACCAATTGAAGCTGGGCAAATGCACTACTAGCTACAGTTGCTACCTGGTTCTGCAAAGACAGCTGAGAGTCTAGGAGCACTCCTAGATGGCACATCTGTTCTTGCAGGGGAAGTGTCACTCCATTCAGAGTGGGTGAAAGACTTTGCGTCTACATTGAGGATTTCCTGACCAGGAGAACTTCTGTCTTTTCTGGATTCAGTCCATATATATATATATATATATATATATATACGGTCTATATATATATATATAGAGAGAGAGAGAGAGAGAGAGAGAGAGAGAGAGAGAGAGAGAGAGAGAGAGAGAGAGAG
>JAJKFI010000047.1:7499513-7524471 GCA_029204185.1 Lerista edwardsae
GTGCATATAATAAGAAAACCTAGAGTCATAGCACAGCGCTGGATTTTTGTGTAGGTTGCTAAATCTATTCTGTTGGTTGGAATAGGGTGAAGATGAAATGCCCACGCAGGTCTCAGGCAGGCCTTTCCTCTTTCCCACAATACTTGGCCAATGGGGCTACTCTTGGACCTTCTGCATGTAGCATCTGTGGAAAGCAAGTGCACTTTGCATGTGCACTTTGTAGGGAGGAGAAAGGAGCATTTTCCTCTCCCCTAATTCACTGGCCAATCCAGAAAGCCAATTAACCATCTAAGTAAATTGGGGACAGTGATGGGAGGGAGAGGGTAAAGAAATGTTCCAGGGAGAAGGGGGGCCCAGCCAAGGGTGCGTGGGTGGGACTGTGCATGCAAAGTGCAAGTGCAAGCGCCCTAAGCCTGGACAGAATGGTGCTACAATTGCACACACAAACCACAAACCCGGTCTTGAAAAACTGGAAGGACAACAGTGGGAAACACTGAATTGCAAAAGTTTGGAACTGACATTGTCTGGGTGTAATAACTGAATAAGGGCCCAATCGTATCCGACTTTCTAGTGCTGATGCAGCTGCAATGCAGCCCCAAAGTAAAGGAATAAATGTTCCCTTTTTTTTGAGACTGCTGCCCCATTGCAGGATGTTACACACACCCTGTTGGTACAGCTGCATTGGCTCTGGACAGTTGGAAAGGATCGGGCCCTGAGCAAATTAAATTCACTCCTAAGAAAAAGGTGGGGATGGAAGCAAACCTTGTTGTGAGCTTTCTCTGAGCACCAGGTAGGTGTAAATAGGTAGGTGAATAATCAACCAACTGCTGTGGGCAAAAGAAGCAGCCTCAGCTTCTCCAGTGTTCCCAGGATACCAGGAATCAGATCAGAAATGAAGTAGGCAGTATTTTGTTTATTTATCTTAAACCTATCTTTCCCACCAGATGGCACCCTAGGCAGTTTCTCAACTCCATGAAATGTGACTGTAAATCCATGGCTCATGGCTACCTTGAGCCACCTGGAGAGGATCTGTGCCTGTATGTGTGCATGCATTTGTGCATGCACACGGCTAGATGGATAGCAAATTATCAATCACTATAAATGTCAACAACAAAAACCACAATTCAATCATAACAAACCCACATCAGATTATTGGCCTTTCTTAAACCGCCTTTTAAAGCTGGAAGATTTTAAAGCTGTTGGAAGATATCCCCATTTTATTCCTCTCCAATGCTAGAGTGGGACTGCTACCTGAATCCACAGATCCTTGCCCATACAACCAGTTTTATGCTCACAAGCACGTGCCCAGATCTGTGCATATTCACCTATGGAGCAGATGAGTAGTGCTGGGCTGGATGACCCCAGACGGTAGCGTTTGTTTAGAAGAATAGCCTCTAGACAATTTCAGAAGCAATTCAATTTCAGAAGCCTTAATGCAAAAGATACTGGAAATGAAAAATGTAATAGCCCAATAGTGCAGTTTTGGTGGGAAACATACAGCAGCACAACTGCCTGGCACAGTATTCCCTGGTTGCTGTTGCTTTTTTAAAAAGGTGGTTGTCTGAATGTGGAAAAGGTGTTTATGAGGGCAAATGACGTGTGTGACCAACCTCTGTCACTTGTCAGGCATAGCTACATCAGCTTCAATTTCCTACCTAAAGTAACAAGCACATGGCGCAGTTCAGCCCCCATCACGGTGCCGTTCCCTTCCTTGTCGAAGACACGCAGCCCTTCCACAAAGTCCTCATAAGTCCCCTGGTCCTTGGCTCGAGCGATGTGCTGCAGCATGGGGAGGAAGGTCTCAAAGTCTAGCATCTTCGTATTCATTTCTGAGATGGAAGAAAACAGTTAGGATAACTGGTGACATGACAAACCTTTATAATGCAGCCATAATATGAGCAGATGACCTCTCTCATCACTTCACCAGTGCTTGGAAGCCCTGAGCTTCTGGTGAGCGTCATTTGTATGCAGACACAGGCTCTGCGGTACCAGCTATGCAAAAACCTGCAGAGAACAACAGACTGCATCCAGCAATATAAAGGCCACATGTAGGCAATATGCACAGAGATTTTTGCTGCTCTTGAGGGTCTCTGAATCATGATGCAAATGTAAAATAATGTTAGGCCCATTCCTTCATTTTCACTGGAGCCCTATGAGATAAGTCACTACTGTTGCTGTTTTACGCACAAGGAACAGGGCCAAACCAGATGCAACATTAAAAGCATAGGAATTTATTTTTGCAATAAAGTAGTGGGGGGGGGGAGGGTGATCTGGATAGTAACTGTGATATGTAGGGGCCATATGTGACTCCAGTGGACCCACCTTATCTGTGGGCCTGCATCCACAAATTTCACTATTCGAAGATGCCAGTGTCCCCTTTCGAAAACATTTCTGACAGTAAAAATCAGGAAGAAATTAGCCTTCTGCAAGACTGTGTTGCTTGCAATGCTGCAGATCAGTCTCCTGCATTCCTGTAAGCCACTTCCTGGCTGCCAGATGCATTCTGGGGTGAGCCAGGCCCAAGGGAGAGGTCGTGCGACCTGGAAGTGGCCTATGGAAGCTTAGAAGACAGCTGGGCAGCCCTGCAAGTGGCATGATTTTGAGGCTTGAAAGTTGGGAAAGCTATTTTCCTACTGATTTTTTTACTTCTCAAAATGTTTTTAAAAGGGACTGTAGTATCTGTGGATACTGGTAGCCACTGGGTGGGGGGGGGGGAGAACTGAATCCCTTCCAGAAAATCTCCACTGTAAAATCCCCACTGAAGCTCTTATGGATCTCCGGAGGTGCCACTGTGTGAAATTACAACTTTGAGCACCCATAACAATTTTGTGAGGAGGATATGAGGATTTTTGGCGGGAAAACAGTGCTGAGATAAAAGATTAAATATCCTTCTCCTCTCTGCCATGGTCTTGAATAAGGTCTCATAAAGTTGCTACATCAGGCAAAAAAAAAATCAGCCCTTAATTAGGCAGGCCCTTAATTTAAGACAATGTCTTCTTTGACCTTGTGGCTGAGAGATTATTTATTAGGCCTTCAGAAGTATATTTTTAAATCTCCAGAGGTATAACACCCAGTACAGGATTTGAACTGGACTGAGTAAACTTGCCTTCTGGCTTTGGTTTCCCCAGCATCCTCATGACCTCAGCATTGGTTGGGTTCTGTCCGAGGGCGCGCAGGACATCCCCACACTGGCTATACGCGATCTTCATCTCTCCAGTTGGGGTCCTGTCAAAGAGCATGAAGGCCTCCTTGAACTCTGTGCAAAAGAAGGAACTCAGTTACCTTTGCAGAACGTTGCAGGCAGGGGGAAGCTTAAAAGAGTCATTCAGATCCTTTTGAGCTATTGTGTCACATTTTCATGTACAGTAGCTAATTTGGGCAGAAAGCAAAAGAGCGGAGTTATCAGACTAAATTCATATTGTAGAGAATCGCATTTCAAGTACAGATGCAGGAAATGCCACACACACACACACACACACACACACACACACACACACACACACAAGCAATGCAAATAAATAAGTTATGCATCGCATGTGAAAATAGGGCTTTTCCTCTAAGGCCAATCCTATCTAACATTCCAGCACCAGTGCAGCTGCAATGCAGCCCTGAGGTAAAGAAAAAAACATCCCCTTACCTTGAGGAGTCCTCTGTTACTGCCCCCACCACCACAGGACACAGCGTACACACCATTGGCACAGCTGCATCAGTGCTGGAAAGCTGGGCAGGATTGGACTGTTAGAGATGTTCACATACGGAAAAGGAAGGACGACTACTACTACTACTACTGAAGAGAAGGTTGAAATTTAATAATAAATAATGTATTGCATATGTATTTCACTGCCAATAGTTGCTTATATATAGGGGGGATGTATATCTGGCCGTTCCAGTGCTCACATGTAACTCCTAGATGAGCGGACTCACATACTCATGTCATGCAGAATTATCCCTGCAATGAAAGCACACAGGGAAGCCCCTGCAGTATGAGAGGACTCCATGCATCAGTTCCCCAAAGAGTACGGAAATGGCTAGGATTCACTTTTTAAAATAAAAGCATTACAGAAGCGTACGTAAATGCTCCTATGAAAATGAGACTAAACTCGAACCTGTGCCACCTTGTCATAGCTAAACCATGTGCTAAGACCAAATGTGGACCTGGAAAAAACATCTGCAGGCACCTTCTCTTTACCTTTTGGTATATCTGGGAAAATCAGAATTGGTTTGTTTTTGTATGTGATGGTTTTCAGTTTCTCAACTTGCTGCAGTATTCTCTCTTTATCCCTGAATTCTGCCAGCCGAGCCACAACAGTCCTGCACTGATTTGCATTTGTCTTCGGCTCTTTGCCAGATACCCTGTAGGCTCTTTGGACCACAATGGGATCATCTCTGGTGTCTAGCTTGAGGACAGCTGGCAGCCACTTCTCCAGGAAGACTACCAGGTCTTGGCCTTCCTCTTCCTCTGGCAAGCCATGGATCCTCAGGGCATGTGGCTGCACTTGTTTCTCAATTTGCTCAATGCGGCCACTGAGGTGCTTATTCTCATCAACCAGGCAATCAATGGCATGCTGGCGCACTTGTGCCTTTGTCTGCTCATTCTTCATTGTAACGTAGGTTGAGGAAGCCGACCTGGCCAAGCTATTGATCAAATCTTCCAGCATGTCTGTGCGTGAATTCAAGGCAGAGATTTTAACATCAAAGGTCTTCATGGCCTCCATGGCTTGGTCCACTTTCTTATTGATCTCCACCACCAACTCTTTCGTAGCGGTATCTCCACTGTTGAGGGAGGCCAAGGGCTCAGCACCGGTGTGCAGCCCTGGAGACGTGGAGGCCAAAGAGGCATCGTATTGAATTTGATGGAAGTCCTTGGGCAGGAGTGTTGGTGAGGTTGGTTTGTTTTTCAGCATATTCGTACCAGTTGCAGTGTGCGACAACTTCTGACGTCTATGGTCACATAGCTATGGTCTCAGCATTCCATTTTATCAGGCCTAAGCAGCACAAGTTAGTGCTTACTCTAAATATATTTGGGGGGAAAAAACAGGTTTTGCCATCATCCATGTATGAAGGAGGTCACATGTGACATCACAATGGCTTTCTGTAGCCAATGTTTGTATCTTGTGCTGTAATTGAACTTTAGATATCTGCATCCTGTGGTGGGGGAAAGTCCTTTACCATGGGACTACATTGACACTGGAAAGTTGGATAGGATTGGGCCCTTAATTGTTATTAAATGAAAGGTTCCCTTGCCTCCACCCCCATGTCTAATTATTAAGCAAGGTGGATTCTCAACAGGCTATCCCCTACTAATCGTAAACAAATGAATGGTCATGTACTGTATATGTAGAGGCATTCCCTAAGACAGTATTATTCAAACTGTGAGGACATACTTGGTGGGTCGCGGCCTGATGTCAGGTGCGTCACAGAAAGCTGGGAGCAGCCATCTTAAGAAACTGCAGGCCTTACTGTTGTTCTATTCCATTTGTGAGTGTTAACAATTTGAATTTTCAAGTGAAGTTTTTTTTTAATGTTTTTAGTTCATAATATTTTGTCCTAATCTTGCTTTCTATCAGGGATGTTTCATGGTTGTACAATTGCTGCAGTCCAAGAATGCCAATTTGCATTTCAGGAGTGTCATTTTATTATGTTACAGTGATAACATCATCATCAAGCAGGATGATGTCATTTCTTGCCACAACATCATTTCCAGGTTAATGACATCACTTCTGGTGGGTCCCGACATGAGTGCTATTCTAAAAAATGAGTTCTGATCTAAAACGTTTGAATACTACTGCCCTAAGACATACTTGGCCCAAACTGGGTATAATGCCTAACATGATAACGCTGTCCCTGCTCAGTGATATTTGGCAAAGTTGAAGCAAACTTAGGACAGGGCGAGTAAAAGGGGGAGGGATATGAAGAGTAAATTAAGAATACACACACACACACACACGTACACACACACGTACACACACACACACACACACAGAGAGAGAGAGAGAGAGAGAGAGAGAGAGAGAGAGAGTAATATTTGCTTACCTTCAATCTGCTCATTATTGAATTCGATCTGCAAAAAAGATAGCAGTTATTTGTTATTCCCATATATCTTTGACCAACAGACTTATCCTATGTGGATTCCAGGAGTTAGTATAATGGCTAGGTGTGAATGTGGTTTGTAGATTTTGGAGTGCCTGCGACTTTTTGTGTCTAATGGTGCATGATAGACACAAGCCTACATCACTATTATTGACTCCTCGATTGCTGTTAGGCCACCCTGATAGAGGGTATGTCAAGCTCAGAGCAGGCCCTAAACTTGGGACCGATGGCACATCAGGTAGGGATTTAGCTGCTGCACCATCACACAGTTGCAGCTGTAGTCAAAGGAGGGCACTGCTGGAAGACCAGCCAGGAAGCAACAATGGCCAGAGAGGGTCATGTTGGTTCTGCTCCCTGGCCTGAGCAACTAGAGGTCTTTGCTTGTGTGTTGCCTGCAACAGACCATATCTGTTTCTGGGGCAGCATCAGAGCTTGGCCAGGTTGGGCACTGGCTGAGAGAGCCCACCAGCTTCCAAGAGGCCCACTGGTTGATCCCTGAAGCTGTCCAGTGCAGGCAGCAGTGACATAGCCACTCAGCTGAGCAGCTTGGCTGCCTTGTCCCACCCTCTCCATTTGCCATTGAACTCCAGCATTGTTAGTGCTGGAGCATGCTTCAGTAGTCAAGAAAGGAGACTGCTTGGGCTCCTTTGCCTCTGTGCTGCCAGAGACTTGGCAGTGCTGAGAGGCAACTGCCCTGTAGGACAGTCGCATAGCTGAGGGGTGTGAACCTGGGGCCAGGTGACATGATGAAGTCTGTGTCATTGCGTCACCCCCCCATGCCTGCACAGACACACACCCTCCAATGCGCGTGCGTGCAGTGGTGTCATTCAAATGATTTAGGAACAGGAACTCACTATTGAGTTCAAATACAAATGTTGGAAAAAACAACAACCCGGAAGCAGCCACGGAGCCCGTTAGGATCTGGAACGCCCGTTCTGGTCCGTTCCCCCTGAATGACATCACTGCCTTCTCCCCAGTGGGCTGCAGACTAACCAGAGCGGCTGCTGACTCCACGTGTGTGGCTGGAGGGAGCGAGGAAGGGGGCTGTGCAGGACGGGACTTCCCCACTGCAGCCCTTCCCCCTTCGCCCCCCTAGGAATCCGGAGTAGCTCCCTTAACCCTCTGAGTGCCGGCCAACCAAGAAGAAAAGCTCTTTGCAGAGGAATCGGGAGGGGGGAGGAGGGAGAGTGAAGTGGGTGGAGTCAGCCCTAATTTTAACTAGTGGAACTGAGTTCCCCTGCGTTCCCCCTGCATGACATCACTGAGTGCGTGGCCCTGGCCTTGGAAACAGGTCCATTGGGAGCTGTATAGGATGTCAGATGGCTGGGAGGGCCCATTTTGCTGTGCTTCTGTGCACCGCAAGGTAGGAGTTGTCACACACCCCAGTGGAGATGGTGGAAAATCGCCACTCCACTGTGAGGAGGGGCAATGCCACCCTGGCCCTTGGCTAGCTACGCTACTGCTGTAAGAGGCTCCCTGATGTGAGAGTGCAAGACTTGTAAAGGAGGCATCATGAATGGTGAAGGGTGGTCTTGTGCACTGGCCTAGTCATCCCATGTCGGGAATATATGTGTTACACAAGATCCCGACTGGGTCAGTTTTGTATGGGAATGCTGAGACATCCGAGGTTCTGTGCTGCCTCCCTTTGGGAAGTATGTGTGGTTTGTTATTTCAAGGCATCACCCTAAAGCCAAGGTGTCAAGTGGTTCAACCATTTCTATACCAATCCAGTGCTATTAATAGCGCTCTTCAGTGGACAACAGCCTATCTAAAAAGAATGCAGCAGTATCAAAGGAGAGGCAGGCCTGGGAGAAGCCACCCTCCATACATGGTAGCTAGAATGGATCGAGGCACTCTGGAATTTGCATTTTGTGCTCTTTCTCTCTCACTGCCCCCCTTGCGCCTGGAACTGGCTGCCTCCTGAGACTGAAAGCTGGTGTTGTGTAATGGTTAAGAGAGCATGACTTGGGGCACAATCCTAACCTGGAGTTAGGCCAGCACAGTTAGACTGGCAAAGTTTGACTGGCACAAGGACCAGCATAAAGCAAGTTTGGACCACTCTTGGAGACATGGCGCACACTGATGAGAATAACAATCATAAACGACAAATGCTGTAATAACATCAACACTAATTAAATAAAGAATGATAGTGTTGGGTAGTCCTTGGCAAAACAATATTCCTAGCTTTTTCCTAAAATGACTGCTGCCTCATTGCAGGATGTTACTCACACCCTGTTTGTACAGCTCCATTGGCGCTGGAACGTTTGAAAGGATTGGGCCCTAAGCAAATTAAATTCACTCCTAAGAAAATAGCGGGGATGGAAGCAAACTTTGTTGTGAGCTTTCCCTGAGCACCAGGTAGGTGAATAATCAACCAACTGCTGTGGGCAAAAGAAGCAGCCTCAACTTCTCCAGCTGTTCCCAGGATACCAGGGATCAGATCAGAAATTGCAAAGCCTCTGATCAGGCCGAAGGCCCATCTAGTCCAGCTTCCTGCATCTTGCAGCAGCCCACCAGATGCCTCAGGGGATACACAAGACAATACAACTAGATACCTGCATCTTGTTGCCACTCCCCTACGTAGCCTACCTCTAAAGTAAGGAGGTTGCACTAACCATCAAGGCCTGTAGCCTGCGATGGACTTTTCCTCCAGAAATCTGTTCAGTCCCCTTTTAAAGGCATCTAGGCCAGATGCCATCACCACCTCCTGTGGCAAGGAGTTCCACAGATTAATTACTAACTGAGTAAAAAAGTATTATCCATTCTCATTCTCCCAACACTCAATATTAGTGGATGAATTTCACGCATTCCCTCTAATCCATGGTTTATTTATTTTTTATTTTATTTATTATTAGATTTTACCCCGCCTTATTGTGCCCGAAGGCACCCAGATATATATATATATATATATATATAACAATATAACAATTCACATTAAAAACAATTAAAACAGTATTAAACAACAATACAATCAAAAATTAACACAATTAAAAACAAATTTAAAAACAATTTAAAAAAATTGGTTTTTAATTGGTTTTTAAACCATTTAAAAATGGTTTCAGGTATCCATGGGCGGGGGGAGGAACCTATCCCCTGTGGATACCAAAGCATGCCTGTAAAACCATAAATGTTCTTTTTCTTCCCAGGATCTAATGGTTTCTAGGTAGGAAATACCTTTAGAGCACAATCATAACCTGGTTAGGCTGGCACAAGTTAGGCCAGCAAAGTTTGGCCAGCACAAGAGCGCATTTGGACCACTCTCAGAGTCAGGGAGGATGGCGCACATCTGTGTGCTGGCCCCTTTGACTCCGAGAGTGGTCCAAACACACTTTGCTGGCCTAATTTGTGCCAGCCTAACTCCAGGTTAGAATTGCGCCCTCGTTGAGGCTGTGGCCATCAGAATTGCATTTCTTTTGCAACAGGACTGTTACAATCAATAACATATGTTGCATGGGTGGGCTTGCAGGGGATGTTCTAATTTTTTTTTAGTATGCACAAGCATGTGTTTACAAAGAGCTAGTTGAGAGTCTCATATGTTGTGACCACCCATTTCGTTGTTTTGAGTACACAGGTCTTTTGCTGTTTTGTTCCTATTTCTACTCCATCTTAGTCCATTTGATACTATTGCCCATCTTCTTTTACAATGGTTCTCTGAGGTTCACTTTTCAACTGAACTTCAAAACCTAACCCTTTCCAATCCTTTTAACTCTTTGATCCTAATCCCCCCTCTCTCTTTGCTTCAGTTTATGGGCTTTTGGATCTCTCTGTCTCATCCTATCACCCTGTGTTGCTATCTGTGTTGCTACCCCCCCTAGGCCCACAATGGTCCTTCACCTTTTCTTCCCTTCAGGCCACATCCCTCAAGACCCACTGAATTAGCAAAGCCTCTCTGATCCATTGTAGCCCTTCCTCACCTGGAGCTCCATTGCCACATGACTCTCCTCTCTATCCCATTCATACTAATCACTGCTCAGTCTTCTCTCTGGTCCCTAGTGTAGTTTGTAAGCCCTCTGGGCATGGAATTCCTATGCAGCATCTGACACACCATTGGAATGAAAGAGGTGTGAACACACTAACAGCAGCAAATGGATAAATGGGATGAGGCAGGGATGCTGCTTTTCATCCTGTGTAGATGCAGGGCACGCGGTGGCGCAGTGAGTTAATCCGCTGCTGCTGGGCTTTCCGACTGCAAGGTTGGGAGTTCGAGACTGCGCGACGGAGTGAGCTCCCGTTGCTTGTCCCAGCTCCTGCCAACCTAGCAGTTCGAAAGCACCTAAAATGCAAGTAGATAAATAGGGACCACTTCGGTGGGAAGGGAACGGCATTCCGTGGAGTCATGCCGGCCACATGACCATGGAAGCATGTCCTTGGACAAAAATGTCGGCTCTACAGGCTTTGAAACGGAGATGAGCACCGCCCCCTACAGTCGGTCACGACTAGACCTTTCGGTCGTGGGGAAACCTTTACCTTGAAGCACCCTTTGCTGCAGGCTCCTTCTGCAGAAAAATGCCACTTCACCATAGTGCATATCATGCATATGCCCTTGGCGCGCCGCTGCACCGGCAGAGCTATACCAGCGCTTGACTGGTGCAGCTGACGGGTGTGGTGGCACCCGTGTGCCAGCACTGCTGCTTGCGCCGGCCCAGCGACCTATTCCATGGTGCAGACACATCTTAGAGCACGTTTGTGACAGCACTGGTCTGGCACAACTGAGCTGCGCCGGCACAGCACCAGGTTAGGATTGCACCCTGAGAGTGTTGATACATTTCAAGGTAAAGGTAAAGGTTCCCCACAACCGAATGGTCTAGTCATGACCAACTGTAGGGGGCAGTGCTCATCTCCATTTCTAAGCCTGTAGAGCCGACATTTCTCCCAAGACAAGCTTCCGTGGTCATGTGGCCGGCATGACTATATGCCATAGCACATGGAACGCTGTTACCTTCCCACAGAAGCGGTACCTATTTATCTACTTGCATTTTTAGATGCTTTCGAACTGCTAGGTTGGCAGGAGCTGGGACAAGCAACGGGAGCTCACTCTGTTGCGCAGTCTTGAACTCCCAACCTTCTGGTCAGAGAGCCCAGCAGCAGCGGTTTAACCCACTGTGCCACCACATCCCTACATTGATACATTTAGCTCAGTATTATTGGTGCTCACTGGCAGGGGGTCCCTAGTGTTTCAGACAGGAATGTTTCTTTATGCCCCATGGAGGTGCTGGGGATTGAAACTGAGGATGGGACCCCCAGGATGTAAGGCAGCTGTTCAGCCAAGAAGCTTTACCTCCTGTTCCAGGGAATTCATACCTGCCCAGAACAGGAAGATTTGGGTCTCTTGATTAAAAAAGCAAACTGGATACAGATTATTTTTCTACAGTGATTGAGGCACTTCGGCTAGAGGTGACACAAAAGAAAAGTGTTTGTACACTAAGGGAGATAACGTTAAGCTCTATAAAAATGGTTAATTGCCTGTCTCCAACCCAGTGACATAGCTAAGGCATCTGCTACTCAGGGTTAATTAAATTAATTAAGTAAATAAATAAAAAACGTTTTCTGGTTAATTGGCAATACCTTTTGATAGAATACGTCTTCCAAAGCAGTTTGTTTCATGGCATTCTGCATTAAATTACCTATCAAATATGGTCTTTATGAGCAAGGCAAACCAATAAAAACTCGAATATACGGTTTATCTTAGAAATAACGGCAATATGAAGACATTCTCATACTTATAGTTTCTCATACTTATAAACAAAGAGAGTGCGGGGCGGGTTTCAAGTGCTCTGAATATCAAGCTTTAGAAGGGCATCTTTATTATTTGTACTTACCAAGGGTTTTCACAATTTTGGCCACTAGTGTCAAACTCGGCTTGTTGCCCCACCCCCCAAAGGCTTATTGGTTGTGAAATTGGCCCTTCCTGCACCCTCTTGGCTACGCCACTGCTCCAGCCCAAGAACATCAGGGAAGATGCTTCAGGCTGCAATCCTATCCACACTTACCAAGGAGTAAGCCCCATTGACTATAATGGGACTTACTGCTGAGTAGACATGCATAGGATTGGGCTATTAATGAAAGATCCTTTTTTATAAATATGAGAGAGTGTAAGTATGAGGAAGTCTTCGTATTGCCATTATTTCTAAGTTAAACAGTATATTCAAGTTTTTATTGGTTTGCTTTGCTTATAAACACCATTCTCTGCTTGCAGCTGAACTCTTGCAAAACTTATCTTGTTTACCTTGCTAGTACCTGTAACAGTGCAAAAGTCCTGGAAGAAGTCCTTGCTTTTAACTAGCAGCTCAGATTTAGCAACTTTTCAATCAACTCATAGAGGTGCCAAGAGATCTTGCAAGGAATTTGCAGTGTGGAAGAACAGCTTTTCAAAGCAGTTGTGGCAGATTAATTGGATTACATCACATTTTAAATGCGTGTGCCAGTTGTCCACAAGAAAAATTGTGCTCAGAGATGCTCATGATATACAAAACAGAAATATCTTAAATTGTGAAGTTTTAAATGTTACCATTTAGAACAGCAATTTTCAACCAGTGTACTGTGGCACATTAGTGTGCCAGAAATGATCTGTAGATGTGCCGTGGGAGTTTGGGTGAAGGTCATTTATTAGAAGGGCCACTGGGGGATCCAATGTGCCATGTCAATTGTCAAAAAAAAACAGAGGTGTGCCCTGGCAATTTTGGCACCCTGGCAAAAATGATGACAAAAGTTGAAAATTGCTGGTTTATATTCTGCTGCTCTGGGAAACTAAAGCTCAGAGGCAGTATGATTGCCCCAGGCCATTTTATGAGTCTGGGGGATCTGATTACAGCCACATTCCAGCCACTAAAAAAGAGAACAAACAGTGATGTCCCGTTTTCTTACTTACAGTCACACTCTTGGGATCAAAGGAAGGTTCCTTGGGTGGTTCTGGAGCAGGCGCTGGGGCTGGAGCTGGGGCTGCAGCAGGCTTGGCGTCTTTCTTGGGGTCTGGCTTCTTAGGGGCCATGATGTTGGCTTCCTGGGGAAAGGGCTGGTGCCAGAACCAGAGCAAGGCAACGGGCTGAAGAACAAAAGGCTCCACTCGTTCTCCTGCCTTATATACTCAGCTCCTATCAGAGGAGTGGGCAAATGGCAAGAGCAACTGCTGTTTACTATAAAAGGAAGGCACTCCAAAAAAAGCAGCCCCCTTCCCATTCAACAATTGTCCTTTTGTCATCACTGCATAGCTCAAAGTCACCAGCACCAGCGTCTTGTGATAATGATAACGTTGGGCGTTTTTGTGCACCTGGGCTGGAAAGGTTTCAGAACTATTCCTTGAGAAGACTTTTAAAAACAGAGGGCTGAGAGCATTCTCGAGGAAAAATAGCAGGGGCCTTGCTGGTGAACCTGCCTGAATACCCAGGGGGGGACAAAGTGTGTCTTTTTATAGGCAAGCCTTCAAGTGCTCATAGTGCAGATTCCTTTTAAGTTCTTGATTCGCTTGCTGACACTTTCCTAGTGGAAGAGTTGACTGCAAGCCTTTTGATATACAGATGCATTTTTTTTTTTTGAACAGGCTGATCAAACTCTATAGCCTTACATGGCTTCCCCACCATTTTATTATCATGATCACATGTTGGCTTTGCATCCAAGCAGCTCAGGATGGCCAGGGCTGGCTATACTTGAGGTCTACTGAGTTGGTTGCCTCAGGCAGCAGATTGGTGGGACTGGGAGGCATCCACCTTCATTAACCCACTTTCCTCCATTTCCCTCTTCTTCCCATTCCCTGGATTAGAAAAGGACAAGGGGGATGGAGCAAAAGAGGAAATGTGGAAGAGGGGAGAGTGGTGGACAGCTTAGATGAGACAGAACTGTTTACAGAATCACAGAATGTTTGAGTTGCAAGGTGGCTTGGAGGTCATCTAGTCCAACCCCCTGCTCAGTGCATATAATCATAATATTACTAAGGTGAGGATCCACACTCCCCATCAGCTCAAGGACACTGCCTTTCTTAGTTCAAGTATTTCAGGCTTAAGACTTGGCATTGAAAACAAGTCTCAATGGCTTAAGCCTTGGCACTAATGAAGGCTTGATCAAGTAGGATTTCTGGAGTTAATTCTCTTGGCTTATTTTGCATACTTGATCTGCTTCTGTTTGGCTTGGGAAGAGTCACTGAAATACCTCCCCTTCATCCACTAGGTCTGCTTAGCCATTCGTTGTCGTCCCCCCGCCCCGCTTCTAAGATTACCGTTAGCATTACTATCAACACATTTTCAAGCCTATGTTCATAGACTTGAGGACTACTGCTGCAAATGCTCATGAGTTTTGATTTCTGGTGTTGGGTAGCCCAGCCCAATCTAAATCCCCGCATGGTGATGCAGTAGTGCCGGCATAGGCATGCACTATGCTGTATCTCACAAGGTATTTTTGGCTGCTGGAGGTCTCCTCAGGGTAAGATGATATTTGTCCCCTTGCCCCAGGGTAAGCCCCAGCAGCCACTATATGGGGCAGCCCAGATCTGTGCTAGTGATATCACTGGTACAAGCCCACTTTTCTCTGTGCAGGTGGATCAGGTCCAGGAAGAGGCTTTGGATTTGCACATGCCACCACCGCCAAACCCACCCTCTCCCAGTCCCGGTCCACACAACCACCCACTACATCTCCACCCCATTCTGCTTTTCCCTGCCCAGTTCAACCCCCTTCCTGCCCTCTCCCACCCTGATCTGCCCCCTGCTCAGGGCTTACCTGCTCTGGCAGGTCTCCATTGCTCTGCCAGTGCATGCGGGAAGAGCCTTTCCACGAGTGCACCAGTTCTCTGCACTGCTGCAAAGTGCAGCACTTTTTTATGGCACTTTTGTGGCAGTCTGCACCAGCAGAATGCGAGTTCTGGGACTGTACAGAGTTCCCTCTGGTATGGCCCTCCCTGCAGGATGCAGTGTATGCTCCAGTGGTATAGTTGCATCAGTGTGTGTGTGTGTGGGGGGGCAGGTTGATAGGTTTCGGCTCTTAATATGCATAGGGTTCTGGCCAAGCTGGCTCACCATCGGTGGTGGTCCTATGGGGGGGGGGGACTAAGCGTTGCAAGAGCCTGAGTCCTGTGGAAAGTGGCCCTACCCTCTCATCTTCTCATCTTGCTCTCCGAGCCAAATGGCTCTGGAGGCAAGGGGGAGGGACTGTGTTACACAGGAGCTCAGACTCCTGCAACACTTAGCATTCCCCCACATAGGAACGCCACTGCTTACCATTACCCTGTGAGAACTGAGACTGTGCTCTACTAATTAGAGGCCACCTAACTAAAGGGACAAGTCTGCCTAACATTCCTCTGCAGCTGTGCAGTGTGCACCATAGAGGAAGATTGGTAATTGAGGTGAAGCTTCCTTAGCATTAATGACCTTCTTATCATCAATATAACCTGCATTTTTGTGGATACATTTTTGTGGACTGCCATGGTTCCTTGGGGATGTGGTGGCACTGCAGATTAAATTGCTGCTGCTGAGCTTGCTGACCGGAAGGTTGGCAGTTCAAGACCGCATGATGGAGTGAGCTCGTGTCGCTTGTGCCAGCTCCTGCCAACCCAGCAGTTCGAAAGCAAATGCGAGTAGATAAATAGGTACCGGTTCTTCGGCTTAGAAACGGAGATGAGCACCACCCCCTAGACCATTCGGTCTTTGGGAAACCTTTACCTTTTTAAGGTTCCTTGGAACACATTTTGACCACCCCCTGCATGTTCCTTTCCCTATGCCTTACTGCATTTTATAGGATAGGGTGACTTCCGTCTTGTGTGATCTATTTTATTTATAAACGTGAATCCAGCTTCATGGTCCACTGATGTGTTCTAAAGGTGTTGGGCAGCTCAGTCCAACCTAAAACAACCTAAAGTATGAGAACATGCTTAGGAACTCTTATATTGACTGTGAAGTGAATCTGTGTTAAGTGATCAAGGGTCCGCACTCTTGCTTATAAACATTATGTGATTGGATCCAGGTAAGGCTCCTTAGTCCAGCATTTTTTTTTTCTTGCAAGAATTCCAGCAACTTGCAGGCACCAGGCAGTCCCCTTAAACAATGCTGTCACTAGGGTTTGTGTCACCCAGTGAGGGAGCTTATTGTGTCACCCCCATGATGGACTTCCTCCTGTTGGTGTTGGCCATTGCTAGTTGGTGCTGAGCCTCTGCCTGGGCAGAGACCTGGCAGCTGTACATTCTCCACTGAGCAGCAGGAAGGTGTCCTTAGGTGTGGGAGGGTGGCAGGAAGGTGGGGAGGGGGCAAAACTAGCGGGGGGCGGGGGGCCTGGGAATGGTTTAGGCCCAGGAAGGGGGCTGCAGCCTCAGTTACCACCAAATCTTATCTCCCCTCCCAGGCCTGGTGCAGATCTGAGTAGGGGCTGCTGGGGCTCGAAACAGAGAACTTTAGTTCCCTTAGGAGACATCTGGCTGCTTCCCTGGCCCCACAAGGTATAGTGATGGCTGTTTTGGTGCCCCTATGCCATGAGGCAGTGGCCGTGATAGGATTGGGCTGAAAATCCTAGGATGAATAGGATGGGATAATGCTCAAAGTGAAACAAATAAATAAAATCCTGCTCTTGGAGATTACATTTTTTGTTTCCCCAAATTTTGTTTCCCCAAGTTGGTTTATAATCCCCAAGGAAGAAACCCAAACAACAGCTGGGCAATTTTTCTAAATGACTTGTGGCTGGCTTGGCCCTCTGCTGGGTCTGGCATCAACTGATGTTCAACTTAGGAAAAAGATTTTATCTCCATTGGCTGTGCAAAAGTGTGGCTGGGAGGGACAGAGGTTGTGTATATAATGTCCTGTGCAAACACCACTATTTCACCCATATGCACAGAGGTGGTCCAGGCCGGGAGCGCGCCCCATGGCAAGGCGACGAAACCGCGCCCCCAGCACGTCGCCCTGCCCCCATGCGTCTCCCTGCCACGCCTCCCTGTGCCCCCAAAGCTCCATTTTGGAGCGTTCCAGGTGTGCGGGAGGGCCAAAAAGTGCCCGGACTCCGCACAATGACGCGCGGACTCTGCGCAATGGCGCCCCCCACCGCCTGGCGCCCATGCAGCTTGCCATCCCTGCACCCCCCCTGGATCCGCGACTGCATATGCAGTCCACAGAGAGGATGTGAAGTGATGTTCTCCACAAGCGACTTGGAATGATGTTCAAAGCATTTAGATGTTCATTTGGAATCCTTTTCCCAAAAGAAGCATATGACTAATAAAGTAGAAAGTGTCATTGAGCTTGCAAATAATGCATTTTGCTCAACTCTGAGCAATCACAGCCTACCCACCTCATATATATGCGAGTGGAAGGAAGGACTTTCTATTCAACTTCTAAGTAGACATGAGCCCCAGTACCTTTTGCCTAATGATGTGTGTGCATATTAAAAAAGAGTTATATCACTTACACACTTCTGACTGTAGTTTGTATACAACAATACCTTGCACTTCTGTCTGGTTAGGGACGAAAGCATGAACAAAGGTAAACAATGGATGAATGTCAAAGCATCGCCTTATTTAGCCTGCACATTTATTTTGGCCTGCAAACATTGTAAATATAGTAACTAACTATATAACACACACAAATGTGTGGGAAACCTAAATAAACAGAAATAAAAGAAAAATAAATATAGGAACATCAGCATATGTTGTGGAAGGTTGAGTGAGATTGGATAAAAGAGGAAAGCACAAGGACAAAATTTGAGATGTGTTTATAATTGAAAGCAGTTGAAAGAGCAAAGCGATGAAAGTCAAGTGGATCAAAGTCAAGGTATTTCTGCATTCCAAGCTCCACCCATATCTGGATCTCATAACATCTTTGCACACATGAATGACAGTCAGACATCAAGAGGTTCCTTTGTTCTTTTAGTTGGAAAAAAAACTTTACAGAACAATTAATGTGCTGCATGTCGGTGCTCCCCCACCCATGATTATCACCAGCCAAAAAGCCATCTCTGAAGACCATGTGTGTTTTAACTAGGAAAAGAAAAGATGGGTCTCCTGGGGTCTAGGAACCAATGGTGGACAGGTGAGGAAAATTGACTGCTTGGAGTGGCAGATAAGTATAGGTGGCCCTCTGTTCCTCGCCTTGCCAGCATTTGTCCCACTTATGGCTTCCTCCTCTTTCTGCGCCATTTTGAAAGAATGAAGGCTGGAACCAAGGAAGTCAGACAGTTTAAGCCATAAGGGGGCACCAGCAGGTGGACGGCGGCGGTGATACCTCCAACTTACTGGCTTTCCTTTCTTCTTTTTCGAAAAATCTGTTTGCTTTGTATTTGCAGCTGCTCTCTTCATGTTTCTGTCCAGATAGGGCCGGCCCTTCTGTGAGGCTGAAGCAGTTGCCTCAGGTGCTGGATTGACTGCGGGGGGGGGGTGCCTCTTCCTGTTTCCCAGATTTGAAAATGAAAAGGTGAACAGCGAGGGAGAGGAGAGTGGTGGGCTAGAGCATCAGGGGCAGTCTAGCCCAGTACTCTTCTCCCTTCCTCACACCTTTCTCTGCACCATTTCTCTCCTCTGTCTTCAATCTGAATAGTGTGAGGAAGAGGAGTGGTGGCGGCTACTAGCGGGCTACCTGATGAGGAGCAGCAGCATTTGGAGACATTACACTCCCAACCTTCAGAAACGGATTCCCCTGCCCATCACTCCTTGTTTAGATCCATGGTGGTAGCCATGGTGCGTGTGGCGGGAAGCAGAGGAATAGCAGGGCAGGTGCTGAGAGTTTGCATGAACTCAGCAATTCCGGCAGCTACCCAGTCCCTGTCAGTCTTGGCTTCTGCTTCCCAGGAGGATTCAGGCCTGTGCTTGACTAATTCTGCTCAGCAGCTGCTTGAGAAACTTGACAATTCTCCAGAGAAATAGCAGAGTCAGAAATATCTCTTCGACTGCTGCTGTTGCTCAAATTTACCCACTTCAGGATCCTTATGATAAACCTAGCTTGCTGTAAAGGCAGCATGATGGAGAGCTAAGGTCAACTGTGGAACAGGGGAGCAAAGAAGCTTGTTGGTTTTCAAGTGAGCCAAATCATTTGGTGAAGAGCATTTTAAAGTTTTTTTTTCCTCCTTTGGGTTCAGTTGCACCTAGTGGTGTAGCAAGTGGGGAGGGCAAGGGGTAATTTTCCCTGGGTACCAGGCCAGAAGGGAGTGCCATGCAGCCACAATGTGACCATGCATGCACTCTGTAAAGAGCCTCCAGCAAGCAAGCAAGACTCTTTGGAACTCTGGAGCACATGTGTGGCTGTGCTGCTTGCCAGCAGATGCTCGCTGGAGACTCTTAGAACCCCAGAGCACTTGCTGACTGACTCTTTAGTAAAGAGCCTCCAGCAAGTGCCTGTTGGTAAGCAACACAGCCACGCATGTACTCCAGAGTTCTGAAGAGTCTTGCTTGCTTGCTGGAGACTCTTTAAAAAAATTCTGGGGCATGGCCATGCTGCTTATCAGCAGACACTTGCTAGAAATTCTTTACTAAAGTGCCTGCCAGCCAGCGCTAAAGAGTTCTAAAGAAGAGAGAACCTGAACATGATGTGATGATGTCATGTGACATACTGTGTCACGTGACATGACACCACCTTGGGTGCTGTCGCATAGCGACACTGTTGGCTGCACCAATCCTGTGAGTGTGAGTTTGTATGTATGGGGCGGGGTGAGGTTCAGTGTCCCAAGAGAAAGGGCACAACCAGCCTGGAGTGGCTAAGGAAGTAGCTGAGCCACCTACACCTTCCCTTTCACCTTCAGCTTTGACTGCCCTAAGGGCAGCCGCCTTGCTTGCCCAGGCCCTGCCTAAAACAGATCAGGAGAGCATGGCATGCTGGACTCCCAATGTACTCTGCTCTTCCAAGCATTTCATGTAGGACCTGGGCAGAGTGAAGAGGAGGCTGCACCCAGGACAGCTGAAGCTGAAAATAAGGGAAAGGGGAGCGGGTGGGGGACTCCGCCTCTCCATTAAATGACTCTTCTCTGGGTATGATCTAGAAGGGCAAAGCATGCTGGGCTTTCTTGAGGGCAGGGAGATCGGTCAGTGGAGGAGACATTGGGAGGGATTCCCTCTCTTCTTTCTTCAGCAGTCCAAGGCCTGCATTTTGCTGCCCACAAACTCAGTGGTCAACAAAAGACCCCCACCCAGACTGGCGAGGCAGGGATGGGTGTTGTGTAGGTTTCATGATTTAAAAATTGGTTGCTTGTGTTTAATAAAGTTAAGCCCCAGCCCCAGTCTGGTGTCTTCCTTGCGGGTGGTGCAAGGCTACTTTAGAATGCCAGATGCAGGGGCGAGGCAGCGAGATACAAGCATCTGGTTATCTTGTGTGCTCCTGAGGCATCTGGTCGGCCACTGTGAGATACAGGAGGATGGACTAGATGGGCTCTTCGCCTGATCCAGTGAGGCTTTTCTTATGTTCTTATGTTCTTAGTCCATGTCAGTAGTGAGCCAGTCCTGTAGGCCATTGGTTTATTTAGCGCACCATTGTCAACACTTGCAGCAGCTCTCTTGGGCTTCACATGAGCTCTCCTGGGTTTCACTGGAGATGCCAGGGATCATACTGGAGAACTACGAAGTATGTGTTCTATCACTGTGCCACAACACTCCCCTTTGGAGTTTTTGCAAGACCTGCTTTTTTTCCAGGCAGGTTGCATGTCACCAATTCTGCTCATCTTCAGCTCTCTATTTGAATTAGCAGGCATCAGACTACTTCTGGATGCCAGTTTGTGGGTATTAGTGGGATGAATTGGATGCCTGCCCCTCATGCAGCCCAATTCTGTGCTTTATGCAGCCTGACTTAGAGCGCAATCCTATACCTCCTTTGCGCTGGTGCTGCGCTCTTGCCAGCTGAACGCTGTCACAAATGTGCCATAAAGTGTGTCTGCAGCAGCGCTATGGTGTTGGACTGGTGCATGCAGTAGTGCCAACACTTGGCCGCTGCCGCAACCATCAGCAGTGCCGGCTGTGCGCCAGTCAAGCGTCAGCGGCGCTTGGTTGGCGCAGGGCCTCCGCGAGGGCATTCCAGAGGCGTTCCGGGGGTGTAACTGGGTGGTGCAGTGGGCGGAGATAGGGGTTGTGACACAGGACGGCCGTAGTGCCAAATCCTAAAGCCTGTTCCCGGCCAGGACAGCCCCAATTTGGGCCGCTCCTGTCCATATTCCTCTGTGCCTGCTATTTTGCCAACGCAGATCCGAGCAGGCCCATAGGGGTGACCGGGGCTTACGTGGGTGCAAGGGGAAAACCTCCCCTTGTCCTGCACGTTGCTGCTGCCGCCTCCTAATGGGCTTTAGGATATAACCCTATTATGTCGGCCTTACTATGTTGGCCTTACTTAGGATTGTGCTGTGTCTCAGGAGCAAATCCTACTGACATCAGTGGTGTTGCACCCACAAATAAGGCTGCAACCTTAGGGCAGTTTTGCTGTTTATTGAGTTCACAGAGATGCTGTTTAAGAGCAGTATTTATATTTTACCCACACATTGGATCGCCAGGTGAATTGATTCTGTATACAAGTAAATTATTTACATACCTGAAAATCCACAGCCACTCTGCTCTAATTTCCAGTTGCCCAGTGACTGGCAAGGGAAATGCAACACAGCAACAAACTCTGGCCTCTATCGTTGGTCAGAGGACTAAAAGTTCCTGGCTTGCTTTGTTCTAATGTAAGCTGCCATGGGGATAATTTTGATCTAAAGGCCCCGTATAAAGCTAAAAATAATGAACCGCTCCCCAGCCTCTTTAAAAGTGATATTTCATCTCTGTATGTGATTATCCTTGCAGCTAGGAGAGCAGGTACAGACTCATATCTGAGCAAGGCATCTTTCATTCCTGTCTGAGAACCACCAAGGGGCAAGACAGAGAAGATGCAAGTTGGAGTCCAGTGGAGTCCAATAGGGTTGCTTGAGCGCCTCTCCCACACTTTTCTTAACTCCAAGTGTAACAATCCACTGGCTCTTTGTCATTGACAACTTCTCAGAACAGGAATTACTGCTCCACAGTATCTGTGTAAAGTTCTTGAAGTCTGATTCAGCAATTTTGTTACAAATGGTTGCACGCTCCCTTTCGACAACCACAACTTTGAGCTTGGCCTCACGGGACTTCATTCCTGGTAGATCTGGCCTCCTGGTTGGCCTGTCAGGAAATTTCTGGCTCCCCACTTTTGGTCTCATCCCCACTGTGTCACCTAGACCACTAGGTCTGCACCCATATAGTGACTCCACTGGTCACCAGACATATCCTTGAGGATCGCCATGGCTTCCTTCTCTCCATTGCAAGAACTGTCCCTTGCCCCCTACCTCCTACTTCCTGATGAAGACCTATTCTCCCAGGGTGGCTGAGTTCACTCAGATGCCTTTGGAGCCTTAGTCCTGTTCAGTCATTCAAAAGATACGAACGTTTGACCCATCTGAGGAAGAAATGACACAATGAGGCCTACTCCATTGGTTTGGCTGAAACCAACGGCAGTTTGGCTCCTTCCCTCCAGAATGGTTTTCATTAGCAGCCATTCTGACCTGGCTGCATGAGAGAGAGAGAGAGAGAGAGAGAGAGAGAGAGAGAGAGGCAGTCAGGCTCACTCCATCCATGGTCCTTTGGCTCCTCTCCCTCTCAGAACCTTCACCCTCAGGGGACTTTCTGTCTGGGCATTAGAACAATTGTGTACTATGATGTAATAACTGACACCTGAATGTGCTTCCTTCCACATCTCTCCCCAAGCCTAACCCTCTTTCCTTTTCTGTTGTATTCAATGTTTTGACTGCCGTGATAAAATAATAAATTTTCAGTTGCAACCTGCCATGATTCATTGGCAGTATGGAGTGTGTGGGTGGGTAGGTTTGTTTGTGCATTTTAAGTACATTTAGTGTACGGAATAAACAGTCATTTTTTTTTGTCTTCTACTGTGTTTCAAGAGCTTAGGGTGAATAAGAAAACACAAACCATTAAAATACAAACACCTGTAATGAGCCCAGGACTCCCTAGGGAAATCTATAGAAAAGGATTCTCTCTTGAGAGAGATGCAGTGAGATCACTGTGTTGCTTGCCTTTGTTATAAAGTTCAAAAATTAAAGAGTTAATTGTTAAGAGGACTGAAGTGAAAACTGCCTTCAGCAGGGTTCAGCAGGAGGACTGAATGGAGCTGGGTGCAGAACTAGCTTGCTGTGTGCACCAGCCGGTTATATTAGGAGGCACTCAGGCTCCCAGACCTGTCAGTCCTGTCAGTCTTCTAAGCAGTGTAGTCAGCCTGCTGGACAGAGAGGGTCCTTTTGCCTGCATCATCCTATCAGCTCTGTTCCACCAGCTGGTTAACTTGCCTGACAGACCTGGTCGATCTAGTGTTGTGTTATCTGAGGAAAAATTAGTGTGGGTATCTGTTCCTGAGGGAAATCAGAAAGTCCTACTGCTACCTTGGTTCTGGGTTTTTATTTCTCTCTGTGTGCCTTTTGAATTCCTCAGCCTCAGACGCAGTGTTCTTGCGCAGCACTGACTCACACTGAACTCAACAGATACACTTAACTCTGTAAGTCAGGAAGACTAGAAACTTGCTCCTTTTTTAAGTGTCTTAAAGAAGACACTGAAATTTGCTAGATTATGTGATAGACAAGGAAGCAAGTATGTCTGTGGTCATGACCACTCTCCCTACCCAGTTTTGCCCCTCTCCACCCTATTTTGCCCACCTGTCACCACCCTCTGAGATTTTACCCCCTCCCCCTTTGAGAAGGGGCCTAAAAGGAATTTTTTGCCCTCTGATAAAATTTGTCTCGGAGGCCCTGGTATAGAATTAAAGAATGAGGCCCTAAACTCTATGTTCAACCCAAAAGAAGGGGCTTGTGATATCCATGGAACAGATATCCATGGAGCAAACATTAGTTTGAAAGCAAGGCATTTCTGGAGGAAAAGTCCATCGTGGGCTATAGGCCATACTGGGTTGTGAAACCACCTTATGTTGGTGGTAGGCTGCATCAGGATGCCAGGTGCAGGGGAGTGGCAGCAGGATGCAGGCATCTTGTTGTCTCATGTGCTCCCTGAGGCGTCTGGTGGGCCACTGTGAGATGCAGGGAGCTGGACTAGAAGGGCCTTGGCCTAATCTAGTGAGACTGTTCCTATCTTCTTATTTACCTCAAAATTTTACCTCAGAAGTTTACCTTAGAATGCCAGATGCAAGGGAGTGGCAACAGGATGCAGGCATCTTGTTGTGCTCCCTGAGGCATTTGGTGGGCCACTGTGAGATACAGGAAGCTGGACTAGATGGGCATTTGGCCTGATCCAGCAAGGCTCTTCTTATATTGTTTTTATTCATTGCAAGTTTTCACTCTTAGGTTGAATTGTGACCTCATGTATAGGATTCCTAAAGCTGGGAACTGCCTGAATGCAGATGGTTCAAGCAACAGATATTTTGCAGAGCCAAAGAAATTCAAAGGAGGAGCATTTAATATTGAGAAAAAAAATCTTAGTATTTTTCTTAGTATTAAAATCTTAGTATTAAAATCTTAGTATGGGGAACCCTGGCAACAACCACACCTCCCATCTAACCACACCACACCAATGTCAGCTTCATATTCCAAGAAGCTTGTGTGTGTGTGTATTTCAGGCCAAACAATGTAAAATGCGAAAACATCCAGGGTGAAAGGGACATGCCATCTGGTTCCTCCTCTCAGACAGCTCTGTCCAATGGTAGCAGAGGGAGAAGGGTCAGAACTGCAACCTCTCCATCAACCTGGCTGAGACCAACTGACACCTGACACTCCTGTCCTAATGTCTTTCTGTCTGGGTGCCACAGAAAGTGATTTCATTTTATTTAAAGTTCAATCAACAAGCATATAGCATCAGTACTTCTAAAAGTACACTAGGGGGCGCTCAAGGACTCTATGAACTCACACATTCTCTCTCGCTCTGTGTGTGTGTGTGTGTGTGTGTGTGTGTGTGTGTGTGTGTGTGTGT
>JAJKFI010000047.1:7524481-7586401 GCA_029204185.1 Lerista edwardsae
GTGTGTGTGTGTGTGTGTGTGTGTGTGTGTGTGTGTGTGTGTGTGTGGGGGTATATACACATATGCACAAAGGAGGATATATCTGTCCTCCTGTACAATAATTTCTGCATGGCTGCAAATTTTAAATGCTGAGCAGGGAAATTAGACTGATGCTTTCTTTCTCCTGTCTAAGCAAGTCTACTTTGGCTGCTCCAACTGACTTGCTAATGGGATTCAGGATCAGAAACATTCAATCCATTACATCGCAGACACCCTGTTAATGGCTAGGGGGAGAACAAACAGGTCTGCAGGTGCGCACCTGTTTCATTCCCTTATATGAAAAAAATTAGATCGTAAGTTTTGCTTAAATTCATGCTTGTCAGCCTCACTTAGGATAGCAAGAGAAATAAAATTATTACACCATATTCGCCCAGGATTTTGGAATAATTTTCGGGTTTTCAGGTAATTTAAGAGGCTGGTATTCTGACAAGAAGCTAATGGGTTTGGAAGTTTAAGATGGTGGGACCTTGAGAGTCCCTTCCACATTTCTCAGACCAGAATTAGTAGCTGCTTCTGCCTTCTAATTTGTGGCCAGGCCTCTTGTTCTGCTTCTACCTTTTCTGCTCCTGTTTTAGTCGCTTGTTGTAAGGGAGGCATCTGGAAAAGGGCCACATACAGTGCAGCTCCCTACCACACCCACCCCGGCCCCAAAAACAGTTGGTGTGAGGGATTTCCTGGCATCTGGTCTGGGAACCAAAGCCCGCACTTTCCTTGTATCTTCTCTTGTGGTGCGACTTCCCAGACTAGCTTTAATGGCTTCTCATTTAGTACTTCCACATGCGGTTTCTCATATGGTCTGGCTGAGGCCTTGTTCACACAACGTAGGTTTCAAATGATTTTTTTCCCTGCAACATGTACACGTTTCTGCACATATTTCTGCATGGCATAAAGGGTACATGCTCTATCATGGTCCTTGCAGTGTTAATTCTGCTAAAACATTACCACATAGGATGTAACTCGAGGTCCACTCACACTGCATTATTTGATGTAGAATGAAGCAGAAAAAGCCACTCTTTTGAGGCTGGCTTTGGTTTTTTAGGCATGTTTGGCTTTGACATGGTATTCCTGCTTTTCTCACTCTTTTGAGCCTTGTTCTTTGGCCGTTTTTAACTGTACCCCCTTTTCACACAATAAAGAAGACAACATGGTGGCATTTTATAAAATAATTTTATTCCCACGATAATGGGGCTGGGTCATTGGAGCACTGAAGGATCAGTTGTATAATGATGAGGCAGAGACTTGGCAGATTTTTTCTCTATATTGTCCTATTGTCAGTAACCTTCTTCCCATCCCCCACCCCAGTTAGACAACAAAACACCCAAAGTGAGAATTTATCTGAGAGGTGCAACTATACTGTAAGGTGGGAGAGAGGAGTGGTCATGCGTCATCTGAAATCTCAGTGGCCAATTCTTAAAAATGCCTCCTCCACCTCCTTGCTTGCAGAACCACCTGCATTAATCAGAGTTCGGTGTAACCATTCACCACAAAGAATCCATGATTGGCCAAAGAACAATGCTAAGAATAAATAAAATCACCATCTTAAACAACTGATAAACAACAAATGCACATGATTCATATCCCATTTGCAATCTTTGAGCCTGATGGAAAATAATAAACCCCTTTCCCTAAATTTCTAAGTGAACAGAACTGCTGCATTTTGGGATTTTTTTTATAAAGAGTACAAGAACTTGCAAATGTGCATTTCTGCTGAAGCTCCAAGTAATGTTAGAGTGAAAGTCACCACAGAAGCACACATGAAGGCCTCATCAACAATGAGATCCATTATTGTCATGTTAAGAATTGCCCCAAGGTGTGCCGGGGGGGGGGGGAATAACTGAAAGCTGATTTGGACCTAAGGGACCCTTGGCTACTTCGAAAGTCACGCCAGCTGAAAAGACAGCCATCAAATAGGCCAGGAACTGCTGAGGTGACCAAATCAACATGTCAAAAACAAGCCACATTTTGAACTGTGTCTTGGATACAAAGGATGTCTTTTACAGTGCTGTGGAGGCACAAGGCTCTAGAAATAAGAGATAGTAGTTGAAAATAAAGAGATCAAAGACACCTGGCACCTCTAAGAGATCGCCAAAAAAGGACTGCAGAGCAGGACCAAATACATCCGAGTACACCTGTGGGAATTACTGATGGTACTTGGGTTTCACAGAAGTTGAGAGACCAGAGAGATCGTCCATCACACTTTCAAGACAGAGAGGATCCATCACACACTTGCTATCCCCAATCACTGCAGAATTTGGCACCTTTAGAAGTTGGAAGCCACATGTCCAATCTCCAACTTACATTTAGCAACTACTGCAGTTCTTGTACTTAGCCATTTTAAATTTCAGCAGCTCACGTTACTCTGATGGTTGTTTCTGTACATTGTGGTTATATGCCATATCACCTGTCTCCCCGCTCCCCCAGCTGAACTATTCCCAAATCCACTAGGGGTGTGCAAGAAAACTGTTTTTGTTTTGTTATTCCATTCATTTCAGTTACTACATATTTCATTTGTTTCATCATTCGTCAAAATCATATGTCCTTTCATTTGTTTTACTTTTTTATATGAATGCTTGCCAATGCCTGCAGAGTTTCAGCAGATCTCCTGGTAGCTACTATTTCCTTTCAACCAGAATACCTGAATGTGCATCTTTCTGGAGAAACAAAAAGGTGACCACTGGGAGGCAGACACTGAATTGAGTTCAGCAGCTGCATGAACCAAAACATTCAAAATATCACAAAGCAAAAACAAGTGATTCACTGCTTGCTTGTTTCAGTTCACATTTGTTTTGGAATGAATGAAAAATAAACTGAATGGGCTCCAGAATGAATGCACATCCCAACATTCTACAGCTTTGCCAGGGATTAGATTCTACCCAAGGCCTGAGAGGCTGATCTAAGGCCATGTTTAACATTTTTTCCCCTGAATGAATCTGTTTTTAGGGTTAATATCTCCTGAAGAATTTTACATTCATGCTGAAGAGAGAAGTGCTGCTTTAATGGAGGCTGATGCAGCGAACATGTGGGCTATAAACCACAAGGCGGTTGAAAGCACAAGTGGTGGACCAGTTAGTCAAAGAGATTTGTGGGGCTAAATTGAGGAGCAAACACACACACAAAAACAGCTCTGGAGAAGGTGGAGTGTGGTCTACATGTCTGAAAGAAGGCAGACTCCAGAGCCATGTGATGTTCAGAAATTAAGAGCATTGGTTACATTCTGTGCAAGGGTGACATCTTTTAATGAAAGCACATCCCTTAAGAAGGGACATGACCTAAGGGCAGATTTTGGCATAAGGGAGCCCAAACACTGAGGCTGGGCACAATGGGACCTGTCAGGGCTACTGCTGAAATCTGGGGCAGGCGGAAGAGAGAATGGTTACTGCTTTCCCCCTGTGGTTTGCAGGGTCACAGAAAGTGCTAAGATGAAATCCATCCCCATCCCCTGCAGGTTCAGATGGTCTCCAGCCCCACAGCAGGCACCGGACGAGTCAATCCGATCAAGGATTCTAGTTAACAGCTGCATGGCACATACAAACCCATCTCACCTTCCATTTCTCTCCAGTGGGAGCCTTTCATCTATTTCGGAGGGTTTGCCAGCTAATGCACACCGTAGTGGTTGCTTCTTGGTTCACCTTGAAAGCCCAACTGATTGCTGGACAGAGAGATTCTGTCTCAAAGGCAGCTCCCAGAAGGGAAGAGGCAACTGTGAGTCAACATTCCGACTCCCACTGTGAGACATGGAATCGCCTGCACCAAAAAGTAGCAGGAAGTCCACTTGGGGACAGTCTGGAAGGGGTCACCTCTTCAGAATTTTGGGGGGGTGTCTCTATCTGCCCAACACTCTGGGTCAAGCTATCACACATGCTGGAAAGGGGTTTCAAAGTCATTATTAAGGGCAGGAGCAGCAGCCGATTACAAGCATGCCTGAGGAAGACACCCCAAAACCTCTTCCCATGCCTCAACATTGACACACACCAAACAGGCATGCAATCGGTAGACCCAGCAGCAGCTAAAACACACCCAGAGGGGCTGTAAGCTGAGGCACTGGAGGATGGGCGGAACTAGAGGGTTTAAGGTGGTCGGGGCTGGATTTCGTTTGTAGGCACTGGAGAGGATCCTGCAATCAGCAGACCCTGTGACAGAGAGCTGGGAGTTAGTTTTTCCTGCTGGCTTCCCCCTTTTCCCTTGGCGGTTGGACTACTAGTTGAGCACCGTGAGACGGCCCAAAGATCGGCCCAAGATCTTCTTGTAGATCTCTTGATCTACAGTCGTTGATTTTGTAAAGGAATAAGGTTGATCCATTTCGCAACTGCTTGGCATTGGATGGGGTCAGGTAAGAGCGATCTAACAAGGGGCAGTGTGTGGTCAACTGTCCATCATGGCTGTTGACAGATAGTTTGGTGTGACCCTAGGCACCAATGGAGACAGGCCCTCTCCCTCTCCAGGGTCGGACGGGGAGGGGACCCCGTCGACGAAGAGGAGTTTAAGGTAGATGTGATTGATCCTATTCATGACCTTGTGGGAAAAGCCCAGGCAGTGCTGGCTGGCAGGACAGGGATGGTCAGAGAGGCTGTTGGCACAAATGGCAAGGCGAAGAGGGGCGAGGGTATCCCCAAACAAGAATGGTGAGGAAGGGAATTCACTCGCAGACCCTGGCCAGTGATGGGGAAGCCCCTGCGGTGAAAATGCTACACCTGACAACAACCTCCTGATGGGGGGGGAAGGCCAATCCTCTTGCAGATGGCATCGCTCACCGGGGCCACCCAACTGGACACAGCCTCTACTCCCAAAGGGTCTGAATAGGAAGAGGCCTCTCCCCCCCCATTGGATAAATCCCAGCCCCTCAGGGCCTTAGCGGATATAGGCATCACGCCCCCAGTCCTCCACGTCATTATGATTACGGCCCAGGGCTTCCTCCTCGTTCTGGCAGTAGCGCTCTCGGCCCTTGCCACGCCCATGCAGAGGCCGGTTGTGGTTTTGCCGGTCAGGCTCCTCGGCGTCCCAGGAGCCCTGGCGCTGGTGGCGGCGGTGGCCAAGGCCATGGGGGCCACGGGGCTCTGACTCTTCATAGGGGTCGGTCTCAATGTCCATGCAGGAATCCCCCGGCTCAGTGTAGGCAGAATCGCGGCTGCCCTGCGTCTCCGAATCAAAGGTGTCCTGGCGGGAAAGGCCTCGGGCAGTGAGGTGCGAGGGAGGCTGCATGGGCCGGATTTGGCCACGCCCAGCTGGCTGTCCTGCATAGTCATGCAGGCTGGCGTGCTCGGTGTCGTGAGGCTCCTCCCCGTGCACTAGGTAGGGTCCCTGATTGAAAGATGCATTCACCGCACACCATGCACAAGAGGAGAAAAAGACAAGGCAAGGTTAGTGTGGGCCACAGCCCTGCAGCAGCTGAAAACAGGTTAGAACGAGGGGTTTTCACACTCTGGCCTGGAGCACCTCTTTAAGGCTGAAGAAAATAATGGTCCACTTTTGCAAAAAAGGCCATTCTCCTGGACAATGTTCCAAGGAACAGGGAAGAAAGGAACTCCCAAGGGAGTTCAACAGATCAACAAACGTGGGCTTGTGTTGTAAGGAAAAAAAAAGGTTACAAATAAACCTGGAGGAAGGGCAGTTTCGCCCAGCGCTCCTCAGAAAGGTGCTCTGACAGGATGCTAGAAGTTGCTTTTGGGGCATGATTTTGTATGTGTGGTACACACCTGTATATAAGAGAACATAACACCAGAGGTGGGAGCTCACAGCTGAATCTTAGCAGCATCTCCTGCTTCGCACATTGATTCTGGCACAGTCGGGGCACACACGGGGGAAGGAGTTCAAGGACAAGCACATGCTTCCCACGGCCAGTGCTTTCACTCTGTCTTGTGTGTGAACCCATTAGATGGCTGGTACAGCTTGGTGGCTAAGAGGCTGAAACTGCGGATCCAGATGTGGCTGGATCAAATCTCTTCTCTGCCATGGGCTTACTAGGTCGCCCAGGCAAGCCACTCCCTCTCAGCCACAGCTGCAACATGGAGATGGCAATACTTACCTGTTGTAAGGATAGCATCAAAAGAATAAATACGACACCTTGCAGACTCAGAAAGGCTATACAAATGGGTTAGTCACTGGAGCACATAGCAAGCATCAAACAGAACACCTACCACTCACCTGCATGGACCAACTGTTTCCAAACATTATGCTATTTGTATGCAAAGCTGTTCTCACCAGCCTTCACAGGCCACTGCCTCTCGTTGCATCAAGCAGTAAAACAGCACTTGGAGCCAAGCATGAAGGTGACAAGCTTATTGCTATCTAACTGCAGAGGGGTGGCTTTGGATGTATATTTAGCACTTTAGTCTCAGCACTTAAAACAAAAAAAAATGAAGCATGGTGCTCTCTGGCACACATGCAGGGATGCACTGGAAGCATGTCCACATCTGAATGAGTGGCAGGGAGCACCATGTGTACCACAAAGAAAAAAGGAAAGTGGATTTGGACACTTGTGCTTGCCTTGTGCACCACTCACCTTTTTATTTCACGTGTGAGATAACTGTGATGGGTCTCAGCCTGGGCTGCTACACCTGACAATCAAGCCATACATTAACCTAGGCTTAAGGTTGCATCAGCAAAGATGAGGGGTGCAATTAAAGCAAAAAGAACAGAACGCTGCTTAGTGAATTCAGGTAAGATGAGGATTCAGAAGGTGAGGGTGTCTTGACGAAGCCCAACCAGCAAATGGGTTAATTGCTATTGTAGATTTTGGCAGGTTGTCTCAAGTGGGAGCTACAGAGACCTTTCAGACGTAGGCCCACTGGATTCCTACCACTTAACTCACTGCGGGGAGGCAGGGTGAGAAACATTTGTCTACATCCAGCCTGTACAGTATATGAAGAGGAGACCAGTTTGGCAGATGGGGGAGGGCACTATGCCCATAGCAAGACTGCTATCCAATCAATCAATCAGCAGTATTTATATACCGCTTTTCAACACAAGGTTTACGAAGCGGTTTACAGGCAAATATCCACCGGCCTCTTTGAACGCAATGGGTCCACTGCTAAGGAAAACCAGGCTTCACATACACAAGTTTGCAGGCAAGCTGGATAATTTCTGAATGTCTCCACTGGCAGGTATATTGTTATTATATAATGGTATATTATTGGTGACGTGCTGGTGAGAAGTCATTCTTCCATCCAAACTGGGGGAGGGGACAGGGGGCTTCATTAACAGGGGAGCTCCCATGGAGCAGTGCAAGAGCAGGGGAGAGATCACCTTTACTGAACAGCAGCACCGACAAGTCATTGGAGGGAGAGCCTCATCAACTGGGCTTCCCTGTGCTAGTTTCTTCTTTCCGAAGCCGTAACTCGGGTTTTTCGGAGAGCTACAACTCATGTTCCTCCGTCTGGGTGGCTCCACGCATCCCCAGGTCCAGGCTGCCCCTCCCGCCCCAGAACCCCAGGTTGCGCTTGAGGGAGGTCAGCACTTGTACCTGGAGGTTGGAGACTGGGGCGGGGCTGGCAGCCAGGGCGGCAGTTGCCATGGTGCGGGTCAGCAGTGGGTTGGGCGGGTTGCTGCTGGGAGGATGTGTGGCCTTCCAGTAGGCTTCCAGGTACTCAGCCAAGTGCTCGCAGGCATCTTCCAACTGGTTTTCATCCAGGATAATGTCAAACATCTCCTGCAGGAACACAGAGGGGAGAATAGGAAGGGGTTGACATCATGCAGGAGAGGAAGGGCAGAATGATGTGGGTCGGTTGTCAGGAATTTGGGTAAAGGAAGGATGAGGTTGGGCAGCTCCAAGGATTGAAGCCAACGGTTGGTACAAGAGCTGCTCAGCACCTCATCAGCATGACAGGGCACTAGATGCTGCACCAAACAGAAGAAGTGACAGTTCCTGCCAAATTCCTTGGCCTGGGGCTCCCTCCTTCTGCCACTTGTTGTTGGCCATGCAGGATGCATGTGTGTGTGTGCGCGTGTGTCCATACAATGCCACAAAGGGACAAGAACTTAGGTCCCAGTGCAGGAGGATGGCAGGGAGCAGATGTCAGGACAGGAGGGAGAGAGCAAGGCAAAGTTCCAGAAGACTATGCCAACATGTTGGTACTCACTGGGGGGCACTGTGCCAGTTTGTCTGATGCCACCATCTGCACATTCAAGTGCTTGGCTTGGGATTTGCCTCTAGATTTCACCAATCTCTGCAGCACCTGTTGGGTAAAGGAGTGGGGGAAATGACATTAGAACCCCAAAGGAGGGCGGAAACAGAAACAGTATAGACCAGGAGGGAGACGCGCTCCTCTTCACAGTTTGGCATCCCTTTGCAGCCACCAACATGGAAGAGGGTTCAGAAGGGGTTTAAGGCTATGACCCTATGCACACTTTTCTGGGAGTAAGTTCTTTGGAACAAGGGGAATTTACATTTGAGTAAACATGCATAGGATTAGGCTGCACTTCAAACAGTGGAGAAGGGGGCAGGGGTTCTGCAGGGACAATAGTGCAGTGGCAGAACACATGCATTTCTTGCATAAGGTCCTACAGTCAACTCTTCACATCTTCATTTAAAAGGATCTCGAGTAACAGAGCCAAGAAAGACCCATATCTAAGTCCTTGGAGAGCTGCTGCCCATAGCAGTAGGTAGTTCTGGTCTGTTCTTATTTGCATTTTGATCCTGCCCTTCTTCCAAGGAGCTCCATGCAGCATGCATGCTCCTCCTCCTCTTTCATCCTCACAACAACCCTGTGCGGTAGGCTAGGCTGATAGACAGTGACTGGCCTGAGGTTAACTCACAGCTTGGTGGCTAAACTGGGATTAAGCTCAGATCTCCCCAATCTAAGTTCAAAGTTCTGACTACACTGGGCTAGAGAGGGGCAAATCTCTAATTCAGGATGAAGCAGTTCCTCATATATTTCAGAACTGAAGGGTTTTGAGAAGAGGTAGCTGCATATATCTCAATTCATGACACATTGTGGATCGTCTTATGGAGACATCTACATATGGGATAACAATCACATCTAAGAACGGTAATTTTCAGTTTAAAAGAGCAAGTCATAAGGAAAGGTAAGAATAGCATCTTCTGAAAACTGAAAAACCAGAAGAGGGCTGTCACTGTATGTATACTGGAGATCAATCAATCAATAAATAGTATTTATATACCACTTTTCCACAAAGTTCACAAAGCGGTTTACAGACAAATAGTAATAGAGATCCAGACCTCTGCTTTTTGCATACCATTTCATCTTCATTTCTTTCCCTTGACCAACCTCTGCCCCCTGCTTCATTTGTCTCCTATTCCCAATGAATGCTATGACTCCTCCCTCGTCCTGAACAAGTTCCATCCTCCTTTCCCAAGAAAAAGCAACCACAAGGGCCACAGGTCATACATCACCCAAGATGGATAGTTCAGGCAGGAATCTTTTTTAAATATATACTGAAAGTAACATCCAGGTTCAATGGTTCCCAAACTGTGGCTGGGGACCCACTAGTGGTTCTCAAGCCAATTTCAGGTGGGTCACGAAGCACCTAGAGCAGCAATATTTAAAATATAGGATGATGGGACACAGGAAAAGGAGAATGCTGGTTTTGCTTGTGTCAAGGTTGTAAATAGGCTTTTTTCCTTTGATTTGCTATTGGAAAATGTCTGAAAAATAATCCAACTTATTGTTTCATTCTCAGGAAAGCAGCAGGCTCTGGCGTCACAATGACGGCATTTCTGGACATGACATAATTCTAGTGGGTCCCGGACAGATTGTCGTTCTAAAACGTGGGTCCTGGTGATAAAAAGTTCAAAAACCACTGAACTAGTTCATGCTCTTCACCTCTCATAACTTTTATATTACAGTCTTTCAGGGGCTGATTTCAATTCTACCCATTTGACAACAACAATTTCAGAAGATAATTTTTGCAGAATACATTTCAAGTGTGCTCAACCAAGTCTGAAAAGGTTACTTGCACATTATATTAATGAAATTCAAAAAACTACAGAAGCAAACTAATCATATGATGCATTTCTAGTAGGCCATTCTCTAACTACCCCAACCAAATTCTGCAGAACCTGATCTGGACCTGACTTTTAAAGAACCTCTACCTGCATTTCCCCAAACCTAAGAGGCATGCAGTGCTGTTAATGTGATCAGAAAGAGGAAAAACAAGAGTCTGTTCACCTTGGGGGAAGATATCTTGATATAGACAATGATTGGTGCCAGTGAGGTCTTGGACAGTTGAGCCGGGTGGTTGATGGTGTCTGCATCCAGGGCTACCAGCTGCAGAGTCCGGGCCAGCTCAAAGATGCGCTCAATCTCACTCTGCACTTCAGCTGCCGAGGCAGAGGGCAGGTAGCAGGAAAGAGGGAGACATGGTCAGCAGCTGCCATGGAAAGAAGCTGCCTTCACACACACAGCTGTTGCTATTCTCTAGAGATCCATCAGTGACTTCCCCTCTCCAGCACAATGTCAATCATTCCCCTGTGACCTACTCCATAGTGCCACCTGCAGGTTGAAAAAGATGCCGTCGTTTTGGTATGTAAGATGCTGCATTGGAAAAGGATATGCTAACCAACTCCTTCTGTTCCAGAGGACAGAAGACTTTCTTCTGGATCCGGAATGGTCCAGTCAGCCTGAGCTCGACAGTTGTGCTTGTTTAGAAGGTTGCATAGGGAGGGGCCTGCCGCATGGCTGATTGGAAGCACTATCAAGGGGAGCAAAAAGTGGGAGAGAAAGCTCTGATTTTCTAGTCATGATCCATATTCTCCTGCACAAGCCTGACTGAAATGAATGAGAGCTGCACAGCTCCTGTTGAAATGAATGGGGCCTGAGTAGGAGAACTTCCTAGTGGATGGTACCCCATGTTCATTAGCAGAGTAAGGGGATGGGATGTTATGCCTCGGATGACTTGGGTTGGCACTGGCACACTGAGATCTCCTTATCTTTCCCCCCCACAAAGCATATGATCAATGGTGAGGGTGGGTGGGAGGGACGGAGGGAGAGAGGGGGAGGGGGAGAGAGAGAGAGAGGATGACAGGGAAAGTCTGCACTGGAAGAAAGGTGTAGTGCAGTGGTTCCCAAACTGTGGGTTGGGATCCACCAGGGGGTTTTGACCCCATTTTTTGGTGGGTTTTGAAATTGACAAGGAAAATGTATTGGGCCATATGGAAACTGAAACAGAGCAGCAGATATGCATGTACTCATGAGTAGGTGACAGTGCCTTGGCTTTTATTGAAAGCCTGATGAAGGGGAATGCAATACTACCAGAATGGTCCCAGTCCAATGAACACGGGGCTGTTAAGGTTCCAGAAGGTGGCGAAGCCCCCACCATAGCAAAAAGGATAAAAACAGAAGCTTGAGCAGCTGGTAAATTGAAACTTCCTTTTTTTAAAATTTCATCAAGCTAGGTGGGTCCTGCTTGGATGTTGTTTTAAAAAGTGGGTCCTGATGCTTAAATGTTTGGGAGCCACTAGTGTAGTGGGTTGTCCAGGAGCTGCTTGCTATGTATATGGGATCTTGGACTGAGCATGAAGAAGGGCACATATGGGGTTCTTCCTTATGCCCTGCAGCCCCTTACAAGGGGGAGGCTGTACTCCTCAGAGGACTGGATGCAGTGCCCCTAATTTTTCTCTAGTAATAAATTACGCAACAAAATTTGCATGGTTTCGTTACAGCCATACCTGCCACCCCAAAATTAGAGTATGATCCAGCCATAGGATTAAAACCAGACACAATGTTAGGCATGTTCCAGCCAGTTTGGGGTGTCTGTCTCCCCTTTAAAACAGCAGCAAAGGGAAGATTTTGGCTGAGATTGCAGGGAAGTGGAGGGTGTTTAATACTTCAATTCTGTGCCATTTCCCTGCTGAAACCCACCCCTCTCCTGAAATTACAATGTGGCAAATGGCACATTTGGGGCAAGTAGCTCCTGATGTGTGTGTGCCATTTTGCAGGGCAAATGGCATGATATTAAAGACTTAACACCCTCTGTTTCTGCTGCATAGTCCAATCAATCTTCGCAGGGAAGCTTCGCAACCCTGGTTCAACCATTTCACAACCAAGCAGCTTCTTGAAAATGTTGAATTGCCATTCTTAGCATGACAATTCTTTGACATTTTTAAGAAGTGGTTTTTCTGGATTTGTCTTGCCTTTCTATCTGCTGGCCATCGAAAGGTAGTGAAAAATGAAAATATTTTGTGACTCACCATTTTTCATTTTTCAAATGCAGGGGGAAAATTTCAAAATGGACAAAAAGTCCATCACATTTTGGACAGGCCAAAATGTGTATTCCATGTTCTTATTTTGAAATTTTCTTCTCCAGAAGGAAGCATGCTTGAGCTCTGACCCAAACTTCTTCCTCATCCTGGGGTGGAGTTAAATTTATGTTGGGGGCATTTGAGAACTTATGAGGCTAAAAGGTTACGTACCCAAGACATCTGTATCAGGAGCAGAGAAAGGAGGAAGCAGCACAGGCACAAGAGAAAGAAAATGGTGGGAAGGGGGGAAAAAGAGAACAGTGAGTCTGAGTTACAGGAAGCATAAAAGATGCCTGCAAAACTGGATGCCACAGCAGGGGTAAGTCTTGAAAATAGGGGAAAGAGCTGGCAAATCCAACTGCCTCCTCCCTTTTCAACTCAATGACATGAGACATTTGGAAACATCCTACCCCCATAAGCACGGAAATATAGGGTGGTCTAAAATATATCCCAGCATGAACTGGAATGTGGATACAGGTCTGACACCAAAATTTTGGTGTTCCAAAATTCTTGAGGTTGTTGTCCATGTTATGCATTGTAATGTGAAGTCTAATAAGCATGCCCACGTGTGCCCCCACTCTAGAATATGGATAAGTATGATGGGAAATAGCCCGAGTGGTCAATAGCTCTGGTCAAAGATGAGAACTTGTAAGAGGAGTTCTGCCAGAGACTGGGAAAGAAGAAGCAGTGCTGCAAAGCATTATGGGGAATTCAAAGGCATCCTGGGAGAGCTGCTTTTAGTTGATACAGATATTAGAAAGAGGCCAGGAAGGCTTAAATGCCCATCATTCAACCAACTAGTGCCATGCAATCATGAAGACAAAGCCATGACTTTTCCTCCCAATGCCCCACAGAAAGAACTCTGAGAGAAAACTTTAAAAGATAGCAAGGGGGTGAGTCCTAACTTTCAAGGGTTCTGCGCAGCCTTACCCAGGCTAGACCGGGTGCTGGAACGCTCAATGATGGTGTGTTTGCTAGGGTTGTTGAGGACTGAGCGCTTGGCCAGGGAGATATCAGCTGTCACACGTGTGATGGATATTCTGTGGAAGACAGAAAAAGAGTGACTATCCAAAAGGGCGCGGATATTTTCCCAGATTTCCAATCACTAGCCAAGATGAAACTACAGGGTATATGAAGTTAGGTATTAACCTACAGACTTAACAAAGAAAGTACACTGAAATGGTCCCTTTTAAGTTTTTTTTTTTTTTAACAACCTGTTGAAATTGTGCCTCCACACCTCCCATGGCAAACAGCCAATTTAAGAGCAAATAGCTGACATGGGTGGAGGGAAGGGAATTTTCAGTGGCAAAACAATCCCGGGGGGGGGCAAATATTATCACTTGGGTACTGTGGTGTTGAGGCAGTGGCATCCCACAGATTTTTTTTCTGAAAAGGGGACATTTCCAGAGCATATCCTGTGTTAAAAGTTAATGATAAACTTACTGTGATATGTAGTTTGTGCCTGAGGCATCAAGAAATCTTTGCGATTCTGTCCCAAGGCAGGAAACCTGACTGTCCATTAGCATAAGTTTGATCATATCACTGCGCCATCACAGTGCCAGTGAAGCGGTTGCTGCACTGGCAACAGCCATAGTAGAAGTGCAGTAAAGCGCTTTTACATTGACTCATAAGCAAGTAGTGCTGGTGGGAGGCCTGTGTCAGCCAGCTGGTGCTGCTGCATCTGGAGCCCCGGCCACTGGAGCAAGCAGGTAAGGTGCCAAGCAGTGCAGAGGCCCTCGAGAGGAGGGTGTTTTCTGGGTGGGGAAGGGTGGAATGGTGGACAGACTGGACCAAGGAGGGGGGGCAGGATCGGCAGCTGCCATATCCTAATCCCCCTCCCAGGCCTCCTGGAGTTACACCATATGGCAGCCTAGGGCTTTACCTGGCATAAGAAGATAAATACCCCTAGACTCCCAGCCTCCTCCTAACCTGCAAGCCAAGTGGCCTGGCTGTGTCAGCGCAGGTTAAGATTGGGCTGTCCATGTTTAACTAAAAACTAAAGGGTTTCTAGATCTCATGGTGCAAACAAAAAAAAAAAAAGGATTTTGAAAGTTAGTGCATCTAGCTCATTTTATATAAAAGGTTCCAGTCATCATGGCTTAGAAAAATTTGGGAAAGGGGAAAGAAATGTTTGGAAGTGGGTGGCTAGAATCTACTAAGAGCGCAATCCTAACCTGGTGTTAGACTGACACAGTTAGGCCAGCCAAGTTTGGCCGGCATAAAGGTCACCGTAAAGTATGTTTGGACCACTCTAAGAATCAGAGAGGCCAGCACCCAGACGTGTGCCATCCTCCCTGATTCTGAGAGTGGAACAAACATGCTTTACGGTGGCCTTTGTGCTGGCCAAACTTGGCTGGCCTAACTGTGTCAGTCTAACACCAGGTTAGGATTGTGGCCAAAAAGGAATTACAGGAAGCATGAGGGAAGAGAAAGTCTACCCCACTTCTTCCATTTCCTATGTCCTTCAATCAAGTCTGCACCCAGTTTCAGGATCTGGACACAAAGATCACAGCACAAATGGAACTTGTCAGGTTTTGCACCGCCCCTGCCTCCTGGTCCCATGGTTTCTGTTCACACCTGCCATCAAATCGGCGTTTCAGGAAATCAAACAAAGCTTTCTGCATCATGTCCGTCACCTGGGAAGGTAAAAGGGAGTGAGGGGAAGGAAGAGGCAGACAGAGAAATAAATCAGAATTCAGGGGCTGGAATTAACGTGGAGCGAAAGTGAGGTCCTATTTACACATATGGGTGGTAAGTGATCAGGAGGCATATGTTTACGTAAGATCAGTGGTGTCATCTACAAACAAGGAACGGGAACGCTGGGTTGGACTTCCGCGTGATTGGCTGCCCGCCTGTCCCGTTCCGCGGCTGCCCTGGCCTCGGGGTGTGTGTGCCTGCTCGCTGGGGGAGATGGGTGGGGGGCGCGCCGGAGCCTGGGCGAGCAGCGGTGAGGCGCGCAAACCGGGGGCAGCCCCCCCCCGAGGCCAGGGCAGCCGCGGAACGAAATGGGCGGGCTGCCAATCATGCGGAAGTCCTGCCCAGCGTTCCCATTCCTTGTTTGTAGATGACACCACTGCGTAAGTTCTTGGTAAAGGTGAGTGTAGGGATGGCCCAAGACCTCTGTGTGCCTGAGGTTGTGGGACAAAAGCTTCCCTCCCTTACTTTGTGATGTGCCAGCACTGATCCCCCCATCCCTGTGTTGGAAAAAGAAGATGGGGATGGAGAGGCAAGCTCTCAAGTCCATGCATCTTCTTTCCTCCCAGCGTCCACTTCCACTCTGTCCCCTTCTTCCTTTTCCAACCCAGGGCCCGAAGGAGAAGTAGCAAAGGTGAGTTGGCATGTGGAGGTTGGCACTCCCCTCCACCCGCTGATGCCTGACACAATTCTCCTGGCCCAGTACTGCAGTGACAGAGGGGCAGCGCATTAAGTATTGCAGGCACAGCAAGGTGCAGGGTAAGACACCCCTCCCACTTGTCGTCAGAGCCATTCTGGGCAGAGACAGCAATGCTCCAATGGCAAATGGCACAGACAGTGAGTGGGAGGGGCTGCTTACACAGCACATTGCGGTGCCTGCAATACTTACCATGCTGCCCCGCTGTAGCTACACTACAGCCTTGGTCAGCTTTGTGGATGGGCCAGTTGTGGGTGGGTCCAGACACTTCTGATTTCAGAATTCAGGGGTACTTTTCTAACACTCCCAATCCATTTAATACAGATATGAGAAAAACCCTGCTGGATTAGCCCAACGTCCGTCCAGTCTAGTATCCTGAAGTCAGGAATGGTGGATGTATGGGACGCCAAGGGACAGATATAGAGCTAGACATGACTTTTGAAATTGTACTAATTTCAGCTTTTAAAAAAGGTTGTGAAATCCATCCTGACTAGTTCCTCCAGACAGGACAAGACACGACCAACAAACCACCTCCTGGTTCCTGAGATGGTATGCTATATGGCAGCCTGGGGCTTTACCTGGCATAAGGAGATAAATACCCCTAGACTCCCAGCCTCCTCCTAAACTGCAAGCCAAGTGGCCTGGCTGTGTCAGCGCAGGTTATGTTTAATTAAAAACTAAAGGGTTTCAAGATCTCATGATACCAGAAAAAAAAAAAGGGGGAATTTTGAATATTAGTGAATCTAGCTCATCTTATATAAAAGTTCCAGACATTATGGCTTAAAAAGGTTTGGGAAAGGGGAAAAAAATGTTTGGAAATGGGTGGCTGGAATCTACTAAAAGCTCAATCCTAACCTGGAGTTAGATTGGCACAGTTATGCCAGCCAAGTTTGGCTGGCACAAAGGTCACTGTAAAGTATGTTTGGACCACTCTCAGAGTTAGAGAGGCCAGCACACAGATGTGCACCATCCCCCCTGACTCGGAGAGTGGTTCAAACATGCTTTATGGTGGTCCTGGAAAGCTTTGCTGGCCTAACTGTGTCAGCCTAACTCCAGGTTAGGATTGCAGCCCTCATCCTCATGGACAGATGGCTCGGGGAGGAAAGAACCTTAAAACAAATATATACTGGTGGGTTAAAACTGACAGATTTGCAATCAGAGCTGCAAATGTGAGAAATGAATTGAGCATGAGCCTGCCTGAACAAGTCACGCAAAGCCTCGTTAAGGTATCCGAGTGGTCCCAATAAAATATATTTTGCCTGCATTTAGTAACAAAGTGGAGACCGCATAACCACAGATATGCGCCTATGTTTCCTATCCCTTTTTCACCATTTCCCTCTCAAGCATTATGAATCCAGTTGGATACCCAGAAGGAGAAGGATAATCAAATGCATCACTGAGGGGCGGGGCTGGAAAATAGCTGAAGTCACTCAGCTGAAGACTGCTCCGGGGATGAGATGGGAAGGATGGCATGAAGGTGGGAACAAGGACCAAGGCTTGGGAGGAGTCACAGCAAGTGGGTGCGTCCAACTGCAGACAACTATGCTGAAGTGAGCTTGAATGGTGATGGGGGAGAGATGGATGCAGTCAGTTGTGATGGCCCTCTTAGGTATTTCCAATTCCCTTTGGAAGCAACATGACCTCTCCAAATTCCGCCCACTTCAGCACTAATCCCCTCCCTGCTCTAGCTTCATTCCCTCCCTCTCTACAGGCCTCACCTCATATCCCTTCAAGGATGGGCCGACAAGAATGATGGGCCGCATGGAAGGAACCACATCGTAGGGTGGCACATGCTCCGTCTGAGAGGGAAAAAAGGATATAATGAATGATGTATCCAGGTAAACATCACCAAGTGTGGCAGGCATTGGTGCTTTGAGAAGGTAAGGATCTGAATTATTTCCAGGTTGTCCTAAGGGGGCTTCATTTTGTGGGTCTAGGGCATGGAGAAAAATGAAGGAGATGCATTGAGGGACCTTCAGACCTGACTCCCACACTACCTGGAGTGGACATGCAAGCTGGAAGTTCAAGATTTCAAGTTTTGCTGCTAGTTCACCTTAAAGAAAAAGGGAACAATACAGGGAAGGGCACAGGCTTTGGGGCTTCAAGGTCATCTTCCTGTTGTTGCTACTTAGTACCTAGGCAGGAAAACCATATTGGGATAGGGCAGAACCCTTAGGAAACTACCGCCACCTGCTCCGGTATGTCATAAGCCTACTTACCGATTTTTGCTTCTGCTTGGCTATGTCCAGTGATCGCCATTAATGGGGGTGGAGTGGGGGACACAGGGGATGGGAAGGGGACAGGCAAGAAAAAACAAACAAGGCATGCGTGTTACTGACAGCTCACTCCAGCAGAAGCACAGGCAGGCACAGAAAAAAAAACCTCCAACAAATTTGGTGCTGAAGGAAGGAAAAGAGTAGCAGCTTTTCAGAGGGGGTAAATTACTCCCATAAATGGGGAGGATCACCCCCAAATCTAAATGCCTGGGTTTTGAAATCTCCTCCTTTTCTTCATGTGCCCCTGTCCCAACCGACTAATCTGAGCATGGTCACCCAAGTCCATGAAACACAATAAGCCAGTGGTTCTCAAGCTGTGCGTTGTGACTCACAAGTGGGTCGCAACTCAATTTTTGGTAGGCTGCAGGACTGACACTACTCTGAAGCCGCAAGGCATTCCAGGGCACTACCCAGAAGCAGAAAAGCATTCTGGGACACTACCTGGAAGCCGCAAGGCATTCTGGGGCATTACCTGGAAGTTGCAAGGCATTCTGGGGCACTACCCAGAAGCTGCAAGGCATTATGTGGTGCGATGCAACTAATGGTGGGTAGCGGCAATAAAAAGTTGAGAACTGCTGGTCTACGCCAAACAGATTCCATAGAGCAATATGAAACATTAGCCAGATGGCACCTTCTCTGCTGCAAGGCAACTATGGGATGAGGTGCTCTCAAGTGGAAAAGTGGGGATGAAGCGGCATAATCCCCTTCCACCGAAACTTGCCTCCTAGACACATACTAGTGTTTCCAGACAATGTTTACTTTGCAAATGTGGTTCTGGAACCCTAAGTAGGGGGAAGAACCAGGGAACATTTAATAGAAAGGGAAGGGTTGTCCCCCTGCTGAGGCAGTCCGTGGAACATATTGTTTGGCCCCTCAGTAGCTTCCCATCCTGCCCCTCCAAAACTGCTTAGGAACCAGTCTGTCCCCTTGCTTTTAGCTGGTCACAAGGAGGAAAAGGAGGGCCTGCAAGGCATGTGTTATACCTGGCTGGAACCTCAGGAGTAAAGCCAGATGAACACTTAGGAATGTCTCCTTTGCACAGAGGGTGAAAGCTGCTGGAACATCCATCTTCATGCTCATGACAGGGAGGCTGTGATCGCTGGATGCTCCAACTTCATGTCTAAGTGAAGGCAATTCCTATTCAACTCACTTGGCAATATCCATGCTGAAACTGTCCACTGCTATGATTCCCTTGGGGAAGGGAGCAGACAGTAGGAATGTTCCATATCTACAGTTCACACAAGGGAGGACCATTTCCATGGCTAGTTCCCATACAGGGAAGGAACAAATGGAACATACCCATTGCACAGTTTCCATGGGGGAATGATTTGAATGTTTGACTTGCAAGGGTTTGTACTGGGATGCTGGTGGGGGGGGGGGGGGGGATGGGAAAAGAACAGATTTGCCACAACATTCCATTCTTATCCTTCCCATGAGGGGAGCCAGTTGATCATTGCACTCCTACAGTACACAAGGAAGGAGCAATAAGGGAAAGGAGGCAGAGTCTGTTGGATCCATCATCTACCAAGGTCTCCAGGACAGCATGAGTTGGTTGCAGACACATCCTTTTAACCCATACACATGCGCAGAATGTGTGATCACTGTAACATACCATTCTTGTGCCTCGTACTGTGTGACCGATGCAATGTGTATCACCTCTCTTTTCCTCACTCTCCATCAAGGGTTTGCACATGCCAGGTTTGCCTGAAGGCCTGAAGGCCACTGCAACCCACATTTTCTGCGGCTTATGCTCTGGGGGCAGGGGGCGTGGTGGCCACCAGGTGATCAGTGACCAAAGACGTTCCCAGAAGAAGCCTCTCCCACCACCTTCATTCTAACACACGCAAGCGCCTCACCTCTGGGCAGAAACAGCCTACACACACAGGCAGGCATTCTATCAGGACATGGCAAGCAGAGGTGGGCAGGAGGGCACTATTACCTTCTTAAAGAAGGGGATGCGCTTGATGGTGGAGGGGGGTGTAGTGACACTGCTAACACTAGTCTTAGGGGTTCGCTGGTTCTCCTCGGTTGCCTCCTCCTCCTCCTCCTCTAAGTCAAGGGCGTCAGGGTCATAAGCTAAATTAGTCATGTCCAAGGTACCTAGGAGGGAAGGGTGTGGAGTGGGGGAGAAGAGAAGGAAATAAAAGGTAGAAAAAAAAATAGGGAAAAAACCCAAACAACGTAAGGAAGAAACTATAAACTGAAAAGGGCAAGAGAAAGAAATTAAAAAGATTACCAGGAAGAGAAAAACAACAACACACAACTGATTTGGGGAATGACAGAAAAGAAACAATAATAAAAAGAAACAAGAATCACAGTATGTGCGCATATTGGCATGAGAGACCTAACCTGCAATAATGCTGCTATGGGGATCTTGCTATAACTGGAGTCTTAGGCCTGGTCTGCATATGCAACGCTGTCAAGTGGTAGAGTCCTAGGTTGACAGAGTGGACTGTACCACTGCCAACTGTAACTGAATGCCAAGTTTGAATGCTTCCCCCTCCCACACACACACATTATACATGAGAGCCATAAATTAGCGCATCAGGGGCAGAAATATTCTAGCCCAGCCTGTTGTCTGTTGTATTGGTTTTCTGTAGGCAGAGAGTTGTTGAGGGAGCATTCAATCATAGCACCACCACCTGCAGCCTAAAGTGATGCAAACCACTCTATCACCTCATAAATCTATCATCTCATTCTGCCACCTGTGTTGATAAGACCATGCAAATTTGAGCAATGTCCTGATGCTTCAGACTCCCCTCATCTCACAAAGACAAAGAGAGGGGGAGAGAGTCTCTGTCCGGCATTCTTGTGGGAGTGTGGGAGTAGCCTTACCACTGGCAGGTGGGGTGGGTCTTCGAGGGCCTGTCACCACGTCTCCCAGGCTGGAGGTGGAGTTGTCTCCCGATTTGCTGCAAGGTGAAGAGCCGTTAAGTAAGACGTGGAAAGAGGAAGAGAGTGTGGAGGAACCTGTTGGGACAAGGGGAGAGCAGCCCCCTGACTGAGGCTCAGCATCTTCTTGCTTGCCCCTGCACTAAGACGGGCTTCACAATCCTTGGACTCGCATCAACATGGCATTTCTGCTTCATTGCCTCAGTCGACTTAGAACCAAACTGCCTGGATCGTCCACTTCCACCATCCTGGGGTGGTCCAATCTTTCTCTAACGTATTTATAAACCACCTTACAAAATCCCATTTTCACAAGGCAGTATGCAAGCAATGGAGTTACCAAAGTCGTCCCATCATTCCCCTCTTAATAGGATCCGTTGAATGATGCTTCAGGCATATTTACACTATAAATATAAACCCACTTGGAGATGACTGTCAAATTAATTCAAGGGTCTCACCCCAAAGACCCTGATCATTATGGTTTTGAGAGGGCGCTGGGAATTGTTTGCCAGCAATCGGAAACCCCTTGGCGGAATTGCATCTTCCAAGATTAAATGGCTATGAAAGTCAAATGGGCCTCAACCTACTGTACATGGCATGCATTCCCTTCCACCTGCACCCCTGTAAAGCAGGGAAGGCCTTCTGCCTGCCCATCACACAAATTCTGAAATTGGTATTTTCAATTCTCCCTAAACTGCTTTCATACTGATCTTGAGAGCCTCATCTTCTGAGCAGGATCAGTGTTGCTTTAGAGGAGTGAGAAGTATGGCAATTTCCATATCATACAGGAGACCAGGCTGCATAAAAACACAGGTCTAGAGGGAAGCTGACATCGAAGCACTCTGCATGTGATGATTACTGGGTCATTTATCCAGAAAAGCTTAATTCTGCTTTAGCTAACAGCAGCTACAGAAGCTCACTCTGGATTGGGACTGCAGTGTGGGGGGAGACTTTAAACCCTCTTCCTTTGCTGCAGATGCTACTTGCCCCAGAAGCAAGACCCCCACTGGAACCAGAATATTTGAAGTGGAGCAAGTTATGCAAAATATCTGACAGCTCTAGATATACTGAATTTTCTGCAGTGATCAAGATTGACAAAATGTATCCGATTCTTCACAGAACAAGTACAGCTCACACAGGAACTGAACCTTCCTTCAATGATTCACTGTGTTTGTCCACCCACATAATCCTTTACCAGTTCTCCATGTATGATATTAATTGGTATGCTCCTCAAAACCCTTTTCTATAACTATCTTTTTCTGCCCCATAATATCTCTGTGCAATAGGGGAGAGAGGTCCTCTTTGTGGCCCATCCATATTTACAAGGGCTGCAGGTGGCAGAGGATGAAACTCATCCAGATCTTCTGTGTAGGGCTTTCTCAGTCCTAGGCTCTTTTTTATCCCGGACATGTTTCATGCCACATTCCATATCTTCACACAAGGATTCACATGACTACAGTGATGAAAGATATAAGGAGTAGCCTTGGACTATGTCAGACTGAGCATCACCCCCAACCTGAACAATTAATTGGATTTTTTTCCATTTACCATGATAAACTTAATTCTAACCTCCCCATCCTAGATATTGTCCTCATTACGCCCTTCACCTGACAACCTGTCTAAGAGCGCTATCCTACGTTGCGCTGGAATGGCGAGGCCAGTGGGCCTGTGCCATATCCAGCACATCTTAGGTGAGCTAGGGAGCCTCCCCAGGGCAAGGGCACGTTTGTGCCCATGCCTGAGGATCTACGCACAGAGCAGAGGAGGCACAGAGCAGGCACAGAGCAGAGGAGGATGTACGGCCTGACTCAGAGCCGTATGGCCTGGGAATGGAGCCTTGGATGCGGCCTACTGGCTGCATCCTGGCCCCACCCCACCCCCTCCCCGGCCCACCCATCCTGCCTAGTTCCTCCCTCTCACCTGCCCTCCCTCCTCCCAGAACCACCCTTGCACCAGCTGAGTTTGACGCTACTGCTAGCGTTGGCCCAAGAGCTCCAGCGCTGATGCTCCAGCACTAGTGATGCTGCACCAAAGCGTAGCGTGGGAGCAATGCCACTTCTTGGATTGCACCCTAAGATCTCAGACTTTCTACATGCAAAACAGGCACTCTTCCACTGAGCTCCAGCAACCACGTTGATGGTGCAAATGATTCTGAGCAGTACAGCAGATGCCTCCTCCTCCTCCCCCACCCTGCTTCCTCCTATCCCACCTGGAGCTGAGCCGGTGTTGCCTCATCTTTTGCTCCTGTAGCATCCTCATGTTCTCCAGCTTGACGGGGCTAGGGATGAAGCCGACCTCACAGCCTTCTTTGACCAGGCGTCCAATCCACCAATCATTGTTGTATTTCTGCAGTGGAGGAGGCAGAATCACATGTAAGGGGAACATAAAGCAGACGGAGAAGGAAAGAGAAAAGCAAACCTGCCTTATTCTGAAGATCATGCAGGTGTTTTAGAACCACTGTCACCCATTTCCCCATCCTATTTCCCCGCCCCCCATCACTCTTTTTGCTGGTTGTATATCCCTACCCTTTACCTCTTTGATATGAAGGAAGTCTTTGGGTTCAAATGATATAGACATGCCCTGGACTGGCACGTCGTCGTTGGGAGAAGGATTATAGCCCACATTTGTCCTCACAGCAAACGCCACTGGCTTGGTCTGGAAAACAAAGAGCACTTGCGTAAGGTGGGGGAGAGCACAGGTGAGATCAGGCTGACAATCTGAAGCCCATTTTTCAGAGCAGAAAAGCAACTTTCACAATGTACTGTATTCCGCCTAGCTGCAAAATGTTGAAGGTTTTGATTTTTTTTTTTTTTAAAGAATGGTAAACAAAACTCCCTAGGCCAGTGATGGGCCCAACCTTTTGGGCTTGGTGTGTCAAAAATTCAGAAAATGCCTAACTGGACGCTGCTGGTGTGTCACCCACCGCCAAACAAAAGAGAAACTATTCTTTACATATTCATTTATTTTTTTAAAAAAATACAGTCCCAATTGTGTGTGATGCTATGTCTTATATAAAGAAATATCAAACATCAAATAATTTTGTTACAACAATGAAATGCAAGTAAATTAAACTCAGTTGTCAGGAGTTGGTGAATGCTGGTGTGCCAGCCAAAACGTCATGGTGTGTCGCCTTTGGCACACGTGTTCATAGGTTCGCCATCACTGCTCTAATGCTTGCAGATTCTCAGGTGCCCACAGGAAGAGGAAACAAGCAAAATGAAGTTTTGGCAAGTTCCTTCCCCACCGGCTCCCTGCCTGCTGCACACAAAGGGAAACTGCTTTGGGAGGCTAACCACATAACACAATTGTGGAGGTGAGTTCCAAAGGCCACTGGTATACTGTATGAAAAGCACCCCCTTTATGCTGGTTTAGATCCTATTACATGCTTTTATTTCTGAGTAGGCAGGGATGTGTGTGAAAGGCGCCTGGGGATGATTCAAAAAAAACAAGGGCTCATGAATCAAGAATGAAATGGGGATCCAAAGGAATCTCTCTTGGAACGGTGCACCTTTTCCTCTGGGGTTACAGGGGGTTGCGGCCCTGTCCGGGCTATGCAATGCTGTGTCATCTCGTCCCCCTGCCATTTGGACTCCAGAGGGCTCTCAGAGGGGGGTTGTATTTGCATCCACGTCCCCTGGTCTGTATTTGCAGGCCAGACGTGGTCACCGGGCTCGCAGGCCAGTTCCCTTAGCGCCGGCGGAGGTGCTCAGCACTCCCAGCGGCGGGTCCCCCTTGCGCGGTGCCGAGTTAGTGTAGCTGCCTCTTCGCTCCACGCCCCCCACCCCGCGATGCCGCAGCAGCATCCCGCGTTCTTTGCCAGGCCTGAGCTGCCGACGCGCAAGACGAGCCCCGTCCTTTTTTTCTTTTTTTCCCAATGGAAGGCAAAAATTAACCCCGACAGGGCGTCCCCTGCCGGGGGGCCATTTCCCGCCTTTCCCGTTTCCGGGCGGCGAGGGCCTGCAGGCGCTGTCCCCCGAGAGGAGGGCACACGCTCGAGGACGACTTTTTGTGCAATGTCTGCCTCGGTGCGCGCGGGGCCGGGACTGCAACAACGGCCTCGAACACTTCGCCGCCGGAGCGACTGAGAACTGAGGATGAGTACACACCCGGTGAGCCACACACAGCGCCGCACGTTCTGCCTCTCCGGCTGGCCCCAAGAAGCGCCGCCTTGTGACGTCACCTGGCGGGCGGGGCCGGAGGGGGTGCGCGGGCCGGGCTGGAGGCAGACCGCATTCGCCACGTCGCACGAGGTATCTGCGCTGCGCAGGGCGCCTTTTGGAATTCGTGGCCCGGCCGGCGAGCTGCTTTAGAGAGCAACTCTGAGAGGAGGGGGATGCAATTGTGGAGGAGGAGCCGCCCAGCAATGGCTAGTTTGGGTAGCTGAATGGAACGGCCAGATACGCAGGCTGCGGTAGCATCCCTAGAAGGGGGCGGGGGGCTAAGCTTTGCAAGGCGCCTTTACCCGGCGTTTCAGCCGCTCCTCTTCTCCGTCGCAGAATCAAATTAACATGCACAGTAGAAAATTTAAAAATAGTTCCCATGTTCTGGGTTGGGTTAAACTGCGCTGACCAAAGGGTCTTATTTTAAGCCCACTTCTCTGGGGACCCCTGCAGGGCTCCCCAAGCTTCCCGTTGTTGTAAAAGTGCATCAGCAGCCCACTTCCCGTTTTGCGATCACAACTCGGAAGTGGGTCGCAATCGCCGCACTTAACGTATTATATTTGGCTTTACTACTTGGCTTCAGAAGTTGCCTCCTCCAAAATGTTATTGCCCCCTATTTTTCTTTTTCATTGTTTCCTTTAAAAAAAAAGTGTTCTCTATTGTTTATTTTAATATTGCATTGTTAGCCACCTTGTGCATTTGTACTTTCAAAGGAAAGGAGGGATAAAAGGTAAATAAAAGGTCTTCTAAATAAATAAATTAATAAAGCGGTGGGTTGGGAAAGGGTTAAGTATCGCCCCAGTGCACATTTCCATTCCTTCTTGCTCCCTCCTGATGATACTTTGCAGAAAAGAAACAGTCCGTTAGGTTTTTCTTACATACTGTTGCACGTGAGGTAACATATTTATTCCTGATAACTCTTCTACTCTGCCTTTTGCTGTAAAACATTTTTCATGATAGATAATAACCATGTGTAGTTTAGTCCTCAAAGGTTACATCAAAACTAAAGAAAGTAGTTCCCTGCATAGGTTGAAGTGGACTTTGCAATCTAGTCTTCCTCTTATGCATGATAGCTTGTATATTCGTAATGCTGTATGCAGTTTGGTGTTTTCTCCTTTTTATCAGTCTTAACACTATCCTCTCAACATTTCATAGATGAAAATAGGGACATGCTTAATGCCCCTGTTCTGAAACCCAAAGCTCCTTTGGCATGGTAATATCCTGCATTCATGTATTTTTGAAGACCTGCCTGGTTGCTTACTTACTCTGCAGTTGTCCATCTGCTGATTTAAAACCCAACAGAGCACAATTATTATTTTGGTTAAAGAAATACTAGGAAAAAATTGTTGTCATAGAAGCAGTATGTTATCAACAGTTCCTATGGACCACCACAGCTGCAGTCTGTGAAGCAGCAGCTCATTTCATTGCTGCTCAACAGCTGAGGTGACCCCCCACACACACACTATCTCAGGCATCAAATCCAGTTATGTATGCCCACAGATAATAAAAAGCAGGATCATAGACCCCCGTTTGCACATTTTACCCTGACATGTGGCACATCTGATGCTTTGAGTAGAAGGGGTGGAAATCACCCATTCATCTGGCTTAGTGGGGCCGCAAGGACCAAGCATCTAGAGTCCCTGGTTTGGCCCACCTGCGTAGACCCTGATAGGAAGACACTACTTGAGTTAATGAATACAGCCAAGAAGACTGCTTCATCAACTCCTGTTGCTGTTGCCAATCATCATGGTCACTTACTGTCCCACTCCATAGCTTCTTGACCCCACCTTTGGCAATATTTTCCTCTTTTACCACCCCATATATGTATGCATCATGCACACAAGTACAGGGTGACGTAGAGTGCTTTGAGCACAATCCTATGCATGTCTATCCAGAAGTAAGCCCCATTAAGTACTATGGAATTTACTCCCAGGTAATTTTGTACAGGATTTCAGAGTATATCTTTAAGGTGTTAGAAGGCTCTCTGTTATTTTTGCTGCCATATGCCTCCTCCTGCTAGAAGTTGGTATGTTTCTTTAGTGCAGTGATGGCAAACCTTTTGGGCTTGGTGTGTCAAAAATTCAGAAAATGCCTAACTGGACTCTACTGGTGTGTCACCCACCCCCAAACAAAAGAGAAACTATTCTTTACATATTCATTTATTTTTAAAAAAAATACAGTCCAGTTGTGTATGATGCTATGTATTTTATAAAGAAATACCAAACATCAAATAATTTCATTACAAAAATGAAATACAAGTAAATTAAACTCAGTTGTCAGGAGTTGGTGAATGCTGGTGTGCCAGCCAAAACGTCATAGGTTCTGGTGTGCCAGAATGCTGGTGTGCCAGCCACGCATGTCATAGGTTTGCCATCACTGCCCTAGGCAATGGGGAGAGACACTAATGACTGGTTGTTTCTAGTCCTGATGGCTATGAGGAGAGACTTGAGAGTTTGGGTCACAGCCTACTGAAATCACCATAGAGGAATAGCACTGAAGCTCCATCTCCAAGCAACACAACTCTCATTCAGAATTCAGCCACTTCTCTGAGAGATTTCAGTAGCTGCCCTTACAGAGGCTACCCAAAACAGCTCAAATTGCACCAAACAGTGTATGCAAGATAAAGCAAAATACATTGTACAAAGTTACTTTACAGAATAGACCAATACAAACTGATATATTTGTCTAAAGGAGGCTTTTGAGAACTGGTTATTTAATCTCACTAGGTGATTGTTGGGGAGATCGCAAATTCCACCTGAAGCAGGGAGGCATCATTTCACCCCACCCCCACCCCTGGTCAGGACCTGCAGTTAACCTCAAATTGCAGTCAACAGATAGCTACAGGACCTGCTGCTAAAGACAAGGCTGGAACTTGCTGGCTCAAAGCCCAGAGCTGTTCTGGGTGCCAAGATTCCCCCACCCCCTGTGCCTCTCCTGGATGGTCCTGGCAGTAAGAGGGTTTGACCAGACCCACATGGCCAAAATGCCTCAGGCATCCTGATTGCAAGACTTGCTGCAGCAACAGATTGTGCCAAGAGCGAGGAAATGAGGGAATCGGGAAGCTTAATTAGCTAATTGCATCTGTCAAAGAAACAGGTCTACAGCCAGCACAGAGACTGCTGTACTAGAAAAGGGAGGCCAGTTTCCAATAGGGAATGACTGAGCAACAGGTTTTTCCCTTTGGCTCCTGTCAAAATCATACAGGGAGCTGCACAAGCTTGGAACAATGCACAGGGTGGGTCCCCCGATTCTGATCCCACCCCAGTTTGGAATTAGATGCAGGAATTCTGCCTTCCCTACTACACACACCACCGCAAATATAGAGAACTAAGCTGCAAGTCTTATCGAGAATGTGTTCGTGAAAATATGGACACATCCCGAGAATTCTGTGTGCACTCTCATCTTGAGCCAGGACATACTACTATACGAGTCTCCCAAAGCTGAAGAAGGAACCTGAACATCCTGGTTGGGCTTTTACAATACTGATTGTGCTGTTACACTTTAACCATGCATTCCACTGTATTTCACTTTTCACTTGCCAATCCACATTCACCTCCCAAATCCAAGTGGGTGGGAGAAGGAAGGGGAGGGCACAGAGAAGGCTTTGCACCCAGTCCCTGTTCTAAGAGATGGTGACTGAGAGCGCAATCCTAAACTGAGTTAGGCTGGCATAAGTGAAACCAGCAAAGTTTGGCCAGCACAAGAGCCACCATAAAGTATGTTTGGACCACTCTTGGAGTCAGAGAGGCCAGCACACAGAGGTGAGCCATCTTCCCTGACACCGAGAGTAGTCCAAACACCAAACAAGGGCTTTATGGTGGCCCTTGTGCCAGCCAAACTTTGCTGGTTTAGTTTATGCCGGCCCAACTCCAGTTTAGGATTGCACTCTGAGTGGCTGATGAATTTTCTTTAGCTGGCCCCAAACAATTTTCTGTGGTTGTGATGCTAGCCAGCGAAACATACCACAGTGGGGCAACAGCAACAACAGAACACCTGTAGGATACTGTAATTGTGTATGCTGAAAGAAAGGTTGATGCCCTGCCAACCCACAGCACAGTCCCCTGGCCTTCACAGTGGCAGATCACTTAATAAAGAATACAAACCAAAGCGTCCTCCTCCCCCATCAGCCTCTTGGATTGACAAAACATCTACCATGCCATTAGCCAAATGAATTTGCTGATGTCTGGCCAACCTGGGATTTATGAGTTGGAGGCAGTTGTAAAGAGCAGGTTGAGAACTGGCTTTCTGGCTGTTTGGGTGGAGCTGGAAGTATGGTACCTGGGCACACATTAAAAAATCCCCACCGCACCCTCCACAAAACACTGATGTTTCTGCAGAACTATAGTGTTGGGGGGGCAAGGGAATAAAAAACCAGCACATATGAGAACATGTTAAATTCAAACTCTTCTCGGGTAAGTCAGTCATCCAAATATACACAATAGATGCCTTACTAGTGTTCTTTCATACATGAGGCACAAAACAAAGACAATGATCTCTATCTACTAGTTCCCAAACTGTGAGCTGTGGCTCTCCAGGGAAACGCAGAAACCAGTCAGGAGAGCCATGGAATACTTGCAAAAAATCCACCGCCATAAACAATATATAGCAGTGGTTCTCAAACTGTGGGTCGTGGACCCACCACAAAACAAAGGCACAAAACAAAGACAATGATCTCTATCTGCTAGTTCAGCAGTTCCCAAACTGTGAGCTGTGGCTCTCTGGGGAGCTGCAGAAACCAGCCAGGAGAGCCATGTAATACTTGTGAAAAATCCACCACCCTATACGATGTATAGCAGCGGTTCTCAAAATATGGGTCAGGAACCCACCAGGGGCTAGTGACCCAATTTTTGGTGGCTCATGAGACAGGGCAGATTAGGCTATGTGCATCTAACTGCTACTTGGTGGGGGAGCATTGCTGTCCAATCACTATTATAGCTGCATCTCTTGGCATTTATAAATAAGGCAGCACCCTCTAGATCAATGGTTCTTAACCTGAGTTCGATCGAACCCCAGGGGTTCGGCGGAGGTGTGTGTCCATTCCGTTCGCCAGGGTTGCCAGGTGCATTAATATACTTTTGGCATTCACACAATACTTTTATGGCATTTTCAATGTTTCACCATAAGAAACTGAAGGCTGTTCTGAAGGCTAAACTGAACTGAGTTTAGTGCCCGAGCAGCAGCCAGGAGAAGCCGTGCGCCTCCCCGGTTCGCAGAGCCGTTCACCCCACTTGTATGATTTGTGACGTCACGCTCAGCATGGACATCATTGGCTGCTAGCTTTGCCTTGATCTCTGTGTTGCAGGGAACTTGGTGCGCTCAGTAGTCGACTTGTGACTGTCGTGATTGTACATCATTTGTGATTTCCTTTTTAATATTCCAATCCCTTCGTACTATGTCGAGCAAAATAAGAAAGTGGTCGGACGAATACGTACAATATGGATTCACGTGTATAACGGAAGCATTCGGTGAACGCACGTATGAAACCTGCGGGGTTCAGTACCTCCAACAAGGTTAAGAACCACTGCTCTAGATCCTCTAAAAAGCTTGAGAACCACCAATGTAAAGGACTGTAGGCCTAATGGGAAGCTGCGGTCAATGGCCAAGAAGGTCAATGGAGCCGCCACTTGAAAAAAGTTGGGAACCACTGTGGTTCAGTCTTTTGAGTGTATTGATTTTAAAGTCTGCCAACTATTACAAGATTAATCCTAAACAATCTGAAATCTATAAAAAAGGATGTGTGTGCGTGCGTGTGCGCGCGTGCGCGCCACATAGGCTCCGCAACGCCTGGACCGATCGACACCAAACTCGGCACGCAGACACCTTGCAGCCTGGAGACAAATGCTGCGGGGGCCTGAACATATGTATGTGTGCGTGTATATTTCAGCTGATATGTGGTGTCCTGAGGCAATCTGTTATGATGTCATTGCTGATGTCACTCTGACTATGACATGCAGAGTATAACCTTTCCAGCATCTAAAGTCTTTAAAGTGTTGAACAGCTGCTGAACAGAAGTCCTGTGGAACGGATCTGGGATGTTGGGATCTGGGAGAGGGATGTTGGGATCTGGGTGATGCTCCCCACGCCATTGGCGTCCAGGTGCGGGGCCCCCTCAACGTGGGGGGCGAGAAAGGGTGCAAAACAAAACGTCTGCCATGCCCCGCTGGAACGCCTGGAATGATTGGCTGAGCTGATTGGTAATTTGGTAATTTCGTGTGCAATAGAATCTTGGGACAAATAACTACCCGGGCAACGCCGGATACCAAAAAGCTAGTTTTTAATAAAATGGGAGTGATGTCATGTGATGCAGCAGGAAAATCATGTGGGTAGGCTTTCATTGAAGTTTGTTGCCTGGTAGTATTCAGACATGTGTGTGAACATGTATGTAGAGTGCTTGGTGCATGCCAGAAGAGGTAGTAACATAGTATTGATTCCAGGACTGGCAAGAGGCCTCAGATCCACAGGCCAGTCACTGATATCATCCTTTTGATATCGGCCCCCATCCCTTGGACGGAGTTTCGCTTCAAAAGTCAAATGGGCGCCAACATTCAAATGAAGCAATTGCACCTTGCTGATGCCGGACCTAAGGATGTCACCTAAGGATGTTGTTTATCCTTAGGTGTCAAAAACCATCTCTTGGGTGTTTCCTGACCCAGGAAGACATGTAACGTCGTATTGAGGGGGTCTCCAACTCTAGCTGACCTGGGTAAACTCAGTCAGAGAGATGGTAATTAGCCAGTGGGCCTCTTGAACTAGCCACCTCACACTCAGCCAGGTGCAAAGACAAAGACAGCATCCATCAAGGGTCATCAGGTAACAAAGAAAGGTCCCTTTATTATGTCACTCCACCCAGGACCCCATAAGAATTCACAGAAGGAAACCTATTAGTTTTCTAGTTTTCAAGACCTATTAGTCCTGTCTTCTGTTCTTCACTTTCATCCTAACTTGCTTTCTGTCTGTTGTGCACTTCACCTGTTGATGCTATGTGAAGCTAGCCCCTATTCCAGCTGCAATCTGAGAACCACCATGCCAACTGGCCCACATGATCAGTCACCCTCACTCCCCTTTCTCTCCACTCTGCTCCCTGCTCCCCTCCCTGAGTGCAGTTGAGGACGTGAGGCGAGCACAAGCTGAACAGTCAGCTTTTGCGGGCCATCTTATCAAGTGCCCTCTCTACTGGGGAAAGCAGCTCTGACTCTCTTGCTCTACTTTCCCTCCTCTTTTGAACCCACTAAAGCAGAGGTCTCCAAACCTTTTAGCCAGAGGGCCATATCAAATATCTGGCACGGTGTTGAGGGCCAAATAAATAAATTTAAATATAAAATTTAAATAAATACATTAGAGACAGAACGTAGATGAACTTAGAATGGGCTCAAAGTTTCAGGATTCTTCCAAGCACTAAAACACACCACAGAAATATAGCACACATTTTAATGGACTCCCATTCTCCCTCCCCACAACCAGTTTTACTTGTGCTGGAGTCAATATCTCAGAACCAGCAGGTCACAGGAAAGGAAACACCCAGGGCATGTTCTGAGGACTGGGGAAGCCTCCCTGACCCTCAGAAACCCATCTAAGGCCTTCAGAGGACCTAAAAATATCACTTCCTGGCTTTTTGGAAAACCAGGAAGTGACTTTTTTGGCTTTCTGGAGGCATCCTGAGGCTGCGCACTGTTTCCCTGACTGTCAGAACACCCTCCACAAAAAGCTTGGAGGCTCCCTTCTCCACAGCATTGAGGGTGCAGCCCATGCCAGCAAGGTCAGGAGGGCCAAAGGCTCATAGGGGACCAGAGGCTTGCTGTGGACCAGACAGAGGCTCTCTGAGGGCTGCATCTGGCCTGCAGGCCGGAGTTTCCAAACCCCTGCATTAAAGTTTAGTGCCTTTACAGAAACGACATTGCATTGACATAAACGGGTGCTCTGGATTGCACCCTGAAACAGAGATCAGATCACATTTATGTTGCTGGGCACAAAATTATAGTCTGTTTGCTAATAAAAGCATTGGGTTTCCTGTACTGAATGAATTGAATGGGATGCCTCTAACAAAGATCAACCAACCATGTGTGAGGTGAAGAAGTTGGCTGAACTCTAGGTTGCAGAGACGGCCAAGGAACTTCAAGACATGATTCAGATGGCCTTGGGTGATCCTGTGATGCATCACGGTAACCAGAGGAAATGGGGGAAAGGCATGTCCCTCTGCCTCCTTGTGAGCACATCTCCTAGAGACAGTGTCCCATCCTCCACTCTGAAGAATGAGCACATCAGTTGAGGCTGCAGAAAGGTCACTGCTGGAGTTGGGGTGGCACTAAAAAGGGTATTAGCAGGCTGTGGTTTTGAATTTTTTTTTTATTGGACCATCATAGACCTACAATTTGTTTCCCTTGGAAAGATCTGAATGGGGCCTGGCTCTCCCATGACCTGCTGCAATTAGGTGGCTTTTTGCACCTGGTGGTGCTCTGAAAGCCCTCAACCCCAACTTCTTGGGGTGCCTCTGGTTACCTTTGCTTTCTCCAGCTGTGCCAGGGCTTGGCGTTCCGCTTCCTTGCGCAGGGCCTCACGGTCTTCCTCCAGGGACACATCGGAATCAGATGGGCGACTGGTGTAGGACTCAGCAGAACCCTGAAGAGAAGAAGTAAAGGGAGAGGATATGTGGTGAAGTCGGTCGGGAGGATTGTGCCAGCCTGGTCTCCAGGCAAGACAGCCTGATTGTACCTAACTCTCCCTGCAACAATGCAGCTGCACTCTGGGTGGCCCTAGAGTTCTCCTCCAGGTAAGGGAACATTTGTTCCCTGACTGTGGTGTAAGCTTCTGCCGCCTGCTTGGATCTACTTGGATCGTGGTGCAAGTCCGAGTGGACCCAGGAAGGCAGATGGCGGCCAGGAAGGGGGATAGGGAATTGATAGCACGAAAGCGACAAATGCTACCTTCTTCCAGGCTCGCTCTGCCCCCCTTCCCCATCTCCTCCCCATTCCACCCTCTCCCATCCCCATCCTGCTGCCATCTAACACTGGTCCGAGTCCGGCGGCAGGCCTCTGCACAGCCACTATTTGCAGCAGTGCGCCTAAAATGGCCACTGGTGGGCATGCTGCACACGCTGCCAAAAAAACATTTTATGACCGTGGAACTGGGTTCTGCTGTCATAGATGGCTCCACACACTGGCCCAATCAAAATGGCCGAAAGCCGTTTTGGAATCACAGCAGGGATATTATAAAAAGATTCTGACAACCTATAGCCATTCACCACCCCCATGCCTCATACCTGACCCCAACACTCCTCCCCTGCCTGTCTGTATCTCTCTGGGAATCAGCACATTCATTCCATCCTGGCTTTGCATAGGCAGGTGTACCAAGATAGTACTGGGAGGGGAATCCTTTCCACCCACTGCTGTAAAAGTACAAAGTGTCTACAGCTGTCCAGCCATATGGCTGGCTATGCTATTTGTCATTAGATGCATTCCAGGGCAATGAGCAGAGTCATTAAATTGTAACGCCCAGCCCGCTGGCTACTCTACCAGAATGGTTCACAACATGAGGTGTGGAACTGCTAGGGTGAGGGGGGGATATATCTTCTTGCCATGGGACAGGTTTAGCTTCTTGCCTGACCTGCCCCTCTCCCAAAGTGTACCTTGATTAGCTCAACCCACCTACCATCACCCTTTCCATTTAGTGCAATACTGGCCTGCAATGTACAGGAGCCATAGGCATTGCATCAGGCAGACAGCTCATACACCTGCTGGTAGCATTTCTTCATAGCATCCAAAGGAAAACTCGCATGGGTGACGTGCGCAAGCTGCTTTTGCATCAGAAGTTGATGCCTGTCCCTTGAGTGAGATTCCCTCTGGACTTTAAGGAGAAGCTCTGCAAAGCCAGATGCATCCGCCACTCATTTGTTCTGGCTAGCTGTGGTTCCTGTAATATCTGAAGCTGTTCTTAGTCATGTTATTAAGGAGAGTCTTGAACAGCTGCATCTGTGACTTAGGACCAAACTAGATGATACACCCAGTACATGCGTGGGGCCTGAATGCCTGATTTTTGTATTGTAAATAGTGTGTGTGCGGTCCTTATCCAAATCAGGGCCACAAGAAGAGGGGGGGGGCTTTATTCCTTTTCTTGAACTATGGTCCTGATCTGTATTTCCCCCTGCTATTGTCCCTGGAAAAAAGTTCCCGTTGGCAGGAAGCTTTTCTTCTAGGGCAGTGGTTCCCAAATGGTGGGTCAGGATTCACCAGTGGGTTGTGACCCATTTTTTTTTTTTTTGCGGTGGTGGTGGTTCATGAAACTGACAAGCTGATACCTGTCAAGAAAAATGTATTGATCCCTATGGAAAGTGAAACTGAGCCACTTGTGTGCATGTATCCATGAGTTGGCAACCAGGCCCAACCCACCTCCAAGGGGGTCCTGATCTGATGAAAATGGAGCTCAACAAACACTCCTGAAGGCAGACTCTCCCCCCCCAAATAGGATAAAAACAGAGACTTGAGCAGCTGGTAGACACTTATTTTTAGGCTCATAAAGCTAGGTGGATCCTGATAGAGCCTTGTTTTAAAAACTGGGTCCCCATGCTAAAATGTTTGGGAACCACTGATCTAGCACACTAGCTCAGCCAGTTAATCATCATAATATCTATCTATCTATCTATCTATCTATCTATCTATCTATCTATCTATCTATCTATCTATCTATCTATCTATCAAATATGTATAGGTGAGAAATAGGAATGGCCCGAGGTCACCCAGGAAGTTTCATGGCTGAGCAGGGATTTGAACCTGGATCTTCCTGGTCTAATTCCAGGACCACTATGTCATTCTGGCTCTCTGTTACCACAACTGATATCACTTCGGAGGTTTTCAATCTTTGTCAATTGCTTTGAACTTTTAGAAAAGCACACTTAAATAAAGCATGTAACATTCCTGGCCTTAATAATCACGACAACAACTTTGTAAAGTAGGCCAATATTATGACTTTTCTATTTCAGGTGACAGAGGCTGAGAGGATGACAGAGGCCTAATGTCACACTGTGAATCCAAGAGAGGGGTAAGATTTTAAAAAAGGGCTCGAAAAGGAACACTGCTAGACCTTAAAAAGAAACAACTCAGGAGCAAACCCTACCACACTACTACCAACAACCCTTTCTCCTGCAGACAATATTTAGTTGGCATCTTAAAAATCAACTGCTTTGATGTCTGCGTATTCCTGTTTTGCAGTGCTGATGCACACATTTCCACTGTTTTTCTCCCCAGCAATGAACAAGTATATGGTTATCTTCCACAGTTTGCTATTTCCTCCCCACTTCCATTATACAGCAGCTGGACGTTGCAGCCTTGCAAATAATAATTATTCTGGGAGTGATTTTCCCCAGGCCAGATGTTTTCACATCCATCACTCTGTGTTTCACACAATGCTCTGGACACTGTGTACAGAGCTCTCGGTCTCCTTTCTGTAATGGGAACAAGACAGCCAGGTATGCAGTCCACGTATCGACAGAGGTCAGTGCAATGGTGGGCGTGCATGCAGCTTCCTCTCTGCACCACTCCTGGAAGGAATTTGTTCTTGTTACATACAACTGTACCAGTGACTACCTGTGTGCCCAGAGGTTCAGTCCACTGATCCTAGATTATGCTAGCATTAGGAAGCACAGACAGGGCTTCAATTATCTCTAAAGCACCGACAGCACACTGGGCATATGGCCCTGTCATAAGAGCTGTGAAAATTTCACACAGGAATGTCTCTTTCCACTGGGCATCCAACCTGCTTCCATAAAAAGCTTATCCTGCACCTTTGCTCTGGGAAACAGATGGATGCCTACTCCTCTTTCCATGTGACACCGCCTTGTATCTTAAGACACTTGTGTGTGAACCCAGATCTTGCACCCTCAGGATATTGCCTGCTTTCAGCACTTCCTGTGATTTCTTCAGTGCCCAAAAGTGTGGAAAGTTGCCAGCCAGATGTAGCACAAAAGAATGGAAACTGGAGGCGAAAACCACCTTCTGATAAGACCCAAGGCTGGGCACCATTTGTTAGATTGGCAGCGCAATCCTAGAGTCAATGTAGAGTCAACGCAACATCGTTGCGTTGACATTATGTCGGCGCTAAAGCTCTCAAGCCAAGGCTATGAAAGTATGCTACAAGTAGCGCCAGCTTGAGAGCGCCTACAGGGAGCCTCCCTTGCACCGACCGAAGTCGGTCAGCATGAGGAAGGCTCCGTTCTGGTCTGGTCAGGTCCGGAGATTGGCAGGGGCGAGGGAGATTGTGAGCAGGGAGAGGGCGGGCTCCGGATAAGGCCGAATCCTAAGCCCATCCAGGAGGTTGCGCAGCCCCGATTCAGGCCTTGCGGACTCCTCGGATATGCGCCTGCAGTTTAGCAGGTGCAGATCCGAGGAGTGCACTGGGGAGACTGGAGCCTCCCCAACAGTAAGGGCATGAATGTGCCATTGCCATCGGGAGGCTCCAGCCTCCCCAAAGCAGCATTGGATTTGGCGCTGGCCGGCCAGCCTTGTCAATCCAACACTGCTTAGGATTGCGCCCTAAAAATGAAATAAAGTAATATTGCGGAGAGAGTTCTACAAATGTTGGGGTTATGTCAAATTGCTCAGAAGCATTCAACTGTTCCATGGCACTGTTCGGCATGGGAGGTTTCTATTCTGTGGAAAAAAAAAATGTTAAAAAAGAAAGTACATTTTCTAGTGTTCCCTGAAATATCATCTGGTGATCCTAAGAGAGCAACAAGAGCCCCCAAACTAGGTGGTGGGGAATTGGACATATTGATTCGTTCTTATCAGCCAGGCTTCTCTAATTATCGGAGTGCTTCCTTGCTGAAAAGGTGTCATGTGGAAACATCAAACTCAGTTGCTTAAAAAATGACAGCTAAATATTCACAAAATGCTATGGTGCAGAGGGTGGGGAACAGTGTCAGGCTGCAATCCTATACAGATTTACCTGAAAGTAAATCTCATTAAACACAATGTGATGAATGTCCAACCTGTACAACATTAGACTGGTCTTGGTAGTTAGTCACATACTTTATCCAATAGGTGCCCACAGCACTCAGGCTATCCACAGTTGTGCTTTTCAAAGTTTGAACCTTCACATAAAAAAGGGAACGCTGCCCTTTAAAAACCACAATTTTTTCTTGTTTTTCCAAAGTCAGAAAAACATTTTTCTAGAGACTGTAACACAATATAGTAAACCAAAAGTTCTTTACACAGCTATGGCCTGATCCACTCTAGTGCTAGCCTGCACAGTGCAAGCATGCTGTCACAGGATATGCTACATCCTGCAGGCCAGTGGGAGACCAGGCTGGCCAGGAGAAGTAAGTAAAGAAAATTTTTATTTGCCTTCTTGTTTGCTCCATGGTCCTCTGCAGGACTCCTCAAAGCAATGCCAGCTCTTTTACTGATATAGCCTTGAGGAGCCTTCTGGGGGAGTGTCTGAGCTGGGATGGGGATTCCGGATCTGGAATATGGTGCTACTGCTGAGAGTCTGCCCCTGCCCTGATCCGAGTTGCCCTCTCCCAGCCCAATCTGCCCCTGACCCATCCCCAGCAGTAGGGATCCACTGACAGCCATTCTGCAGGGTGCTCTCAAAAGAGCACAGCCTTCTGGGCCTTGCACCGGTGGCTGCTCTCCACAGAACAGCACAGAGGTTGCTGTGACTGCGGTTCATGTGGTTTGGTAGAGGACCTTATAGTCCACCAGTGTATCATGTGATAGATTTAGCCGAGAGGGTTAATGCTTCCGTTTGCCCGAAGATAACACCTGAAGATCTCAAGGTCGTGAGCTCGGGACTGCCGGAAGTCTCTGCGAGCAGCAGACCTTGGAAACTGCGGCTGATTAAAAGCTGAGTTTCAGCTGCCTCGTGGGAGGAGGAGTGTGCTGAAATCAGCTGCATCTCTGGTGGCAGCAGGGAAGCCTCATCAGCCAGCAGACGACAGACGGGTGGCTAAAGAAAGAAGGCTAAATCCAGAAAGAAAGATCTGTAGGAGTGTTGTTCTTGGAAGATAGAACATTCTGTAAATTGTAAAAACCTTTGGGTTTGTGAGAAAGTCTGCCTATGTAAACCGCCTTGAGTTCAATCATTAGAGAAATCTAGTGATATTAAGAAAGGCGGTATATAAATAAATGTATTATTTATTTATTATTATAAGACTGGGCCACTAGTGCTGTCTATTCGTAAAACCATATTCATTGTCATGATCCCTCCAGAGAAAGGATAAAAGAATGCCATCTTCTTTAACCAGCACAGACAGTGCAATACAAATAAATATTGCAAAATGTTGCAATCTGCCTGCTGAACAAACCCCAAAACCATGCCTGATGGGACTATTGCTGGGGTTCCATTAAGCTAGAATTAGTCAATACACAGATTCTTCTTAATATCTCTTTCCCCAAAATGTGCCTTCTGATGAGTGGATCATTAAAGCTCCAACAGAGACAAAGTCCTCTGCTTTTCCCGAGGAAAGGTGGCTTGACTGGGATGAGAGTGAGGGGCTGAAATGTCACTGTTAATTAGCAGCCCACCCACGAGGCTGGTATGAGAAGCTAGGCTCCCTGCAAACGTCAAGCTGAAAACTCTTGGGGGGGAGGGCAGAAACCCACAGAGACCTGTCAATCAGTGCTGCAGGACGGGAGTAAGGTGCTTCACTTTAACTCCATTCTGCACAGATACTTTCTCAGGAATAAAAGAACATCTACTACCATATTTTATCAGAAGCTGATTGCTTTTTAAATATGTTTCTAACTCCAAGTAACGATACCACGTAAATTAAGCCAATGTTAAGGTGGCCCTCGTTATGTGTGTGGGGTTCCATTAAAGAAACTCCTGCAGATTACCGAAATCCATTGGTATTCAAACCTGGGGATTTGGGGTCACTTCTCTCTCTGATCCTGACCAGAGGTTTTCTGAGGGATGGGGAGGTTGTGCACTATCATCTGTTTTAGGTAAAAAAAAAATGCTACTTCCAGTTTCCCCCAAGAAACCAGAAGTGAAGTTTTAATGTCTTATAAATCATTCTGAGGCCTGAGAAAGTCCACATAGGGCTTCCCTGGGCCTCAGAAAGCCTTATAATGCATAAAAATGACACATCGTTTTCCCCCAGGAAACTGGAAGTCACATTTTTCAGCCTGAAACAGGCATTCTGCAGAAAGAGATACTTGCAACTGGACTAGCAATGAGTAAAGGTTTGATTTTTTGATAACGAAATAAAAAACACATAACACTGTGTTATGCAGTTCTCGCTTTTGTTAAAAAAAACAGCCCCAAACCTGCAAAAAAAAGAAAACAATTTTCTAACACCTAATTTACTATATAATGACTGTGGCTGCATTTGCTGACAATATACCACCTATATCACCTGTCTAGTACACCTTTAAAGCTATTCTAATTATTATAATTTATAAAAATGCACCTTTCAAACAAAAATACACAACACCACTTTCTGTACTCTTTCCTTGAAAAAAACAAAATCTACAAAAAAATAAATCTGTTGAAGAACACAATGAGCTACAGTGGCAATGGGTAGAGGGGATAAAGCTTCACCCAGAGCCCCACTGACCCATAAACTAGCAAGCCGTGGCCAATACTGAGCAGAGACAGCAGCTCATTTCTCACTGCTCTCTGCCTCCCGCCAAATGTTCACAACTGAGCTTTTTGCCCTCCAGTTTTGCTCCAAATAGAAAATTCAAAGTTCTATGGACCACAGCATGGGGCAACTCAGACAGACCGAGGCAGCCAGAGCAGCCAGCTAATTTATTGAAAGAACACATGATCCAGACCTGGAAAGGGCAGGTTTCTAATATTCAGATGGATATTAGTGTAGCAACCTCAGCCTGAAGCTTGCCAACATCCAGACGTAAAGAGAAGCTGGGACAGTTTCATCCACAATAAGGAACACAAAATGCCAACTATCCTGTACATAAATTACAAGGTTTCAGGAGAGCAAGAGCAACATCTCGTGCAATTTGGAGGTGGGTTGTGCCAAGACAGCATCCTGGCCCGAAACCAGTGTCAAAGAAACAAAAAACCCACCATGCTGCAAAACTTTTTCCTGACCAACAGTGGCAGAGCATGGTTTGCATGCAGAAGGTCCCAGGCTCCATTCCCCACATCTCTCTTTGCTTAATATAAGCAGATCTTGCATTGTGGAGTTCGAAAAGACCCCTGTCTGGATATTGGGCTAGATGGGCCAATGAACTGACTTGATATAAGGCAGCTTCATGGAAAGCTGGAGGCAAAAGCAGCCCCACAGCACTGAACTAAGAGGGCTGAGCCTGGGGTGCTGATTTACATCCTCTGCCAAAGATTCTGCCCAACCAATCTTCCCCCGCTGAAGCTGTTTGGGAGAAAAAAAATTTCCTCTGCTATTCTCTGTATAGGAACTTTTATTTAAGGGATAACAGCATTTCTGAGACAAAAGGGACTGACACAAAGGGTCAGACTGTGGGAGAGGAAAATGTATGCAGAATGAGGGCAGGACCTAAACGATGGATGTAAAGAATTAAAAGGATGAGACACTACTAGGAGGAAAGATTGGGGAAGGTTAGGAGCTCCTCAGGGATGAGTTAGTGAAGACAGACTTAAGGAGTGCAAGGGGATAGAGCCATAAAGCATTACTCACCGCCTCTGAATCATCATCCCGCTCATACAGGTACATCCTGGCAAGAGGCTGCCCTGGGAGGAGTGGGTAGGCCACTCAGAAACTTTCCTTTCCCCCGCCCACCTGAAGCGAAAAGGAACTCAGAGAAAACACCAGCAGGGAGGGGAAGCTGGGTTTTCCAAAGCACGGAGGCTGTAGATTCTGGAGAGGTCAGGGTGGCAAATCTAGCTGCAGACAACAGGCTGTCCTGCCTGACATTTGGAGGAAGAGAGGAGAGGGAACCTTGGGGAGATGCTCACTGGCTCGGCAGCTTCCTAGCCTCCAGTGTGTTAGATCTACAGACCCGAGTTGGAAAGAGCCAAGAGCTAAATGACGTGCCTCTGGGATGCAATTGGCTTATTCATTTGTGTGTCATTTATTAGCAATGCTGTTGTGTGGCCCAGCTGGGTGCCTGCGTGTGCCTGTGGTGGTGGGAGGCCTCACTATTTAGGAAGCCAACGTAGAAACATGGGGCATATGTCCTGAGGTGGAACGTTTGGGGGCACACTGCAGCTCAGGTTGTTCCCAGATCAAAAGCGTTACACAAACCATTATTCAGGTCTTTGGCTTTCCACAGCAGACAAGGGCAAACATTTTTTGCTTGTGGCTTTCTGGTTCACAGGCATGGAGTTGAAATGTGTGATGTTATTATAGCTGCACCACAAACTGAGGACTCCTGTATTTATCAGGTAAACCAGAACATGCCCCATTAAGCAGTGGTGGGATCTAAATGATCGAAGAACAGGAACCATGACCAAGACTCACGTTTGATTGGCAGCCCGTCCCTTTGGCTCAAACGCCTTCCTGCTCGCCGCGCGGGCTGCCCTCAGTGGACACACCCCACCACTGCTTGCTCAGGCCCCCGGCCGGCCTCCCACCCGTTCCCCCCCCAGTGAGCAGGCGCCCCCCTGAGGCTAAGAGCGCCTCGCAGCACTGTGTCCATCACAGAGTCGGTGACGAATGGCAACGAGTGGGCGGAGCTAGCCCAGATTAGCTTCAGGAACGGCTGTTCTGGCCCTTTCCTCCTCAATGACATCACTGCCATTAAGCTATCAGAATTGAAGCTCTTCCCCCAACACTCAACATGATTCTCTAGATCTCACACTAGCAGAAGGGGTGAAAGGGGCAAGGCTCATAAAGGAGACAGGATGTTTGGACTGAGACCTGGAAGTTGTAGGTTCAAATCACTGCTCAGCTATGAAACTTCCTGGGGCTGCAATCCTAACTTGGAGTTAGGCTGGCACAATTAGGCCAGCAAAATTTGGCTGGCACATGAGCCACTGTAAAGTACGTTTGAACTACTCTCGGAGTCCGGGAGGATGGCGCACATCTGTGTGCTGGCCTCTCTGACTCCGAGAATGATCCAAGCATACTTTTCAGTGTCCCTTGTGCTGGCCTAACTGTGCCAGCCTAACTCCAGGTTAGAACTGCGCTCTGGGTGACTTTGGGCCAGTCACTATCTCTCAGCCTCCCCTACCTCAAAGGGTTGTGAGGACAAAAGGAAGGAAAAAATCATGACACCACCCTGAGCTCTTGAGATGAACAGCCATATAAAAATGGGAAAAAAAATAAACAAAAAGCTTTGGAATTCCCTGCTGGAGGAAATGTACAAGATCGCTTCCCTCCCAGTTTTCTGGAGGGCCCTCAAGATGCTCTTGTTCTACCAGACCTCTGTGTGATGACTGACAAGGGAGCCTGCCACTGTTTGTTTGTTCGGTGGCTCATGTTGGTTTCACAGTTTTCTATTTAAGATGTTAATGTTGGTTTTAGCCTATTTATTGTTTTAGACTGGGATGTTAATCACCTAGGGATCTTCCAAAAAAGGTGGAGTAAAAATCAAATAAATAAACTGCTAAGAAACCACTGGGGATCTGAGGATGGGGCTACGTATGATCTCTGTCCACACTGGCAGATGGAATTGTCTGCATTCAGACATCACAGAGGCTGCATTCAGTAAAGCTCACAAAAAACTGGATTGCTGATAGTGCACTGGGGTAAAACAGGGAGTCCCGCAGCCCTGGTTCCCAACTTTCTATTTGTGCGCTTCTTCTGGAACCTAGTGTGAAAATGGATCTTTTATACGTGCTGAAAATTGCCTTCACTCTTTCAAACACTCTTTCAAGCACTTTTCCTATGTATTTAAGATTTCTCTCCTGCCATGTCTCACATTATAATACACACAGATTTATGGCACAATCCTAACCTCGAGTTATGCTGGCACAAGTCACTTGTGTTGGCCCAGGAGTGTTGCAAACATGCCATAAAGTGTGTTTGGACCACTCTCGGAGTCAGGGAGGCTGGCTCACAGGCGTGACTTGTGCCAGACTCACTCCGTTAGGATTGCACCCTAACAGAATTTTGTCCTCGCAACAGTCCTGGAGAGAGACTTCTCTGAAGCCAGCTTGTAATCTTCATGGCTGAATAGGAACTTGAACTCGAGTCTCCTGTTCCCACACCCAATGATCTGACCACTAAACTCTCATGCACTTCAATGAAATCCTATATGCTGCTCCCCACATTCACTCCACCAGTCCAATCACGACCAGGTTTATACTTCCATAATTCTGCCATTAAACAAAACAAACACAAAAATGCTGCAGTCCAAAAGGGCAGCTAATCCACCGCTGCCCAACCGCTGCACTGGTGCTGGGTGTCATAAACATACCGTAAAGCGTGTTTGCATTACCCAGAGAGTAAATGGCAGCGGTGGGGGTGGGCTGTACCACCCTGTCAATGGCACAGTTGGAGCCCTGACCACTGGTGGACACAAAGTAAGCCCTGAGTGGTGCAAGGAGGGTAGCGGGAGGACATGGGGGAGGCATTCGTGGGAGGACGGAGAGAGGGAGGCAAAGAGGAGGAAGGGACAGGCCTGTGTGGGACCGATCAAGGCCTCCTGCATCAAATCCCATCCCTCTCTCCAGAGCTCGAAAGTCCGACATGGGGCTTCTCCACTGCCATGGAAATAGCTGGATCAGACTTGAGAAGCCCCATTGAGTAGGCTGAGGCTTTTCTCAGGGTAAGGAGATAAATGTCTCAACCACCAGCCTGCTCAAATCCAGCCCAGGAAACAGTGGTTTGGCACCACTGCTCCTGTACTGGATAGGATTAGGCCCTGAGTCTGTTTATTTGTATAATTTTCTCCAAAATACAGAGCTTTTGAGTGCTGGCTTGTGTTCTGTCACCAAAGCATCGCAGATCAATTTCATATGAGAGGCTCAAAATGCCTTTCAGCTTCTCTTATGCTGTTTGTGAATGCAGAACAGAATATGGAAGAAAAACTGAATGCATATTGCCTCCAGTGTAGTTTTCCAAATACAGGCAGGTTTAAAGAAGAGCTGGTGTCTCACATGTGAAAATTGCCAGGCAACATTAGCTATTCATCTATTAGCTATTATTTTGAATAATAGCTATTCAAAAGCAAGATGGCAGGTGCAACACTAATGTAAGAAAAACCAGTGCTCCTAATCCTAGTACAGAGTACCCTTCTTTCTACAGCAGAGCATCCCTTACTGTTTTTCAGCACCCAGAAATTATGAGGGCCAGAGACATTGTAATTCCAATTCTTCAAGCCAATTCAAATTCAGTGATCATGATCTTCTGAGAATAGCAGAGGAAAAGCCCTTATCACTATAACCCCTAAGATCTAGATTTGTTCTTTAAGAAAAGAATAGTCATCAACGTCTGGCCAAACCTACTCGGAAGTTAAAGGAAATTCTGCAAGCAGATTACAAGTCTGCTTGGGACTGTGGACTGAGATAATACAACTGTGTAATTTCTAGATAAAGTGATGGTCTGACAAAATCCACTAGGCTGCAATATGTGGGAGTAATAGATGCTAATAGTATTGTATTGTTAGTCTGGTCAAAATCACACACACACACCCCAAAAAACAAAAACAAAAAAGTGGGGCAAGGAGAAAAATTGTGTTAGGTGCTAACAGGAAGGAAAGAGAAACAAGGAGCTGAGAGCTGCAGGCAGGTGGCACGTGAACAGAATTACAGCATTATATTATTCCAGGATCAATTCACCTGGAACCACCACCCCCAGTTCTGTACTCACAGCCACTGTTAACACATGTCATAAAAAGGCATTCCAAGAATGGGAAGGAAATCTACCCTTTTAGCCATCCTTACACCATGTGGTCTACATTACTGCTAGGTTCCCCGGCATTTCTGGAAATGTGGAGAAGGGCAGCTGATAAAGGAGCAGAACAGGGAGAGGATGCAAAAAAACCCCCCCCACACAACTCAGTCTCCAAAAACAGCACCTTATGTTACATGATGGGAAGCCACTGTGAGCAATCTGTATGAGCAAACTGCTTTCAGGGGGAGTGCCCCACGAAAGAAATCTGGAGACCCGAAGTAAAAATGTTTTCCTTACATCCTTAAAATGTCCACTTCACATTTTGTTATTACAAATGACTGTATTTTAAGCAATGCATACATGTTTAGCTCTCAAGCAATACGTTTTTTTTTAGAATTGAAACATTCAGAAGAGATCACCAAAGTTATTAAATCTGGTTCCAAAACAACCAAGCAATAGGAGCCTGCCCATCTAATACATACAACTGGAAAATACCCTTTCAAATTATTAATATTTTTAGGATAACCCTACAGTTGGTTCACAAACAAGACACAGAAAAACAACATGTACTGTATCTACCAGAGTGATACATTTGAAATGAAGGGGAGATTTATAGAAGGGCTGGGATCTGCTTGCAAATGATCAGGAAGGAGGTGGGTTTACTGGGCAAAGGAGTGGAGAGGGATGGAAGGAGGACTTGAGGTGGCCATGCCAGGTTAATGGGTTCTCTAACACTGTGCCACAGAAGACACTGGAAGGGCAGCAGCCGGGCTAGTCTGAGCCCAGAAGCCCAAACATCAAAAGCATCAGAATGGGGGTGGTGGCAGGCATGGAAGAGGGGCCTCTCTTAATGGGGATTTTCCCAAGACCAGGAGGGCTGAGGGGTGCAAGTGCTCACCAAAACGGGCCGGGAATCTTTGCCGCCGGGTATCTCCATGCTTGCTTGGGCCTGGTATTATGTGGGCAGAGCTGGCTCTGCCGATTGCTGGGGGGTGCTCGGATTACAAGCATACTGCTACATTTGCAAACTGCTGGGGTATATTTAGCCCAGGGACTGGACATCCCAGGAGTGGGGGTGGGGGGCAGGGTGAGGCTGTGCCAAGAGTCATTCTGGTTGACTCCTGTACAGGACCTACTGAGAGTGGGGGAGTGGGGCTAGAAAAGAGCAGGGGAGGAAAGAGGAGCCCCTCATGGAGAGCTAGACATGTTCATGGGAGCTTCTGAGACGTGGGGTATCAGGACCTGTTACAATACAACCTATTGTATTGTAGAACCTACAATACAATAGAACCTACAGCTTCTACACCTGATCTCCTCTTCCTGAGTGGAGGGAAGGTCCTGTGCTCACTTTACAAAGGAGCTGGGTGGTGGTGGTGGTGGTGACGTTGGAGTTTCTGCCCCTGTCCTACTGTTTTTAGAAGGTGACAAGAGGACCATGATTTGGTAAAAACTGTGATGATTTGGCTGCATGATTTGGTTGCAGCTTGTGAGTTTCACTAGGGGTCCCCTATCAGCCGTCCCATAATTCAAACATGGGGGGGGGGAGAAACCCCCACCAATTTTAAAAAGACTCAGTTTGCCCATGTTCAGGGTCGCCCCTCTCTGAACGAGGCAGGGTGCAGCAAGAGCTCATCTGCTAAGCTCAGGTTCATCTGAGGACTGCAAGGCCGTTCCCAAGCACTGTCAAATAGGATTCAAATACTGCAAAAACACCCAAGCAGTGCGAAGTCATAAAACGTATGCTGATAATTTTTAATTTACATGCAATTACTTACTTCACGTGCTTTGTTCTGAACCTGACAGGAGGGTGCATGTGAGGTGGGGACCTGGAAGGGAGGAACTGTTAGCAGGTAGAAAGATGCGACTGGGAAAGAGGAATTGTTGCTTGCAGGCTAGACAGGATGGCTGGGGAGAAGAGGCAGACAATTCCAGGGCAGCCCCAAGGATTTTGGCTGCCCGAAAGAGAAATAAAATTTTGCTCTAGCTCTTGGAATTAAGCATGGGCTAAGCAGCTAACGACAGCATATTAAATAATTAGGAGTTGCTGGGGGCATTATTTCTCATCCTCATTTTGAAAAATTTGTTATATCTTTACTTTCTTCCTTTTTATAACTTGTCCGTATCCTGGTGGCTGACGGAGATCGGAAGGCTCTTGACAGTGTCCCCTGGAATGCACCCAGCTGATGAAGTGCTCCGCTAGGTCTGTGCACCTCCTTCCAAAGCGCGGGCAGAAGCTCTGGAATTCCTCCCTGGAATGTTGGCAGCTCAGGCAGTTGCCTGCTTTGCCTCCCTGCTCAGCTCTAAGCAGCCAGAAGCAGTACAGAAGGTCTGTCCGCCAAACACTAGAGGTGTAAAATGTGCCCTAAGAACAGTATCTGTATGAAGAACCAGGTGTTTGTACCCAGATCAGTTGCAGAAAGGACTCTGTGAGTGGGGGATACAGAATGTGAATGTGTACCTATGCGGTAGGAGGAGAAATCCCATGCAGAGTGCAAAGCCCAACAGGATTCTCCATACAGTCATTGTGGGCATCAGCAGGCTTTTTTTTTTTATGAGCGCAACAGAGGCATGTACTTCTTGCTGACTTTCTATTGCAGCATGGGTGGTAATGATTACCTAAGGATTGCAAAAGCCTCTCAGAGCCATGAGGGCCTGAAACTGGCTTTGGGAAAAGAAAGAAATCTGGACTATGCAAGAATCAAAATTGTACCAGAATTCTACACAGAATTCAACAGAAGCCGACAAGATAAACAAACTGGGGGGGGGCAGCTTTTATCTGTCACAGAGAAGGACTCATTCATTTCTCCATGGTTCAGGATTGATTCCTCCTCTTCATCCCCCTCTCCTCTTGCAGCATTGTATTCCCCACCCCGCCCCGCCCCAGATTCAATCCAGATCCTGCTGAGCCTTTGTTGAAGAGGGAACAAACCCTTTGGTGGAGGCCCTGAGGCCAAATCCTGCACTGTTCCACCTCCAACAAAGCTTAGCAGTGGGAGGCATTGGGATCTAAGAGCAGAGGCTCCCCCCACTCCCCCACTGATGAATGGGAACAATCTACAATGGCTGACTGGAACTGGGGTGTTGGCAAGCCATCTGGACCCTCCAAAGAGCATTGGCCTTGCTTGGCCAGTAGCCTGACCTGGCTAACCCGACACAGTACCAGAGCAAACCTGGCATGGCTGTTAACTGAAGCAACTCTCTCTGCCATAAAGACATCCTCCCTCCAACAGCAAGATAATTAATCTAAAATCTAAAGTCCTTCTTTCTTGGCTCTTCTCAAGCAAATTTTTGGAGTCTGTTGTGCATTGATAATGTGCATCGAGCCCTGACAAGCGATTCCAACAGCCCAATCCTCTGCATATCTACTCAGAAGTAAGTTCCACTATCTTCTTTGGGGCTTACTCCCAGGTAAGTGTGGATAGGATTGCAGCCTGAGTAGCCTCACAACAAGCCTGATAGGCTTAAACTACACAAATAGGCAATGTGTGCTGCCATGTGCCTCCCCCCAGTGGTGTTATCCTACTGGTATGCTGGGCAGGACATCCGGGTGATCGGCAGCCCGCCCGTCGCGTACCGCAGCGTTACACCGTTTGTGTAACCAATTACGCCACTTGCGTACGTTACGCAAATGGAGTAACACTGCGGTATGCGACGGGCGGGCTGCCGATCACCCGGATGTCCCACCCAGCGTACCGGTAGGATAACACCACTGCTCCCCCCCCTTAAAAACAGCCCAGTCAGAACTTGGGCCTTCAAGGAGGGAGAGGCTTATTCTTTCCCATCAACTATTTTTAATCCCCAAAACTGCTGAAGCAAGGATGTGCTCCTGAAGTGCCAAGTGTTGCTTCGTTTTTAAGGACAAAAATGGAGTGTGAGGAAAGAATGTTTCTTCTGCACGTTCTGGGCCTGATGACTACTTCTCCCCCCACAAGATGTTTTCAAGAAGTAAGGGGCTCTTCTGTCTCAGCAGCCTGTCTTTGTATGCTTGTGTAGTTTGGCCCTCAGAGTGAGGCAGAGAAAGCCAGTGACGTGTGCAAGGCCAGCTAGTGAATTTTGTGGCTGAGCAGGGATTTCAATCAGGGATTTCTCGTTTTCAAACCCAACAAGCCTCAGCGTTACTCAATGGGCAACCACACTGACTGACTGACTGGCTTGCCATTTTACCCAGCTGTGACACATCATTGTCCCAACCACCTTTCATTAGGCTGTGAGCAACATGGTTTTTAAGAGTTAGGGTGGGGCAGAGGGGGATTATGACCTTTTTTCCATGTCATGGTTTGGCCTGTAGGTTGTCAATTAAGGATGCCAGGTCTCTGGAGCATGGAATGAGAGCTCATACACTGCTCTCTGCTGGGCAAGGATGGGAAACACAGTCTGAGCCTCTAACCTTCCCCTTCTTTAAGTAACTCTCCCCAATTGCTCCTTGTTGAAGATTAAAAAATAACCCACTTGTCCCTACTTCCTCCTACAAACCCTGTGGCAAGGCTTAGAACAAGGAAGGGCATTTGCTGTGGATGGTGGGAACACACAGCATGCTGGCCCTTTAAATGTGTGCTGCTGCTCTGCTGGAGGCCTGCTGAAGGAATCTCCTCCATAGCAACTGCCTCCTACGTCATTACTATGGCAACACCAGTCCAGGTCACAGATCCCCTCTGCTTCTATTGGTCTATTAATTCCATTTACACATGAGAAAGGGCAACTGGGGGAGGAAGAATCACTGAGAAGGAAGAACACTTCAAAAGGTTGAGCTGCTGGTATTGCCTGAAGTTAAGCAGGAAAATCTGCGTGTGCTTTTGGATGGGAGACGAATGCCAGGCTGTGACAAGCTGCAGTACCTGTGGTGGCACAACAGAGTCACTGTGGTGCTGATTAGCTCACCGCTAATGAGAGTTGCGGTGGAGTGTGTGAGGAGGCCAGCCGGCAAAGAAGGGAATACGACCTTGAGGACCTGTCCAGGCTTGACCTGCGATTGCCTGCTGAGGCTTGATGGCAGGCAGCCAAGAACCACACTGTGAAGGCAACATCTGGGCCTGAGGATTGGCAGATCACAAGAATACTGTAGATTTGTAAAAACCCCATTGAAAAAAATGGTGGTTTAGACTAGCCTGCTCATGTAAGCCGCCTTGGGCATTTGCTTTGGCATGGAAAAGGCAGGGTATAAATTCTTCAAATAAATAAATAAATAATGGCCCTAGTAATGACCAAAATGAACCAACGGACCCTTATTTAAACAGACTTGGCTATTTGATTCAGTTTTCCAAAAATAAAATACAGCCTCAGTATTTTGAAATGGGCACATTTATCTTTGCATCCATATTGGCATATTCATACTCCCTCCTTAAACACATTCATGTTGAAACAGGTCCAAGAGAAGCCAACGAGATCAATTTCCATGTTAATGGGATCATCTGCTTTAGACACCAGTAGCTTGTTTTATCATAAATTAGGTTTCTAGTCTTCATAGCGATGGTAAAAAAACCTCAAGAACTTCCCCCCACCTCCGCAAGAGTATCTAGGGCAGAGCTCCCCAAAATGTGTGTTGTAATGCTCAGCAGCATGAGTGCAATACCACAGTTGACTACATGGAGGCCTGGAGTAGCAGTCTGGGCAATCCTGCCCTCCCTGCACCATTTCCCACCATTTTTGAGTGATTTATGGCACAACCCAGTATTAAGTAGCACTGGCATCATCACATCAGAGCATCATCACTACTTACTTCCGGATCCAGAGCTCAACTAGGGTAGAGTAGACCAGGTGAGTTTGGAAAACACTGGAATAGGGCAGCGGATCCCAATGTCCAACTCAGACTTTGGGACTTCAGGTAAATGTTTGCAGGGGTGAGAGGGGCTGTCCCAAAGGAGCTGCAGCAATTGCAGTGCTGTGAGAACCAGGGGCTTTTAATCTTACCTGGGAGGTCACACAGGGTCTGGAAGGCCCATAGCCCCCTCTGTGGGCCTCCCTGATGCTTGAAATAGCTTTGTTTGGGGATCAAAGCGCACTTCTGGTTTTCACACGCCCCTCCCCTGCTAAGGTAAAAGGCCCCCGGGTTCCCATGAGACTGTGATCAGAGGCGTTTCTACAGGGATGGCAAAGCTCTAAGTTTTGCAAGAAGCCTTACCCTGTCATGTAAATCCCTTCTCTCCCTTGCTGCTGTAGCCAGTAAGCAACGCCAAGATTGGCTAAAACGGTGCAGGAGAGGAGTGATTTCCACTGCAAGGTAAGGCTTCTTGCAAAACTTAGAGCTTTGCCATCCCTGTAGAAATGCCACTGACTGTGATTGCTGCAGTGCTGTTAGGACACCCATTACTGGGTCACCCCCTTTAAGGGGGAATGACTCAGTTCTGGCTCCCAATGGTGGGTTGCAACCCACCACTTTGGGAACTGCTGGACTAGGACATTATGAAACCTCAGTAGCCAGGTAGAAAGCATATGAAGTCTCAAAACACAAAATGGCTTGATCCACCTACATTTCAATTTGTGTATGGCAGCCTGGATATAAGGTGGTAGTATGGTTTTTTAAAAAAAGTTTACAAATCTTTTTTTTGTGTTTTAACATACTATCAGTTTTTAGGATGGCTGCTACAAAGGAAGCAGAACTCCTGTCTCCTAGGTACTGCTCCGAAATCCTAAATACAACCAGTCTCTGTTGCCTCCTCTCCAATCTGCCAGCTGGCATCCAAAAAATTGTAAATCCTTCAGCATGGAAGCAGAATAATTATGTAAGCAAAATACATAGTTTTGCTCAAAGTGGCATAATTTGTTTCCATAACATTGTATAATTTTGTCAAAGAAATTTGAATCGCACGTGAGTGAGGATGGATGTTGTGAACTAACAGCCAGCCCTCAAAATAGTGAAATACCACAATCCCAGTCCTGATGAGCCTCACTGCAGCCTCTGTTAAAAAAAAACACACACACCACAAAAACTCAGGACCAAACTGCATGTTTAATATTATGTGTTCTTTGGCCTTTAGTTGCTTCATTTCTTTAACACTCACTTCTAGGCAGGCAACTGGATGCACAGTTGCTATGGCAACCGCACTGCTTCCCTCTGCGATGGATGAAGAGGTTTCTGCTGTTTTTCCCTTGCCAAGGCAAGAAACTGACAGCAGCTGAAATGAGGGGTCTTTAAACCAGTGATTGGCAGGTGGGAGGAAAGAGCTGTAGTTCCTATTCACAGATGTGTGTGTATGTGTATATCTAGCTAATATCCTCTTTGCCTAAACACAATTATCTGTGAAATATAACACTGCTAACACTGATGGGAGTTAAAGCCTCCACAGCCAAATTAGTAACCAAGCTGCAAGATGAAAGCAAGTGCCCTGTCTTTTATCTCTGGCTCCTGCTGACCTTCTGATGTTTCTCTTGGGGGGGGGGGGAGGAGAAAGGGCTTTCAAGTAGACCTTCAGATATCGGAGCCATCCCTCTCACCATTCTATACAACAGCCATGTTTCCTTATATTGATTACCAAGATGATTACATCTCAGCCTCAGAGAAGCTAACAGTTTCTGCCTCAACACCTTTGCTCCAACCAGTTTCTTTGGGACTGAAATCACCAGTCATCAATATGCTGTTTCTGCCTTTGAAAAGCACTTGGCCCCTCTATGTACTGCGGCTTTAGATTCCTAAGAATCCAACCACCACCTGCCGCTTTGTTCTCGGCACTCTTTACAAAAAGAGACACAGTGGGCATGCTTAGATGGGGCTCTCATTCCTCTGCATAGCTCTTCCCCACTAGTCGGTTACTGCACAGAGGAAAAAGCGGGGGCTTGCTACAATCAACTGGAAACATAGTGGGCAGCAACAAAATGATTCTGCACCACAGAAACCTGAAGTAGGTGATCACAATAAATGTCTTCAAACTGCGTGATTTTGCAAATAGGCTGTATTTGCAGAAATCTACTTGCACGGCAAGGACTTTCACAGGATTAATTGCTGAAAAGCAAAGAACACACATAAAGGGAGGTGAAATTGGGCTGGAGCACAGTACCTACAAGCCCCAGGGGATGTGTATTTGAGAAGGAAGCCTTCTGACCTTACGACACCGTCAGAAGCTGCGTCCAAAGTTAGTTCTCAACTTGGTTAGTGTCCCTTGAGCAGGTGAAGAAGCTAGCAAACTTGCACTAAAAGTTTTGTCCACTAGAGGGAGATTATTCCAAATTATGATAAATCAAGGTGGAAACCTGAAAATAGGGCGCAGAGCTCCTTCACGTGACCTGAACAAACAAGCAAGTCACCTGATATAATATGACAGAAATCAATTCCCTCACCCAGGAACATTCACAGTTTGCTCCTTGGATTCCACTCTGAGTTCGCTCTCCTTTCCCTCCTTCCACTTGCTCTTACCTGCCTGACGAAACTGTTTGAAGTTGTGTCAGAGGAGGTGCTGCCATCCGAACGCTTGAAGCGGCTCTTCCGTTTGCCATACTTCCCCTAGGAGGTTCGAGAAGATACAGAAACCAGAGTTAGTGCAAACGTGGGAGGAATGTAAGAAAGCTGTTTCCTAGGTAACAAGTGTGCCTGTGTGCGTTTATACGTACCCCATTGCTACACTATAGCCTAACTGTTTTGCACACTCAGGTTGTGCTAGGTCCTGCACAGAACTGGTGGCTTCTGCGAAGAGAGCTTACAATCTGTAAGAACATAAAATGAGCCCTGCTGGCCAAAGGCCCATCTATACCAGTATCTCACAGTGGCCCATCAGATGCCTCAGGGAGCACACAAGACAGCAAGATACCTGCATCCAGGTGCCTCTCCCTTGCAACCTGCATTCTGATGTAACCTGCTTCTAAAACCAGGAGGTATCCCCATCATTGCTTGTAACCTGTAATGGGCTCTTCCTTCATTTGTTCAATCCGCTTTTAAAGGCATCTAGGCCAGGTGCCATCACCACATCCTGTGGTGAGGCATTCCTACCAGGGCTGGCCCCAAGAGCAATGGGGCCCAATGTGGGGCATGCCCATGGAGCCCTCCCCCACCCGCCACTGACCATGCCGCTATAGCAAGAAGAGTGTTTGTGGTACTGTGCACAAAGTGCAGCATCTGGAAATAGTTGGTGCTGACTGGTTGACATGCTTCCAGGAGGCCCATTTTGGGCTATTTGGAGGCAGGACAAAGTGAGACAGCCCAATGGGCAGCTGCCCCACTTGCCCCACTGACTTACAGCCCATGGAGATCCTGGCTGCAGCAGCGAGCGATCTGCTCGCTGCACCAGTGCAGAGGGTCCTCAAAGCACAGGGCCAAATGTGATGATATTGGCCACCTTGGCTTAAAACTGGCCCTGGTTACAATGTGGAATCTATGTGGAATGGACAGGATTAAGGGGAAATCAGAGAACTGGGCCTGACAAAGGAATCAGTTAACCTCTCCCACAAATATCCTCACTTTTCTTTCTTCAGGTTTTGTCTGTTCCACTTAGTGCCTTTTCAGGGGCTGTGACAGTTCTGCACAATGCTTATATGTACACCTGCGGGAAACAGTCATGAAATGATTCCAAAATGATGACCAAGCTGTGACTGCAGCAATCTTCAGACAAAGCCAGGCAGCCACCTGCCACTGTGGTCAAGGAGAAACGAGCTCACCTATCTGCAGGGTTAGCACCATTGGCTCTTGCCAAAAATTATCCTTGTCCCATAGCACCAATGAACCTTCTTCACTGTATTGGAAAAGGCAGGAGATACCCCGAGGAGCTAGGGAATGGTATCAGCAATGGTCCCTTGTCCCAGATAAGCCAGGGATTATAGGGTTAACCCCCAAGGTCTTTGCAAGCCTCCAGAGCACAGCTGCAGGCTGATGAGGCCCCTGGCTCTGAAGGGAGGTTAGCACAGGTGCAGATGGGTGTGGCTGATGAATTAAAGCCTGCCCACTGATTGGCTGGCCTCAGTATAAAGCTGGAGGCAGGAGCTAGCAAAAAGGAGCTGGATAGGTGCTGGAGGATGGTACCCTGGGAAGGTGCTGGATGGGAGCACCAGGTAGGTGCTGGACTGCCTGCAGGACTGAGGAACTGGCTAAGGTAAGGTTGTTTTGGGACCACTGGGAATTGTTGTATGGCTGCCACGTCCCGGGAGCCACCAAGGAGGCAGTTATGGCTTGGGCAAGCTGACTGCCTATTGTTTGGTGGTGGGGTTTGTTGGTGTTGGACTAAGAGTAGTTCGGAGCTAAGCCAGTGATGAGGGCAGTCTAGAGGAGGCTGGCCAGCCGGTGATCCCAATCAAAGCTGCTGGAAGAGAGGAGGCCCAGTGGGTGACTGAACCCCCTCCCTCTTGCCTATCTCTGAGGCTGCTCTGGAGGGAAAACTAGTTAGCCTAGTAGTGTGAGCATTGGGGCCCTTGGGGAGGCCCAGCAGGGAATTTGGCAGAACATTCACCTAACCAACATAATGCAAATATTGGTGAGGATACAGTGGAAAGCATATATGCATGTGCACACACGTTTCAGAGATACATGGGATGTTTTCAGGGATGTTTCAGGGATAGCAACTCTACACTCCATGTAGTCATCTGACTAGAGCAGTAAATCTCAATCTGCAGCTTGGGGCTTCAATATTTTAGATGAGTTCACCAAATATAGCATCTTGTCAGAGCAGAGGGTGGTGGAAGGCTACTCAAACACTAATAATCTTGCAAAATACATTAGCAAGCAGGGCCGGCATTAAGCCAATGTGACCAATGTCATCACATTGGGCCCCACTCTTCAGGAGGCCCCACACCAGCTGGGTGAGCATATTGCCTGATGCTACAGCTGGGACCTCTATGGGCTGTAAGTCAGTGCTGTGATCAGAACAGCTCTACCTTGGGCCCTCCCATCTGTCCCTGCCTCTGAACAGCCCAAAATGGGCCACCTGGAAGCAGCTGGTGGTAGTGTTCTCTTATCACCACCAACTATTTCCACATGCCATACTTTGCGCATGGCACCAAGAGCACTCTTCTTGGTGAGGGGGGGGCGGTTTCCTCAGGAATGCCATGCATTGGGCCCCACCACTGCTAGAGCCGGCCCTGTTAGCAAGCATAACAGGAAACCACGTCTCACAAAAGGCCCTGGATCAGAGGAATTCAAAATTGCTTCATGCCTGCACAGGAGAAGCACAAAAGAGAGAACTCTACCAACAGGGGTGCATGTACAAGATGACCCCCCTGTTCCCCTAGCAGCAACTAAAAGCCCTTCACTATTGCTAATGCTGGTTATAAACACTACACCTAGAAGGGTGTATCCTTTCTTCAAGCTTCCCCAATGTACACAACTGGTTAACTATGATGTGCTCGGACAGTTATTTCAAAAACTGTGAGCACAATCCTAATCTGGAGTTAGGCCATCAAAGTTTGTCTGGCACAAGGGCAGCAGTAAAGTGCATTTGGACCACTTTCAGAATCAGGGAGGATGGTGCATGTATGTGTGCTGGCCTTTCTGGATCTGAGAGTGGTCCAAACATACTTTATGATGCCCCTTGTGCTGGTCAAACTTTGCTGGCCTAACTATGCCAGCCTAACTCCAGTTTAGGCTTGCGCCCTGTGTCATGGCACATTGGTGTGCTGCAAATGGTCTGCAGGTATGCCATGGAAGTTTGGGTGAGGGTCATTTATTAGTAGGACTATTAGGGGATGTGAGCTCCTTGCCAGCAGTGGGGTGTGCTTGTCAATTATAAAAAAAAAAACTGATGGTGTGCCTTGACAATTTTAGTACCTTCTCAGTATGTTGTGAGATGAAAAAGGTTGAACACTGTGTTACTGAGTGGCTCAGCTGTGATCTTTTTGCCCACAGTCCTATGACAGGGACAAGACGGGGCAAAACAGAGTGTTTGAATGGTAAAGGTAAAGATAAAGGTTTCCCCATGACCGAATGGTCGTGACCGACTGTAGGGGGTGGTGCTCATCTCCATTTCTAAGCCTGTAGAGCTGGTGTTTGTCCGAGGACAAGCTTCTGTGGTCATGTGGCTGACCATTACCTTCCCACTGAAGTGGTACCAAATAGGTACTACTCACATTTTTAGGTGCTTTCGAACTGTTAGGTTGGCAGGAGCTGGGACAGCAACGGGAGCTCACTCCGTCGCGCAGTCTTGAACTCCCAACCTTCCGGTCGGAAAGCCCAGCAGCAGCGGTTTAACTCACAGTGCCACCACATTTGAATGGTAAGTCCTACTTAATGGAAAACTGAGGCATAGCACTGCAAAATCTAATTTCTCTATATAAAAGCCAGCAACTGAAGTGCTATACTAACAGAAAAAGGTCTGGGATGACAGAAGGTGGCCTCATTAGATTGATCAGTGCTATTTTCTGGGGTCAGAACACTGCTGTAGGAGAAAATGATGGGGATGTGCATTATCCCAGTGGGTTCCCAAGTACATGTGCTTTAAGCACTTCCTCCTGGGTGAAGCAGTGATTGAAAGGGGCACAGGCAGATTCTTAGTTACATCGTCATTCAGTTACTCAGAAGTAAGCCGCCTTATGCTCAGTGAGGCTTACTCATAAGTAAGTGTGCACAGGCTTGCAGCACAAATTGTCAAATAACTTTCCAGCGCCAATGTGGCCACAATGTAGCCCAAAGGGAACAAATGTTTCCTTACTCTGAGGAGGCCTCCATGATTGCCCCCACTGCAGGCTGCACCGCACGTCCCATTGGTATGGTTTTGCCAGCACTGGAAAGTTATAGGACGATTTGGGCTGCAAGCCTGTGCACAGGTACCTGGGATTAAGCCTCATTGAACACAATGGTGTGTGTGTGTTCTAGCATAACTCTGGAATGCCTGGAGCGATGTGCACCAAACTTGGTACACATATGACTTACGATCTGGAAAGAAATACTGTGGGGGTAAGACCCCCCCTACAACCCCTAGGGGTGGGAAGGGGGTGCCACGTAAAAATACTCAAACGGCCGATATTGGTGTTGAATCCATAGTTTCTGGGGTCGCCGAGATGAACGGTGATGCTCCCGATGCCGTTTCAGTCCAAGTTCAGCCCCCAACAGCATGGGGGGTGAGAAGGGGTGAAAAATACAATGTCCAAAATGACTGACACTACTGTCAAATCCATAGTTTTTGGGGTCGCTAGGCTGATTGGTGACAGTCCCAATGGCATTTAAGCCCAAGTTTAGTCGAATCGCACACATAAAACTCTGTAGAACCTTCTGGAAATTTTTAGAAATCACTATGCCCCGGTCTTGGACTCATGATGTTCGAGAAAATTCCATCACCCACTCAAATCTTAGATGGTCGTATTTAAGGGAAGCTTACTTGGCAAGTCTTCCAATTTATCATCGTTCAGTGAATGTGACAGTTTATGAAATCTTATTGCGTTACGGTGTAGTCTTACTGTGTTCTGATTTCCACGCGGGTGAAGCCGTGGGCAAAGAGCTAGTCAACTATAAACAGGCATTCTTGAACACAGAGAGAAATTCATACTCCATCACTGCCAAATACTTATTTATACATACACACGGATACTGCATCACACCAAGCAAGAACACTGATGGGGTGTACATCCCTTCACTGTATGTAGAGTCTATATAACCATATAACAAAATAACAGATCACATGTATACCTAATAAAGTTATGCATGCACACGCTGCAAGTGGTGAAAAAGTTTGCACATAGTCAAAATTCAGGAAGACCTCAGAATCTATACTATACAGAATCCATACACGGTGAAGCTTCTGGCACTGATTGGCTGAGCTGATGTGGGACTTGGAGTGTTCATTTGCTCAGACAACAAAGCCATTTGCAGTCCACTTTCTGTGAGGAAAAGGAATTGTGAGTTTGGCTGAGACCACAGCCTCCAACAGAAAATGGCTGAGTTTGGCCCCAGAAAACCCAGAGGCAAGGAGACTAAATGATGGGTGCAGAGGAAGCAAGAGATCAAAAAAGAGTAACTTGAAAGGAAACTACATGGAGAATCAAGCTTGAAACAAGGCAAGGATGGGTTACTCGGAGATGAGACTTAAAAGAGATTTTACAGTACATATGGGCAGGGTGGGCAAGCAAGTGTCCATCTAGGGCAGTGGCCTGAAAAACAGGAACCTGAGGTAGAAATATGGAGATGGAAGGAGAAGGAACCTAGGAGAAATAGGGCTGGAGGAAAACTACACATAAGACTAAGAGATTGGAAGAGCTCTGCACTATTGGCAGGAAAACGAAAATGGGTAGGCAAAGAAAGGAGGCAAGAGGACTCAGGCTTGCTAAGTTTACACCCTGATAGGGAAGTTCAGCCTAGTCTGGTTTTTACTATTTTTACTGCCACTGCTGTTGTGGGACCAGGCAACTCTAATGAGGCCCAGGAAGCACAAGTGGGGTGAATCTAAATGCCCCATATTGACTTACCAGCCAATTCTTTGAATGAGGTGATTAGATGTTTAAGACTACACATACACATACAGCCCAAATTCATTCCATCTGTATATGTCCCTATGTAAATACACGTGTGCTTCTATAGAAAGCAGACAGGAACATATGCATAACAATACATTCTGCAATGGTGTGCTCGAACACGCACACAAAGTTCTGTTGCAATACAATAATCTCTCTTTCAGAATACAAAGCATAAGAGCACAGAGAAGCTATATGTACATATAATAGGAGCAGCCCATGCCTCTTCCAGGTTGCAAACACATCCCTATTGCTCTGTACACCATCAATGCCCTTCGTTCTGCACTGTTAAGAACATAAGAAGAGCCCCAGTGGATCAGGCCAGTGATCAATTGATCCCTGTGCGCCCTGCACATATGCATGCATACAGGTGAGCACTTGCCGCCACATAATCTGTATGCCTGCCAACAGTGTGTTGCATGCCGCAACCCAGCAGCACCTTGTACTTTAAAAAGGGCAAGTAAAACACTTTCTTGTTTGAGATGTGCTGTGCAGGGAAGGCAGCACTGGCTGAGAACTGTATATTTTTTTAAAGCAGACATTTCAGTGTCACTCACCAAAACTATGCCTCTTGGACAAGCTCACAAGTGAGTGGTTAAAAAAAAAAGGCCCCATGACAAGCTATCTTGCTCCTTTAGCCCTAAGATGTATCGTCCTGAGTGCCTGCAGGTGCCTGGGACTGGGTGCCTGGAGCCTGCAGGAGCCTGGTATTTTCCCCATTCCACCAAAGCCTTAGCTGTGTGTGTGTGAGAGAGAGAGAGGTTGACATGATCAAGCGCACCCTTTCCTTAAGACACTTCCTTTGTCCCTCTTCTTTGCGGTCCCCCAGGTGGTACAGCTAAGGCTTTAAGAGCATGTGCCATGAGTGGTGAGCTCAAATCTCAGTTCAATCATTGTCAGCAGATAGCCTTACAGAGGCTATCTTGCAGCTTTGGTCCAGTGTGTAATATGGGAAAACAGAACTAGTCTACCTTACAAGGCTGTTGTAAGGATTGCTGAGATAATGCCAACGAAGCATTCCGTAAGAGGCCTTCGGTCAATGTTGCTGCTGTATTACAGAAGATCAGACATTTTCCCAGATGCTAGACAGGAAATGAGAGGGAGAGTGGAGGGGGCGTGATGGGATTCATGGGAGGAGAGCAGGAAAATAACTGTAGAGCCAGCAAAAGAGCAGGAGTGGGCTCAGTTGTGCAACTGTAAGCCCAGCATTTGCAGTATCGTCACAGCCGTTATGCTTTCTCCTCTGCTCCTTTTCACATTCTCTGCTGGCTGCATATAGCTCACTCATCTCTCTTTAGACAGGATGCAATCATCACCAGGTTCCTTTCTGGGAGAGAGGAAGTCAATTAAAAGGCTTTCCTCTTTCACCTGCTTCTGTGAATCACGCTGCCTCCCCTCCCCGCCATATTCCAGGGGCGATAGTCTCTCTGTGGAGGGACAGTCCGTGGCAGAAGTCCCCAGAAAAATCCAGACCCTTCTATCCAGGGCGTGTTGAGACAGTGTGGGCCAGGAATGAACCAGACACTTCCCAAGCACGTCTCAGGGAGAGGGAGAGGGACAGCTGGCTGGGGAGAAGCCAGTTGCTAGGAGGCCCCAGCAGACATGGTTCTCCTAGCTCTCTAAAGTCAGGCAGGGAAGGGCAAAGAGGCAATGCTGGGGTCGGTATTTTTAGGTTTTTCCTCCCCCTGGTTCTAATTAAGGCATGTGCGTCATCCAAAGCTGTGGCAAGCAGTTGGGATCCACCACCTGGGGGGACTGCAAAGAAGAGGGACAAAGGAAGTGTCTTAAGGAAAGGGTGCGCTTGATTATGTCAACCCCTCTCTCTCTCTCTCTCTCTCTCTCTCTCTCTCTCTCTCTCACACACACACACACACACACACACACACACACACACACACACACAC
>JAJKFI010000047.1:7586411-7659281 GCA_029204185.1 Lerista edwardsae
ACACACACACACACACACACACACACACACACACACACACACACACAGACCCTGCCAATAAACTGAGCACCGCTGATGGGTTTAGGACAGAGAGTTGCTGGGGTCGTGGGGCACTAGATATAGGGGTGTGCGTATCTGCTGTTGCACAGAGCCAGGCTGGAGGAATGACTATGGGGAGGGCACATACTCCACCATCATACCTCCACGATGAAACTGAATGGGAACAAACACACATCCTAATGCAGAACTAGAGACATTTCTATTGCCCATGAGACTCACCTAGCATGATAGTAGCACTACAAGAGCCAATGGAATAAAGCTAATCTCTTATCAACCTCTTTTTGCCACTAACTACCCTAAACTGGTATTTCTTATACTATTCTGAAGCTCATAAACAGGCTCAAGAACTTGGTAGCCCTAATCTTTTGCAGCTTACCAAGGGTCCTAAATAGCCCAGTACACCCCCCCCCAGCATACTTAGTATTGTGTGTCACCAAGATCCAACTACCCACACCCATACACCCCAGAATGGGGTGGGTGGGTTAGTGGGCTTGTACACCCCGGCATCTCATACTTCTTTCCCAAACTTTGGGGTCAGCTGATCTGCTGCCTTCCACTAGATCCACCCACATCTAGCATCTTCCTAAAATAAAACAGAACAATTTAATCAATAATTTTTCCTGCTAGCCTACTCTTGCTCACCCCTGAGATTCATCTTGCTTGTTTAACAGTGTCACAAACTCCCTTAAGTTTCCACTAGGTCTTGGCAAACCTTCATATATGCCCTGTCAAAACCATAGAGTTTCACACTGTCTCCTGGAGCCAAACTCTCTCACACACATGCACACACAGGGTAAATAGTGGCCTCCTGGTAAATTTCTTAGTGGCCTGTTGCTGGGATTCTTGCAAAGAATGCTGGTCTAGAGGGACCTTACTCTGATCCAGCAAGGTACTTCTTATGTTCCTAAGCAAAAGTGCAGACTTGGGACCACTCAACACAGAGTAGTTATGCCTTAACTGAGTATGTACTCCTGCTTTGGACATTCAAGACACACTGGTGGACCGTAGGGATCCTTTTTTCTATTTTTTGAGATAGACAATGGAAGTCCCACTCTCATCTTAGTACTTTCCACTCCATGTTCCACCTCACACAGAAGGTTCATGGGGCCTTCCTTCTATTCTTCCTCTCCCCCTGCTTTCTGCTTCAGGCCCTTCTGAATCTTGTCAGTAGATTCCTTAACATTCTATTGGCTGTGGTAGTTGGAGAAGGAGTTTCTGGTGATCTTCTGTATTTAGTCATCAGATTCCTCAAGAGGCAGATATCCTTCCAACTACCATGCAGCTCCCACATCAACCAAGGAGCCACCAAAACTTCTGGAACTATGACTCCTGCTTTCCAGATGAATGGAGATGGAGTCGTGGGAGACAATTTGGCAAGCCAGTAGCAGAGAACAGAACCAAGTGGCCTACTTTTCTCTCCTCCAAAGACACTGTAGCCACTGAACCAGGTTTACTTAGGGCAATCCCCTCCTTTTCCACAGTGGCACAGACCATCACCAAAAGTCCTGTGAGTTTGGCTCTGCAATCTGTTTTGAGGAATGGATGGATGGGTGTGCAGTTTGGTTTGATCCCGTTCGTTTCCAGGAAAAGGCAAAATAGCAACAGTATGGGGGAAACAGAGAGGGCTTTATTTTTTATTATGCTTGTTCTTACTTATCATCATAATCATCATCGAAAAGAGCACTCCTGGTATCTGGGAGCAAATCATGAAATGGAAAATGCAAGGATGCCAGCTGGTTTTAAATGATCCCAAGGAGGGGGAGGACACTGCAAGCTACATTCCTCATGCAGCAATGTTGCAAATCAAGCCCCTCAAAGACACTAGCAGCCCAAATATGCTCCTCTTTTCTTCCAGTCTCATGAATTCTACATCTTCCCTCAGCTCACCACCCACTCCCAGGCACCTGACTATGGTAGCTGTCTGTTCAAGATCAGAAGCAGAAGGCAAAAGAAGAAACCAAAAATATATTTCAACAGCATCCTCTCAATTACGTGCTGAAAAAAGCAAAAGAAATAAGCAAGGAATGGGGGGGGGGAAGCAATGAATCCGTGTCTCGAAAGCTAAACTAATTGCTTCTGGTCCTCTCCTCTGTTTCTTTTATTCCCTCCTCCCCCCCTCCTTTCTTTATGAGATTTCCATTTCTAAAGTTCCCCACACCCAGCCAAGAAGTCCTCCATCCAGTGGATTGGAGGGAGATCACCCAGTTGATTGTGGTGATGGGGGAGGAAGCGAGGATCGTCAAATCCTTTTTATTTACTCACCTGGAGGCCAGGGTTGTCAAAGACCTCCATCTGGATGTCTTGGCTGGAGCTATAAGGTGTGCGTGACATGCCGCCGTCCTGCACCATGGAGATGCCCGTGCCCTCGGCTGTGCTCACGCCGGACTCATGGTGAATGCCAGAGATGTTCGGTGCGCCTTTTGCCTGCCAAGAAAGCCAACCTCCTCTCTAAACCCGTAGCCTCGGCATGGCCCCTCCTGCCTGCCTACTCCTGGTAGACACGATGAGCAAGCAGGCACCCTATGCTCCTCGCACCGCCGTGGCCGTGATGGATGAGCCAAGCGTTCCAATCATAGGGCACAGCATTCAAATGGCTTCCTGGTAACTGGCAAGGGCTGGCTGCTGCCTTCAGGCTCAGTAGGGGAAGAAAGGAGTGGGTGTGGTCTGATCCAAAGTGGGGCTGAGCAGATGGCAGGGGGGAGAGGAGGGAGGGGAGAAGATGGAGACTCTTGTCACTGGCTTTCATCAAGCCAGCCTCCACCCAGAGATCCTATCGGTATCCACGTGCTGCCGAAACAGACAGCGAACCAGAATAGAAGGAAAAGGGAGAAATTTATCTAGCTCCCCAGCCAGCCAAATAGATCCATCCCAACAGTCCGTTCTTATCTTGTTCATTCACCTCTAAGTATGCCCCCCTATTTAGTAGTCTGCAGCAGACACATAATTTTTTTCTAAACAATTCTTCTTTAAAAATGATTTTTTTCTCTGGTGAGATCCACACTGAACTAGGTCACGCAAAAGGACTCACAGTCTCTTTACACATATTTGTTACTTTTTAATTCACTTGAACTGATCTCTTGTACTCTCAATCAATTACACGGTGGCAAAACAGTAGACTTTGGCTACTAAGGGCACAATGCTAAACTGAGTTAGGCTGGCATAAACTAAGCCAGCAAAGTTTGGCTAGCACAAGGGACTGTGTTTGTATGGTATGTTTGGACCACTCTTGGAAGCAGAGAGGCCAGCACACATATGTGCGCCATCCTCCCTGACTCCGAGAGTAATCCAAATATGCTTTATGGTGGCCCTTGTGCTGGCCAAACTTTGCTGGTTTAGTTTATGCTGGCCTAACTACAGTTTAGGATTGCGCTCTAAGTGTGGGATGGGTTGAGCAGGAATGGTCACCTGTACAATTGCTTGTATGGAGTTGCTGGTGGTGGGCCTTTTCTGGATTAACTGGAGCAAAAGTGTGTTGTCCTGACTTTGTGGTGCAAAATACTTTCAACACATATGTGGGTGTTTCCAATATTGCTAGGGAGGGACACCGGGAATAGAATGAGTGCTCAAACTTTTTATAAGCCTTCTTCCTCTTGAATCTCTACATGAGCTGACAAGATGCTACAATTGTCAAGGCAAACCATTGGTTTTTTTGACAAGGCACACCACACTTCCAGGGATGGTGGTGCTCACATCTCTTAATGGCTTACTAATCAATGGCCCCTTCCCAAACTCCCATGGCACGCCTGCGGATCATTCGTGGTACACATTTTTTCCTTTCTCCTGTCTTGCCTCTATTTTCTTTTCTGGGGTGGCCAATACTACTGGAGTCCAGCACCTAATGGGCCACAAAACACAATCTTCACTATCAAGAGTCACAAGACCTTCCTCCACATACCCCAGCAGCAATCCCACCACCACTGCTTCTTCCTGGCACCAGCCATCTCTCTCTTCAGCCAATAATATAATCAACCCTTGCTTCAGAGTCAGCCCAAGCTCCCTTGCACCTGGAGTGCTGAACTGTGCAGCGCCCTCCTGCAGAAGGCATACTGCACACACTTCCCCCTTTTTTGATGGCAGGCACATTCTCCTCTCCTCTGCACTTCCTTCCACTCCGTTTCCCAACCTCTTTTGAACAGCCAGAGAGTGGGGGGGGGGAGAAGTGCTGGCAGTGCCACCAGTAGGGGGCTGCTGAGATGGGTATGATTAGTGGGTTGAGGTGCCCCTTACCACCTGCTACCCCCACCAGTCCAGCACCTGAGGCAGCTGCCTCACCACACCTCAATAGTGGGGTGTCCTATCTTGTTTGTCCTCCGGGGAATGAATCTTCCCATGAGTCTTGCTCCCAACACGGCTGGGAGAAAGGAGGTCATTCGCTAACATATTGTTCCTATGTGCTTTCTTCAAAGTGCCCATTGACCACATTTCTCTCTCTTCTCCCCGCCCCCCAACGACTGAACATTTGACAGCTCTGGTAGAAACATCAGGTTTTTAAACTGACTGTTCTGTTTAGAACTCTCCTCACTTTGGTTTTTCACTGTTTCACATAAGTGGAGTTTTCTTAAGTACTGTTCAGAGAGTTTTTTCGAGACAACAGCAAGTGGCAGACAGAGGCATAGCTTGGGTGGAGCCTGAGGTACACATGCCCTGGGTGCCACACCAGGGTGGTGGTGGTGGTGAATGACTGCCCCCAGGCTCTGCCCAGTCACCATTGGGTCAGGTTTTCCCTGGAGGGCAGGACGCTGCTGGCTTTGCACACTCTGTCCCTTTCCTTTTGGAGGCTCCCAGTTGGGGAAAACCCAGAAGTGATGTCACAATGTCACATGATGCTGTGACATCACTGCCCCAGGCGCTGGGGCAGTCTGAGAGTCCTGGCAGTAGAGTTTGACTTTGATGCACAAGGACTGAAATAAATCAAAAATTTATTTTTGCAAAATCAAAGCTGCCTAAATAAGCAAGCTTTGTAAAAACAACTCCGCTCCCTTGCATGTTAAGATACTGTACATTTTAAACAGGACTGCGAGACAGCTTGCCTGCCTTCTAAGAGAAATGTTGCCAAACCTGAGCTACTACACACTTGAGGTCTTGCAAGGAGGCTATGCAAAGTCTTTATCCCTGCTGCCAGAAAACCAAATGACATGGCTCCAGTAGGATTTATTGAGTTGCTCAATGGCCTGTTTCTGGATTTGGAATCTTTAACATAGCCCCTCTTGCTGGCACAGAATGAATTAGCTTTGAACTTCCTCTAATAAATGTTTATCTGCAGGTTTTATCTGAGGCTTCAATTACTCTTCAGGGATGTTAGCTCATCCCTTCTGAATAGCAGCGAGTGCGTGCTCCAGCTCCTCTCTGTAATTGTCTGCAGCAGGTTTTTGCAGAGAAGGTACTGTACTCAGTCTGTTTTCTTGCAGCTGCTTCCTGGATTTCATTTCTTCACCAGCAACCAGCCACCCCCAAGGGACCAAGTAACAAAGAAGCAGTTGCTGTGGGAAAACAGGAAGGATAAAAGAGCAAAAGAAGTTGAGAGGACTCCAGGTTATAAGAAAAACCACAGCAGGCATGCAAAGGAAACTAGGGAGCATGAAAAGGTCCCAGTGTGCAAATCTGACTAGCATGGGGAGCATATTGTTCAGTGTTTTGCAAGAGCACCGGCCACATTTGGTTTCTGTTGTATGATGTTGTCAGCACTGCAAAAGGGGGACTTTATCTGAGCATATGCTTTGCTTGGAGAAGGTCTTTTGTGCAATCCTTGGCATTTAGTAGATACTAAAAAAGCATCTCTGCTGGAGAGCTACTGTTGATCAGAGTAGGCAGCATTGGGCTTGGTGGATCAATGGTGTACAACAAGGCAGTTTCATATATAAAGGGAGGTAACTAGTGGTGGGATGTGGTGGCACAGTGGGTTAAACTACTGCTGCTGGGCTTTCCAACCGGAAGGTTGGGAGTTCAAGACTGCGCGACGGAGTGAGCTCCCGTTGCTTGTCCCAGCTCCTGCCAACCTAGCAGTTCGAAAGCACCTAAATGCAAGTAGATAAATAGGGACCACTTCAGTGGGAAGGTAACGGCGTTCTGTGCGCTACGGTGTATAATCATGCCAGCCACATGACCAAGGAAGCTTGTCCTTGGACAAAAACGCTGGCTCTACGGGCTTAGAAATGGAGATGAGCACCACCCCCTACAGTAGGTCACGACTAGACCATTCGGTCGTGGGGAAACCTTTACCTTTTTTACCTTTAACTAGTGGTAGAGTACATTCCTTGCGTAAAGATAGACTCAAATTCAAACCCCAGCATCCCCAGGAAGGGCTGGGAAAGACTTCCATCTGCAGTCTTGCAGAGCTGCAGTCAGTCAGCACACTGAGTTAAATGGACTAAGGATATCAGAAAACCTCATATGAGGTTTTCTATACTTAAAATGCAAGCATGGATCCTTGGTGATTACCAAGCATGCTATAGATCAGTGCAACACCAGTGAAAACAGAACTGAAGGAGAGTATCTGGAGTTTAAGAATAGGTTGCTCCAGGTGGGTTAATTTCCTCAACTGTGGAATGGCTATTTGATGTAAACCATCCCAGACCAATGTCCATCAGCCTTGGCCTCGATGTGCATGGGCTCCAGTGCTCAGGACAGCAGCTTCTCATTTTGATGCAGGATGCCTGGGGAACTGGTGGTATAGCTTGGCACTTGCCTCCAGCCCAAGGGAAAGCCCAAGGGAATTCTACTATCAGTACTATCCACACCAACATGAAGAAGGGAGAATCCACACTTTTCCTAGGCAATAGCAAACTTTCCATCACAGGTGGAAGATAGAGGGCTCTCAACAAGCCATTCCATTTCCAAACCTTTATTGGCATATAAATTAACATACACTGTCAAAACACAACATAAACCATCTAGCACAATCACAGCATATACATAATTATGGGCAAAGGGTCAGTTTGGAGACCTCATATAAAAACTTGGCTACTGCTACTGTAATGGGAGGGAAAGCATCGCTCAGAAATACAGAGAGAGTGTTGGAGAAAAGTGACATCCAAGGTTCTAAGTGCAGCTTACGCAGAAAAGAATGGGCTGGGCAGTAAAATAAAATATGTTCCACAGAATCCGGCACCAATTTACAAAACAAACATAATCTATCCTCGCGGGGGATATTAGTAAAGCGACCTGCATGAGTCGCTGATGGAAATATATTTAAACGAGCTAGCATATATGCTCTTCTGAGCTGAGGGTTAGTTAGCAAGGCAAAATAATTCAAGGGGTGGCCTAAAGAGGACGATAGGCCAAAAAAAGCTGGAGAGCAAGTGGGGTTCAGGTTAGCTGAGAGGGACTCAAACTCATACTGCCAAAGTTTAGATTTAATGAGAGCATGAGCTTGTTGAATCCCTAGATTGTTAAGGGACTCAAGATTCAAATCTAAGGTTAAGAGTTTGGCCTCTATCAGCTTAAACCACTTCGAAGAGAAAGAGTCTCTAAGAAGGTCATTTAAAAGTGAGTTTGGGTTAAGATTTAGGTGAAGGCGAAGCCAATATTTGAACGTAATGGACCATGCAAGAGTAGATGGAAGATGAGTCCCCAACTCGAGTACTAAAGTTGATAAACGGATCATGTTGGGGACTCCTAAAATTTTTCTGAGGAATGAAGCTGCTAATAAATCGATGTCTTGATTTATAGTCTCTATCCAGATAGGAGCCCCATAAAGAATGTGAGAAAGAAGTTTGGACTGAAAAATGTGCAGAGCAGCTGGTACAAATTGATTCCCGGATGAGTGGTGAAATTTAGAAATTGCATTTAGCTGGGGAGTTGAGGAGGAAATTACCGTCTGTTTATGGAGAGACCAACTAAGACGGTGATGGAGAGTAATTCCCAGATATTTGAAGGATAAAACTTGTTGGAAGGATTGTGAACCTATTGTCCAGGTGGACAAAACCCTAGAGTTAGAAAAATTTATTATTTTGGTTTTATCTGAGTTAATGACCAAATCATTAATAGAACAGTAATTTTGAAATTGAAGTAATATATGACGCAGTCCTGATTTTGTAAGAGAGATTAGGACTGCGTCGTCTGCATACAAAAGCACGGGCAGAAGGGATCCATTAAGAGAGGGGGAAGAATTGGATGAGTCGGACAGAAAAAAAGGTAGGTCGGCTAAAAATAAATTGAAAAGAAGAGGGGCTAAGATGCAGCCCTGTCGGACACCTTTATCAACTTGTATACTGTCTGTTAAAGTGTGAGAGTGTGGAAGCCGGACCTGACATATATTATGAGAGTGAAGACGTCTAAGTAGAAAGAGCAAACGGGGTTCAATACCCCATTTATGGAGCTTATCCCAAAGTAGAGCACGATTAACGGAATCGAAAGCTCCTTTTAAATCTACGAAGGCGGCAAATAGCCTGCCTTTGTGATGGATAGAATACTTTTCTACAAGATGGGATAAGAGTAGGACATGATCAAGAGTAGTGGCTCCAGAGCGAAAACCTATTTGTTCCTTACCAGGAAGGTTAATAGAAGAAGCCCAAGCCGCAAGTTTAGAAAGGAGAAATTTGGCATATAGTTTGCCAATATGAGATAAGAGGCTAATCGGCCGATAGTTGCTAGGTAGAGAAAAATCATCTTTTTTGAAAATAGGAACCACTATAGAGGATAGCCAAGATTCAGGAAAGACACCGGAATGGTTCACCAAAGTGAATAGATTAGCGAGAAATTCAGACCACCAAAGGGGGTTGTGGAGCAAGATTTCTGTGAGGATATGGTCAGGCCCAGCTGCCTTACCGGGTTTAAGGGTGGAAATTAATTCTAGTATCTCATCGGAAGTAACAGGAGGCCAGTCAGGAAGATCTGGGGGAATACTAATAGAGTGGCTAGAAGAATCAAAAGAAGAAAAGATTTTAGAAAAGTGAGCGACCCATGTATCAGAGGAGATGGGAGCGCACAACTGAGAGGGAGGAGGTTGATTGGAATAAGAAACAAGGGACCAAAAAGCTTTGTAATTTCGAGAAAGAATGGCTTGGTGCAAATCTGCCCATTTACTTTGGGCGTGTAGATGTTGTTTGATATCAAGGAGGGCAGAGCAAGACCTTCTGGCGTCGAAATAAAGTTTTAAGGAAGCTGGAGAGGGAAAAGATCGAATAGAATGAAAAAGAGATCTTACCTGATTTTTTGCCAACCAGCAGTCAGAATCGAACCAAGAACTGGCTCGATTGTGAAAGAAAGGCTGGTGAGGCCTGCTGAGAGATTGGACAAGAGAGTCCATAAGACGATTATAGGAGTCAATAGCAGTGAAAGAGGAGTTGGTAGAAACTATAGAATTTTTAAGATAAGAAGTCTCTGGCTGGTGAGTCCAGAAAAGAAAATCTGTCTCCATTTGAGGCGACCATTTAAGACGTAGAGTAGTATGATGGGGATGGGAAAGATTAGGAAAAGAAAAAGAGGAGAGGTTAATGGATAAAAGGAGAGGGAGGTGATCACTGTCAGCTCGAGTTCCAACAGAGAAATCAGTTATAAAGGAGAGGAGATTTAGAGAAGCCAGAGCGTAATCGATTACACTGTGGCCCCTAATAGAAAAATGGGTGTAGTCCCCAGGAATATCCCTGCCGAAAGTTCCATTTAGAATGACAATTTGGAGATTAAGACAGAGATTGATCATGAAAGTGGCATATGAATTAAAGGTTTTATCATTGGAAAATCTTGGGAAACTAAACCAGGGAGGGGATGACTCGTCAAAGTCCCTCTTAAGGTATTTAGCCAAGGCATGATTGTTCTGACCTAACCTAGTATTAAAATCTCCCAAGAGAAGAATTCGAGCAGTAGGGTATATCATTGAATGGTGAATGGCAAGGTTCTCGATCTCAGACCAATAGTTCTGCGGGGAGGGACTCTCAACAAGCCTAGTCATGCAAACCACACCTGTTGCCCAAGCATGCCTGGTAGCAGTAACCAGTGTGATTCCAAGTGTTCCACTGTGGGGTTGCCTAGCTCCTATCATGGGTCTGTGTACAGTGTGCAACCTGCCTTGTAGCTTGCCTGGTATAGCTGGTGTAGCTTTGCTGCAAAAAAAGCAGCAACTTCATCCCCTCTGAAGGCATTAACTCTTGGTGAAGCGTTGTGTGTTTGTTGCCTATGCGTGCGAAGGCAGCTATCTTACTTGCCCCTACCTGTTGCTGAACGCACAGGAAAACAGTTGGACTTCTAAAACAAATGGCATAAACTGCGGAGGAAAGGTTTTGGAGCTTTATTGCGCCTTACTTTTGCAAATGGACCATTTGGAGGCTAATGGCCAAGAACAAAGAACAAGGGGGGGGCGGGGTTATTACTTTCCATGGAGGTATAACCTCCTTGTTACTTTCTTCCAAGTTTCTAATTTCAGCTCATTCATTGGCTATGCCTAGAATGATGTCAGAGTACTCCTAATTGCATATGCATACCTTTACCAAGCCATGTTGTTTATCTATTCCCTATCATAAATCAAAGGGGCTAGGAGAGCAAAAGAAGGGAGACCAGGCTGTGGCTAGCACCAATAGCCAAAGGAATTTACAGCCCTTCTCTCTCTGCCTGGCTTTGTTTACAGAAACAGGGGACAGAAAGGGGGAGAAGTGATCCCCTGTGAGGTTCAAGGGAAGAAGAAAAGTTACACAATAACTATTCTATATAAAAATAAGAAAATCAAAGAAAATCGGGGCTATACGCTGCATTCTAAATTAGTTGGTAACATACCTGCTCTAGTCAAAAAAGTATTTATCAGTGTGTGTTTTTGTGCATGGCATACGCAAATTCAAACTCAGGGTGCTGATAGCTTTTTGTTTCTGCTGCCTTATTGCCTGTGCCACTATGGCTGATGCAGTCGAAAGTGCTGCATTAAGGTGCTACATCCTTCTTGTGTAAGGGCCCAGTGGGTGGGTGATGTTGTGTGTAGACATCTGGGGTGTGTGTGCCTATCTGTCACTGTGCTTTGAATCACTCCATGAAGTGATTGTTGCAGGACACGCCCCCCAGAAGCTCTTTATCTGGCCCTCAGGCAATCCCAGCATCACCATCAGCTGATTTCTGCTGCTGATTTCTGGTGTAACTGCTGAAAGGGTTTCCAGCATGATCATTGGGCTCTCCCATATCTTGAAAATATCAAGATTTACACATTTTCTTTTCTGTCATTTACAACTGATGAGTTCTTGTGCTTATTTCTGGTCATGAGCTGCTTAGTGACCACTTCCTGGTTTATGACATCACTTCTGTCCCTCAGCAGCCATCAGGAATGCTATTCAGCCCCTCTGTATGAAACAAGTTTGACACTCCTGGTGTAGACCTACCAGGGTCTTTCTGTTTTATGGAACAAGGTCACACAGGAAGGAGCATATTGAGGAAGCGAGAGGCTGGATTTTTCTGTCTTGGTTTTTTGGGGGACACACATATGGCAGCATCAGGTCATGAGCAGTGAATCATGTTGGGCTATCCTTGTAATATAAAAGGCTGATGAAGACTTTGGAGAACTCAGAAGCTTGTTGCTCATAATTCTGTCAGTTTGATTGGTCCAGGGGGGGCATCAGGTTGGAGAGCCCACAACCAGAACCGTAAGGGGGGTGGAGCCTGAGGAGCACCTGCTTCAGGTGCTCGGATAAACAGGGGCGCAGGAATGGCCCCAGGCTCCACCTTCATGATGGAGGTGACTGTCTTCACACCGCAAGTGGAGGCAATCACGCAACCCCTCCTCCAGGGAGATGCGGGGAGGACTGCTGTTGCACTTACAGTACAGAGGCAGCCTTCTCTGGGCTGTCCTGGAAGGAGGAAGCGTTGTCGATCACGTGCCCCTCCTCCCTTGGGGGCGCAAATTGGCAGGATCATGACATCACTGCCCCAGGGTGCTGGGGTAGGGCATTATGGCTCTGCCCACAACTATCGGAGAGCTCACCAGCCCAGGCTGGGCCAACCACTGAATCCTCAGTACCAATGGCAACATCCAATATTCTGTCAGGGGGCAGGCTATATAAGCGCCCCAGTATGGAACAAGGTCACACAGGAAGGAGCATATTGAGGAAGTGAGGGGCTGGATTTTTCTGTCTTGGTTTGCAAAAGTCCCCCAGCAGCCTGGCACCAGCAGTGGTTGGGTCTATCCAGGGCTGGCCCATCCATAAAGCCAACTGAAGAGGTTGCTTCAGTCAACAGATTTTGGCGGGGGCACCCATTTCTGGCTGCCACGCTGCTTTCACTGTTGTCCCTCCTCCTTCCACTCTTGGAATAAAAAAGAAGAGGAGAGGAAGAGGAAATGTGGAGGGGTGGGGAGAGTGCTGAGCTGGAACATTGGAGAGTGGGAGGAGCAGAGGCTGGTATTTCATCTTGTAAGAGAGGCCGCAATTGGTATGTTGCTTCAGGCAGTCTTGGATCACCCTTGACCAAAACTGGTACCAGATTGCGGTGTGTTTTGTTTGTATGTTTGTTACCACTGAATTCTAAGGAATATCTTCTGAGTAAACATGTGTAGGATCAGGCTATAAACCTATCTCTGTTGTAACAATATAAACATCCAAAAGTAACATTAAAGCTGGTTGGCCTCTGTCCAGTGGGACATTTCAATGCTCTCTGATTCTCAAATCTAGCCTTTCTGCTGTGGGACAATTCCCCGACCTACCAAATCTATTCAGGCCATGGCAGAACAGAGTCGCTGTGGAGCGGATTACTCACCGCAAGTGAGAGTTGTGGTGGAGTCAGCGGCGTCATGCAGCCGGAACGCTGGGCGGGAGGAACGGGTGAGCGGCAACCCGCCTGTTGCGTAGCGCTCCGTTTTGCCGTATTCCCCGCAGGGAGAACTGCGTGACGGAGTGAGCTCCCGTTGCTTGTCCCAACTCCTGCCAACCTAGCAGTTCGAAAGCACCTAAAATGCGAGTAGATAAATAGGGACCACTTCGGTGGGAAGGTAACAGCGTTCCTAGAGTCACGCCGGCCACATGACCACGGAAGCTTGTCCTCAGACAAAAACGCCGGCTCTACAGGCTTTGAAATGGAGATGAGCACCGCCCCCTATAGTCACGCAGCGGCTGCATGATGCCGCTGGGTGGAGTGTGTGAGAAGGCCAGCCAGCAAAAGAACAGAATACGACCAGTGGTGTCATCTAAATGATTTAAGAACAGGTACTCACTTTTGATTGGCACGTGTCGGGACCCGCCCACCAGAAGTGACATTATAAGCCAGAAGTGAGGTCGTGGCAGGAAGGGACATGAAAAAAGCCCTGTTTGAGGCCTCAGACAATTTTAAACTGACCCAACAGTTGCAACAGTATTCCACAGCACCCCCAGAACATGTTAAGGAGGCCTGGCATCATGTTAAAGTGACCCAACAGTTCCAAAACCCCAGAGCAGCTCATTTTTCAGTGGCAAGACAAGGCAAGGCTCCGCTCGCTGCCTGCCTGCCTGCCTGGCTCTGAGAACGCGCAGGCAACTCAAACATGCAGGAAATTCAAACGTTGCAGGGGGCGGAGTCAACGAGTGAGTGGGCGAATGGGCGGGGCCAGCCATAATCCTAGAAACCGGTACTCGCGTACCCCCTGCATGACATCACTGAATACAACCTTGATGACCTGTCCAGGCTTGACTTGCGATTGCCTGCAGAGGCTTGATGGCAGGCAGCCAAAGGAGAGAACCACACTGTGAAGGCTACATCTGGGACTGAGGATTGGCGGATCACAAGAATACTGTAGATTTGTAAAAAAAACCCATTGAAACAAATGCTGGTTTAGACTAGCCTGCTCGTGCAAGCTGCTTTGGGCATTTGCTTCAGCATGGGAAAGGCGGGAAATTCTTCAAATAAATAAATTCACAACTAGGCGCTCTCTTTCTCTCCGGGCCAGTCAATAACTACCCCTGGGGAAAAAAAGTCACAAATTGCAACAAACCCCCCACTGCGCAAGCGCACTTGCTTGAAACTGGCCCAGACAAGCCTCAATGCGTTCAGTACAACCCATGAGCCTTAAGAAGTAATGCGGCAGAATTGAAGCCAGGGGGCAGGCTTAGCGGCCATGTTTTTGAACTCAAAACAATGCTGATTCCAAGCACTTCAGATTGCTTTGCGCGTACTGTTTAGGACTGAATAGTTTACTCCTGAAGTAAAAACTTACCAAAATAAAAACGTGTATTATTCTTGTAGCCCGCTACGCCACCTGTGGAAGAGCTGAGCCGCTGGCTTGGAACCGAGGCACGCAAAAGGCGTGCGAGCGGCATTTCTCTAATCTCAGCCCCGGTTTACACATGGGTTGCTGCCGGCTTACACAACCACCGCGGCTCGGATTGCACTATTTTGACAGACTTATTTTTTGAAATCTACACAAGCAAAAATAAAATGGTCATGCCCCATAAAAAAAAAATTCTGTACTCACTGAACGGTAGTTTTATTGAACCGATGTAATGTGAATACATGAATCTTTCTGTGGAAATTAAATCCCATTTTTCGTACAGCGATTCGCACACCCGTATGCAGAACACACAGGCATGCTTAAAGAGGTTGAAATTAACTTTTACACGCGTGCAGGGAGAGTTTTATTCGTGAATTCGCGGCAATTCTCCTCCTTCGCGGCGATGATCTGAGTCAGCCATATTGATATATCCTTAGCTTCAAGAAAATGACGTCATGTCCTCTCCAGTGTATAATACCTCTATGGTTCAGTACATGGTTCAGTAGCAGGCACGTTTCGTAGAAAAAGAACTCACGTATGGACATAAACCACGCCCCCTTGCGCCAGCACGGAGGCCGACGCCTGGCTTTTGGCAAGCAACGCGGAACGTGCCCCCACGTGACAACAGACCACACCTCCCCAAAAGCGCGCAGGTGCAGTAGGGGATTTGGACATACCATTCAATCCTGTGGGGGGATACTATGTATAAGAATCAGTCTCTTTTCCTTTTCCTTCACACATTGTTTAATGCGAAGGAGTTTTTAAAACCTTCACAGAGAGAGGAGGTGAGCTAGCAAAGAGGCAACGACAAGGCAGGGAGTAGAGCTCTGGTGTCGGAGGCGATTGGTACAGTCCAGCTGCGCGTAGCTTAGTAGGCCAGCCCCTTTCCGCTTCCTTTCTTTTCAGTGCCATCGGCGCTGCCGCCATGAGGTGAGGAGCTCGGCTTGGCCGAGGGGAGGGGGCTTCACGAGGTGGGGGCGGCTTAGGGCAGCGGCTGAAAAGCGGGTCGCATATAAAAGCACCTGGCAAGCGGCTGTTATTGGGGGAGCGGCGCGTGCGAGAGTCTCGGCTGGGCGTCTGAGAGGCTCGGGCCTAGTGGCTCGCGACGAATTCGACTCGGGGTTCGAAAGGGGAGGAGCCCCACGCAGCCACGCGCCTCTCCCCTTTGAGCTCAAGAAACTACACATGGCTTTCACCTGGAAGCGCTGGGTGGATGGCAAGAAGTATCAGACCACTCGAGCATGGCTGTCCCGTCTGCGCCATTTCAGCCGGGAGCGGGGCTCGCTTGGCTGAATGCTCTCCTATTCCAAAACTGTCCTTATACACAGAAAATTAGCCCTGAGAGAGGGCTGGGGCTAGAACTTCCTTGTTGGTTTGTTGATTTTTCTGTGAATAGGGAAATCGAATGGAAGAGTATGCACTCAGACATGGCCCGGCCCAGATGTAGATTTTACCACCTTAGTGGTAACCAGGTCTTTGGTTATAATTGCAAAGAATTTCCTAGGTTCTGAAGAAGTTTGAATGGCCCACTAAAATGTGATATATGTGAATGTTTATAGGTAAGGCTGTAGTTCCTCTGGATCAATTAAGCTATTGCAAATGTCATTCAAGACCAAGCTTCAATTTCAGAAGAGTAATGATGCTTAGATTTCAAAATGCTTCATATTTTAGATAACCTCATGATGGTTCTGGAAGGTAGGGCCAACATTCTCATATTGCAGATGGCATTGAGAAAATAATAGCTGGCTAAAAAAGCCATGTAGTCAGTTTATGGCTAATATGCTTTAGCAGTATTTTCTTATGCTACGAAAGTCTATTTGAATTGATAACATGGTTGGGAAAATACCACACTCACTTGTTTGTGTAACTGGATGGGGGATGCTAGGTAATGGGGTTCTAGAAAAGCATTCACATGTAATAAAGCCTCCATTGGACACAGGATTCCTCTTGAGGCATGTGCCGTGTACCTCAAAATTTGGAGACAATTCTACTTGCCAGCATAAAGAACATTCAGAGTCACAATTTTAACTGCTCATTAGACTTTACACATCGCAAATTGTTCAAGCACAACCTATTAATTCAGCTATACCACTTTCCAGATGAGCAATTTGTCCTGGGACTTTCTGGAATAATTTCCCAGCTGAGACCTTACCTACATCTTAGACTATTCCTACAAATTCAGACTTTTTACCCTTCTATGAAATATCTAATCTTTGTCTGTGTTTGTGTTTTCAGTATGTTAAGGCTCCAGAAGAGGCTGGCCTCCAGCGTCCTGCGCTGTGGCAAAAAAAAAGTCTGGTTGGATCCTAATGAAACAAATGAAATTGCAAATGCTAACTCTCGTAAGTGACTGTTTGACATGTTTCTCTGATATAGACTGTGGTGTTGTATGTAGCTAAACTTTTAGGAGAGGGTTGGTGATTTGCAAATGTAAAGAAAGTTATGTTAACTGTACTTAACTGAATGTTACAAACCAGCTTTTTGAGACCCCTTTTTTGCTTTAAAACATAATAAATATCTGTTCAGGTTCTCAATGTTCAGTCATTAGGTTAAGGATAAATCCCTATTCATTTTCTCTATACGTTCTGTTAGCATTAGTCTTGAACATGTAATCTAAGCTAGTGGGACAGTTCCTCACGGTGAAATTCAGATTCTTGCATTAGCAAATTACATTTGTATGTGAGCTGACTTGCCTGGAGAGCATTTGGTAGATTGACAAAGTCTGTGCTTGAAACAGACTTGTTGAAAACTATCCTGTGGTGGGGCTTAACATGGTTTGAAAAGCTGAGATAGCAGACTAGAGCACTGTTTCTCACACTGTGGGTTGGGACCCACTAGGTGTATCGCAAGCCAATTTCAGATGTGTCCCCATTCACTGCAGAGTGTATTTTATTTTTAATAGACTTGATGGTATGACACTGAATTTGAGGAAATGTTTACAGATCTGTACTTTTAACAGACTATTATGTATATGCTTTTAACTATGATGGTCAGTGGGCTTACTCCCGGGCAAGTGTGGTAAGATTGCAGCCTTTGCAATGATTGGGGAATTTAAAAAAAACAGATCAGCAACTACTTGGGCGGGTTAGAAGTGTTCTTTGAAATATATATTTTTAAACTTATTCTTATTGTAAACTTCTAATTTACTTACTTGATTAGTTTGTTTGATTTAGCAATGACATTGCTTCCAGATTAATTATATCTCAGTCCTGACAGATCGTAAAAAGTGGAGCCCTAGTGCTAAAAGGTTTGAGAACACTGCTCTAAAGCATTAGTATACAGTACAGTGTCGAAGTCCTAGACCACCATTGCAATTGTTGTTTTAGCAATGGTATAATGACCATATATAATTCTCAGTTTCTTTATTAGAATACAACCAGAAAATACAGGTTATTTGTATGCAGTGTGAGTCTCCCTGAGCCAGGCTGCTGAGCCAAGGCATCACATCTCCGGCAACCTCCACTCTGGGGATTCAGGTGTCACTGAAGCCTCAGAGGACTGTGTGGGGAGGGGGTTTGCATCACCCAAAGTTGTCCTCCATGTAGCTGGTACTGCCAGCCTAGGACCTGGGATGGAGCTGTACAGGTCCTAGGTTGGGCTTCGCCTCCAGTCCTCTGGCTGTGCCCCCACTCAGCCTCCCCCATCATTGGCTTATCCCCACCCTAAAATAGCCATCCCCAGGTGTGAGCCTCTGCCCCTCTTCCACCCTGCCCAACCTTTGCCTTCTGATAAAAGGGGCCTGCTGGCTTGGGATGGCCATTTAAACTTTGCTAAAACAGCTGGTGGTGGCCTAAGACTTCTGTACAGTACTGTAGTTGTATGTATTTATATGAAAACCAAATCCACTCATTTTTCTCTGGTACTGTTTGTCAATGATTATTGTTTTTCTTGTCTTCTAGGTCAACAGATCAGAAAACTGATTAAAGATGGTCTGATCATCCGCAAACCAGTGACTGTACACTCTCGAGCTCGATGCCGAAAAAACACCTTGGCCCGCCGTAAGGGCAGGCACATGGGCATCGGTAAGCACCGGCTTCCCTCCATTTCCAGTGTCTCAATGCTACGATCAGTCTTCGTAGAAGCTTCGTAGAGTGGCACAGACGCATTGAGTAGTGCAATAGTGTTAATTCGATATTCTGAAGTTTTTGCAGAAAACGCAAGGGTGTCTGATGTGGATAGGAAGCTAATTAAATTAACTTGCTTCTCTTGCTTTGTAGGTAAGAGAAAGGGTACGGCCAATGCCCGTATGCCTGAGAAAGTTACTTGGATGAGAAGGATGAGGATTTTGAGGCGTTTGCTTCGCAGATACAGGGAGTCCAAGAAGATAGATCGGCATATGTAAGTTTGTGAAACAAGCATGCTTAACCCACTTTGTCAACTGGAGTGTGTCTAGGAGAGTTAAAAGAGAGGGGTACCTGTCTGCTAATGAGGCAATTAATTTTTCAAGGCTGTTAGAAGGGGAAACTATGATAAATCAGCCTTCTAATATGGGAAGCTAAATTGGACTGGTTCATTGAAGACATTGAGCAGTGTGCTAGATTCTGAGTTAAGTTATACAAAGTTAAAAGGATAATACTACCCATGTGTCTGTTACCAAGGCAAAACAAAAATAATAGTGTCCAGGGAGAGCTGTTGCTTTATGTTAATGCATTAAAGTTTCATTACCACGCTGGAGAAGCATATTCAGACATTGCTGTATCTATCTTTTCCAGGTACCACAGCTTGTACTTGAAGGTTAAGGGTAATGTGTTCAAGAACAAGCGGATCCTGATGGAGCACATCCATAAGTTGAAGGCAGACAAGGCTCGCAAGAAGCTTCTGGCGTAAGTCTCCTCACCCCACCAGTATATTTGCTTGGGCTAGGCTTTGAGTAGACACTTGTCTCAGGATTTTTTGCTTCCTGTCTGTGAGCCATATGGCACCTTGGCACAACAGTCTTAAAATACAATAAGGAAAAGTAGCAGTTCTAAAAATATGTGGCAAGCTAAGGTGCAATGAACAATAAAGTACTGCAGAGCTCTACATTTCCCTTGGTTTTTTTCCTTCCCACCAACCTCCATATGTGGAAAAAGGAGCTTAGGCTTAGAAGTTCCCTATTCCTTGGAAAAACAGATTCAGGAGAATATTATGGTCAGTTGGGGCAAGCAAAATGTTGCCATACCTGGTTAAAGAAACTCATGCATGTAGGATATTCTGTAGGACAGTACAGTCAAAGCACATAACACAAGTGCACTGATGCACTTGTGGGTAAGAGGCACTTTTTCAAGTGGTGTCCTCTTATATTTAGCAGGGGGAGAGCAATTGTCCCTTTTCACCCCAGCACAGTGCCTTTCTCGTGGCTGTTGCTGGTGGTGTTCTCCATTCCTTTAGATTGTGAGCCCTTTTGGGACAGGGAGCCATTTGGCTTTAATGTTATTATTTGCCTGTAAACCGCTTTGTGAACTTTATGTTGAAAAGCGGTATATAAATACTAGTGATTGATTGATTGATGTAAATAGGCGTGGGAGTAGTGAGCCACCTTAAATTCCAGAGCTTTATTTTTCTGTCACCTGCCATGACAGTGATCCTGGTAGACTGCCATTCAGATCCTAGCAAGATTAAGTACCTCTTTCCTAATTGGGAGTTAGTGGATGTTGCAATGCATCCAGGCTATTTCCTTGCAGAAAGGCAACCTTGGGTTTTAATGCTGGCTGGCAACAGTGGAAAAGTGCCCTATACAGGGAAAGATTTTTTGGCTACTATACATATATACAGTTCTTCTGAATTTACCTCTCTGTGGCTACTTGAATGTATTTAATGAAACAAACTTCATTATAGCTGTGTGTTTTATGAGCCTTTCTTTGTTATCCAGTGACCAGGCTGAAGCTCGCAGGTCCAAGACCAAGGAGGCCCGGAAGCGCCGTGAAGAACGCTTGCAAGCTAAGAAGGAGGAGATTATCAAGACCTTATCCAAGGAAGAAGAAACGAAGAAATAATTTCTGCCTTTCTGTGTACATAGTGCTCAAAGGGTATCCAATAAATCTCTTTAACATGCCACGTCTAGTAACTTTCCAATAAATCTCTTTAACATGCCATGTCTAGTAACTAGCCATGTCTAGTAACTTTCCATAGATAACCAAGTGGGATGAGTGTAGAATAAAATGGCATCCTGGAGGAATAGCTTGTCCAAACTCCTTGTTTACAAAGACTTTAACATCTTTAAAAAGCTTCAGTCATACACTCGAGGCAGATTGATTTAGCTCACTGATGGAAATGTATTTCTGACCGTCAGAAATTTCAGTGTTTACTGAACAAAAATGCATAAAACATGCCATTTACAATTAAATAAGGCCTTCATACTACCCAGAAGCATAATCTGTTCATGCCACCCATGTGTCTTGCAGTGCAGAATTTATAGCTGCTTAAAGCAACTGTGAACTAAGGATTTCTGTTTGGCTTGCCTATACATGTGAAAGGATAGTTAGACTCAAGTACTCAGAACTTTCAAGAAGCAAGGGTGGGTGGTTTTTGGGCAGAAGAATGACGTTTTACTGGTTGCTCTCCAGTCATCCAATGCTTAGTGCTCTCTGACCAGTAGAAGGGAGGATCTATTCGGATTTGGTCTGTCAGAAGGCACCTTTTCTTCAGTGAACAGGCACATATTTTGGGTCTGGTCCTAGAAGCTATTGAGAACTGGTTCAGTCCAATAAGAGCACACCACAAAAAGACAAATATCCCAATAAAAATAATCCTTCAATCAAAGCCCAGGAGATACAGTTCTCCAGCTGTAGACAATCTGGGAATTGGATTGCATTGAGCAGGGCATATACAGTGTATATCTGAATCTTACCAGCAGTGGGGCTTTGAGGTGCTATCATAAGGACGATGGACTATGGATCTGGTGTACATAAAGTTCTTTCTAGCCTGCTTGACTTTCTGCTGTTAAAGAACCTTGTTCTTGTGTTGGATGCTCTCTGTTAGGGTTTGGGCCTGACCTTTTTGTGTAAATTAAGAGGGCCTGCACACAGTAGTAGCTATTATGGGCAGAGACAAGATTCATAGTAGTGGGCAACCTGCCTATCATAGAGGCTAGTTTGCTGCTGCTGTTGGATTTTAGATATCCAACAAATCTCCAAGATATTCCCGAGTTCACTAAAACACAGTTTGAGGAATACGGTGCTCAATCAAGTGGTGGTACAGAACAGTAGCTAGACAGGATAAAACGATAGCGATCAGCACTGATCTTTGCTTGAACGGATTTTGTATTTAGTAAATTAAGATTTCTTGCAGCCTTGATTTAGAGTGCTATACAGCGAGACTGAAGTCCTGAGTGAGTTATAACCTTGCTTGCAGTGGGAGGAGAAACTAGACTGACATTCATTGCAAGTTCTGATTAAAAGGAATTTCTGTAGAAAGCGTAGGGCAAATGAACTAGGCATTGAATATGTAATTTCTGAAAGTGTAAAATAAAAACTTAAATAGAAGAATTTTTTAAACCAGATGCAGGTTTGGCTAATGTTGCTTTTTCAGTCCACTTTCTAAAACTCACTAAGTTCACTGGCTGACCTTTAGCTCATCGCTGTCCTTCACACGCCTCCTGTCAGGCTAAGTGTGAAGTGAGATATAACTCCTTTCTGATCCTGCCATGGAGAAGGAAAGGATATAAAGGTAATAAAGAATAAAAGGTAAATGGAGGTGCTTTAGGACAGCTCACATAGTCCGATGTGCTAATGCTCAATGTTGCAGATTGCAGTTACATTGATTAAAAGATGTAATGTGTGATCTGCTTTGTATGCAGATGCAGTTCCCTGGCAGGAGGGAGGAAATATCTTGTTCTTGTAAAACATTCTAAGCACGCAGCCCTCAAACTTATTAGCATATCAAGCACATGTGTTAATATAGAGCAGTGACCAGCAGGAATGTGAATAGGCCAAAGAATCCAATTAACTATTCAATTAAGTCATGAATTTTGATTCCCAGAGATGACTTTCAAAAGGTATGTTGTACAAGTTTTGCTTTAGGCCTCTATCTGACATTGAAATTTTAAGTTCATACCAGCATCTGCTTCTGGGCTGCAAACAGCAGTGGCATGACCTGGAACGCTGCCCTATGCTGCCTGAGATCCACCTCCTCTCAACAATAATAGCATCCAATTACCACACCCCTTGTGTGGTTTCTTCCATTTCCATGTTTCATGTGAAGGAGCTTCATTGGTGTGGTCCCTGTGAATCAAGTCCTATGTTTCCATGGTGGAAGAAAGTGTGCGAGGAGCACTTTTAATGGGAGGAAATGAATCAGTATCAGTTGCATCCACAGCAGGCTGGAGGGTGACAGTGGCGGTGGGAGACAGAAGTGAAAGGCACCCTGAATCTGTCATCCTTGTGCCCCCTGCAATCTACCACAGATGGATGGGCCACCCCTGACTGCAAATCTTACCAACCTCAAATTGCTGCTTTGGGTGCGATTGGGTGAGAAAAGTTGGGGTACAAGCCAAATAGATGGGAAATAATTTTCAGAAAAGTACATCAGATTGCAGGATAACCCTTTACACACTGACTTGCCATAGATGCCTTTGTTCCTCCTTTTCAGTTGCATTTGTTCAGTTGCTGCGTCATGTCCGACTCTTCGCGACCCCACGGACCACAGCACGCCAGGCCTCCCTGTCCTCCACTAGCTTCCGGAGTTTGCCCAATTTCATGTTCATTGCTTTGGTGACACTATCTAACCATCTCATCCTCTGCCGCCCCTTCTCCTTTTGCCTTCAATCTTTCCCAGCGTGAGGGTCTTTTCTAAAGAGTCCTCTCTTATGAGGTGGCCAAAGTATTTGAGCTTCAGCTTCAGGATTTGTCCTTCCAGGGAGCAATCAGGCTTGACTTCCTGGAGGATTGACCTACTGGATCTCCTTGCAGTCCAGGGGACTCTCAAGAGTCTTCTCCAACACCATAATTCGAAAGCATCTATTCTTCTGCGCTCTGCCTTTCTTATGGTCCAGCTCTGACAGCCATGCATTACTACTGGGAAAACCATTGCTTTGACTATGCAAACCTTTGTTGGCAGGGTGATGTCTCTGCTTTTTATTAAGTTGTCTAGGTTCATTACCTGAGGCCATATGAGAGTCCATAAAAACCTGAAAATAATACAGGCCCATCTGCCAGGCTTGTCTATCTAATTAATCCCAGCATAGACAGGACGACAAGACAATTGCCCCTTATGGGCTAGAGGGCAAAATTTAGATTTTAGATACATACTGGGGGGGGGAGGAATGTTTCCTGTCTTCCAAGTTATTCATGTGATTAAAGAAACTAAGCACTGCCTATAGTGCATTCTGTATTCCGGAAAGTACAGCAATTGTCAGACCCAAAGGCTTTGGCAGTCCCCTGTATGAACTGAGCCCTGGTTCATGAGGTGGTTGACTATCCTACTTCAGATCATTTAGACTTCTATATGCAGGGATTTTCCTGCACAGGTTGTGCCTAATTATCTGTGGATTTTACATCTGCAGATTTGACTCAACGCAGGTCCCCTGGACCTGTGTTGAGTCAGAATAAGCTCAACTTGAAGCCTTTGAAAGCAACTGGAACTGTGCTCTAGTTGCCTTCAAAGGCTCTGCTAAGTCCTGCCAAGGCTGTGCGGCCCTTGTTGGGGCTGAGAATGGGAGATATTCCCCCCCACCCTCTGGAGACCCACCCAGAGGATGAGGTGGGGGGGAATATCCCCCATTCTCAGCTTTGCCAAAGCCGCATAGCTCCGCTGGTATCTGGAGGGTGGGGTGTGTGCAAATCCTTGGGTTTAATTACCCGTGGATTTTTTTATATGCAAGTGTTCTGGGAACGGAATCTTCATTTACCGTCTGAAATGGTACATCCCAGTCACACGTTTATCACTGAGTGTATCCTAGAATACCTTTTCCCAGCATGCTTTGCAACATGCAAGCATTCCATGATGACACATGTTCAGGAGCTCCTTGAAAAACAAGTTGTTTTTGGAACTGGCCAGAGAGTTGTTTGGAAAGGATTGAAATGAAATATCTATAAGAAACATTTCAGGTGATTTTTCCCTACTGGGGGCGGGTGGCACAAGGAGCAAAATTCCTTTAAAAAGTATTTGTGAACAAGTAGAAAAATATTCATGCGTTAGAACTTTTCTGAAAATTTTTGAGTATTTTAGATGGATACATAACATGGGTGGCCAAACTCTGGCTTGCAAGCTACATGCAGCTTTTTGATAACCGGTGTGCGACTCTTGGAAATACGTTGGCTGAGCACCTTTTTGCATCACAACTAACAGAAAAAGTAAATAAGAAATGTTCAAGCTTTATAATTGACTGGGTATAAACTGAAAGTTCATTGGGTTAAAAGATAAGTTTAATGTTTGTGGCGAGTAAATTTATTTAAGGAAGTTTGGCCATGTTTGCTTACATTAAGCAAGGTTGGCCCATTATGTAATCTCTGATTAATTGAAGAAGTATCCTTTGCCACTGTGATGCTTTTGGCTTCCAGTCTTGCTCATCTCCTTAGAAAGCAGAAGAGGGCACTAGAAAACCACGGTTGGCCTTCCCATGCTGTGCTTGGTGAGCAAGATCTTAGGCAATAGTGATTATTTATAACTTAGTGTTCAAAATGCTGATGCAAGCTTTTGAATTACACAGAATTCTGATACAAGTGCCCCAAGCATTTTTGTTTTGTTTTGTTATATAGCATGTAACTTTTATAGAGTTCCTTGGAGCACTCAGAACATTTCACAAACATTGACTTATAATCCATACAATCGCCCTGGAGCGTGAGGGTCTACCTCTGGGGAGTTCACTAAACAGCAATGCAAAGAAGAGGGGGTTCTGGTGATTCTCCTTGTTCTCTTTTTCTGACTTCCTTGGCTGCTACTCTGCCTGGTGCCTCTCACTATGGTGGCCACCTTAATTCCGTATGTTCTCCTTGACTGACTGTTGATCAGATCCTATTCACAAGACTGCACAAGCTACACCTTCCCTATAGGGAGTGCACTTCTTGTTGCAATCAGCGGTGGTAACAGAAAAGATGTGGGGAGGCTTAGAAGGGATACAGTGCAATTCTGCGAGAATGGATTTTGTTCCACATGCCAGATTCCTGAAAGAAAAATAATGGTATCTTTCATATTAATGTTCCCATCATCGCAAACAAATGGAAGTAAACTCATGGGGAATCTACTTAATAGATACTGATGCTTTTTCATATATTGATTGGTGATAATAAAGACAAGCACTCTGAGAGGTCAATCCTATTTAACTATCCCATGCGGAGCGCACATTCCATCTGGTGGTGGTGGGCATTCAAGGACGGCCTTAAGGAAAAGTCAGGGATTGCATCGTGGCTGCATCGGCCCTGGAAAGTTGGATAAGATTAGGAGTGTGTTAAAGTGGCTTTTCTTCAAGTCAACACTTTTGTCCAGCAGAGGGGGTGGCCAACTGTTCTGGAGAAATGCTTGCCGTCTTAACCTTTTCCAGTGCCTTTTTTCTGTCTGATTCACTTTGCTATCAGAAAATGGTCAAGAAATAACCCAACTTATTGCTCCAGTCTTAGAAAAGCAGCAGGCTCTGGTGTCACAGTGATAGCACTTCTGGCTGTGACATCACTTCTGGAGGGTCTCGGTCAGATTGTCATTCTGAAAACTGGATCCCGGTGCTAAAAGGTTTGAGAACTGGCTTAGGATAGGTGACTACACAATCAGAATGATCCAGCCTTGCCACACATACACCATTTGAGCCAGAGACCTATTACTACTGATGTGCTTTGTCAAGTTCTGCAATCTGGAGACGTCTTGGGGGGTCAAACTAGATGATACATTAAAATAGGTAACCATTTCTTGCATGCTTGTTTTTTCTTTAGAAGTAGCAGCTCTGAGGATGCCCAGGAATGCAGCAGGAAGTCAGCAGAACATGGGAGGGGGTCTGACCCTCCCCCCTGCACTGTTTATTGCTGAAAATCCCCCCTCCCAAGTTGCTATTTACCCCAGAGCAGTGATGTCATGCAGGGGGTACGCGAGCACCGGTTTCTAGGATTACAGCTGGCCCCGCCCATTCACCTGCCCACTTGTCGACTCCGCCCTCTGCAACGTTTGAATTTCCTGCATGTTTGAGTTGCCTGCATGCTCTCCGAGCCAGGCAGGCAGGCAGGCAGCGAGCGGAGCCTTTCCTTTCCTTGCCACTGAAAAATGAGTTGCTCTGGGGTTTTAACATGAAGCCAGGCCTCCTTCACATGTTCTGGGGGTGCTGTGGAATACTGTTGCAACTGTTGGGTCAGTTTAAAATCATCTGAGGCCTCAAAAAGGGCTTTTTTCATGTCACTTCCTGCCACGACATCACTTCTGGTTTATGATGTCACTTCCGGTGGGCGGGTCCCGACATGTGCCAATCAAAAGTGAGTACCTGTTCTTAAATCATTTAGATGACACCACTGCCCCAGAGGGTGTAATTTCCTTGAAATGTCAAGGGCAAAAAGCTTTCACAATTTTTGGCAGGAAAATGTCATGAGGAAAGAGGTCAGGTTCATCTCCCCACATGCAATGTGGTTCTGGGTTGAAGAGGTGACCCCCCTTCCAGGCTGCTATTTTTAAAGAAAACCCAGGCACAGGAAGATGATTACTTGTTTAATGTACCATCTAGTTTGACCTTTATAGAACACGTGGCAGTTCAGTGGGCAAACTAGCCAGTATTGGGGCAAAACCTATGTAGGGCGGGACCTAGTGAGAACAATTGCATTGAGTCAGCTACATTTTCAGTGAAGCAAGGAGCTTGCACCATCTCCCAGGGAATGCATAAGGCACCCTTGGAAATTTCATATGCAGGACTATTGTTTACGACTTGGGAGGAAAAGGTGAAGTTTTGAATTGGCTGTGACAGATATCGGAAAGAGGCTTGAAACAGACAGATTAGCATTTCACTGCACAAGAAGGCCACAGTACAGCACAAAGGTAGCTGTGCTTCACCAAGTGCTAAACAATGTGAGCGCAATCCTAACCGGCATAGTTAGGCCAGCAAAGTTTGGCTGGCACAAAAGGCACTGTAACTACTGAGTCAGAGAAACCAGCACACAGAGGTGCACCATCCTCCTTGACTCAGAGTGATCCAAACATACTTTATGGTGTTCCTTGTGCCAGCCAAAGTTTGCTGGCCTAACTGTGCTGGCCTAACCCCAGGTTAGGATTGTGCTCTGTGTTATGGTATAGATTGGCACAGCAGTATTTTTGTTTTAAATAGCAGCTGTGGGGAGAGTGGCCCAGGTTTGGAATCCCAGAATGCAGGGATGAGAGTAGGGCTTTTCCAAATGTGTCCTGGTTCCAAACAAAATCTCTGTTATTAGCCCCAGGGCTCTATCCTAAACTGAGTTAGGCAGCATCCTAACTAAGCCAGCAAAGTTTGGCCAGCACAAGGGACACCGTAAAGTTTGTTTGGACCACTCTTGGAGTCAGAGAGGCCAGCACACAGATATGCACCATCCCCCCGACTCAGAGAGTGGTCCAAACATGTTTTATGGTGGCCCTTGTGCTGGCCAAACTTTGCTGGCTTAGTTTATGCCGGCCTAACTCCAGTTTAGGGACGTGGTGGCGCAGCGAGTTAATCCGCTGTCGCTGGGCTTTTGACCACAAGGTTGGGAGTTCGAGACTGCGTGACGGAGTGAGCTCCCGTTGCTTGTCCCAGCTCCTGCCAACCTAGCAGTTCGAAAGCACCTAAAATGCAAGTAGATAAATAGGAACCACTTTGGTGGGAAGGTAACGGCGTTCTGTGCGCTATGGCGTAGAATCATGCTGGCCACCATGATCGGACAAAAACGCCGGCTCACAGGCTTTGAAACGGAGATGAGCACCGCCCCCTACAGTCGGTCACGACTAGACCATTCGGTCGTGGGGAAACCTTTACCTTTACCTTTTAAACTCCAGTTTAGGATTGCGCTCCCAGGAGGGAAGCTCTCATTGTTGTCAGTGGAAGTTTCCTTGCTGGGGCTACATGGGTGCAATTTTTCATTGTTACGGTAGCACAAGAGGAAAGGGAAAGAGTTAAATATCTACTTCCCTGCATGATCAGCAACCACCACCACACTGCAGTTGCTGCCATGTAAATTTTAAAAACTAAAACTACAAGGACTTCATACTTATCATTAACATGTGGCTTGGCCCCCGATTTAGGGACTATTTTAGTCTGTACAACCATACGCTGGATGGTGCCTAAATGTGCAGCAGCTACTAAAGTGTGATGGGAGATTTTGATACCTTTTCCCAAGGCAGCACTTCTGTTACATGGATGCTGCATTATCCAAGTAAGCAGTCTCAATTGTCGTGGGCCTGTTTATCTAAGGAGGCTGACTCACTTGCTGCTTTGGGGAGGCTTGATTAAGATCCTCTTCTTTGGATAGCTCTTTAATTTGCTCCATTGCTCTCTTGGTTGGTCAGATGGTGGTCAGTGGTCAGATGGTGGCAGAGCCAGCAGGATGATGTGACAACAGGAGTTGTAGGACTCCTGAGTTGGTTGCTTTTCCGAGCTTTCAAAATGGTTACAATCTGACTTTTTATATTTGTACTCAAGGTCTGCAGCTGCTTTGATGAGTAAATTCCAGCGCACACAGTTTTTACCTCTTGCTCACTACTGGTCCCCAAACAGCGCAAATCTCACTCTCTCCTGTATCTTTCTGATGTACGTACCTTCTTCTTGCCTCTCCCCCTCTCTCATCCCCACATATTTTTTTCACCCTAAGGTATGGTGATTCTGGTACCAGGTTGGGGCAATGCAGTTAAATAGATGTGAAAGGAAGTCCTACAACTCCTGTTGCCACATCATCCTGCTGGCTCTGCCACCATCTGTCCACTGATGTCAGCAGAGCCTGTGTGAGGGACTGTTATGGCGGCGCCACAGATGTGCACTCTGCAGGATCAAGGGCAGCAGCAACCCCATGGTTGGACTGAAGAGCATTGCTCGTAGGCGCAGATAGATTGGCTGCACAACTTAAGGATGCGCACAACATAAACACAAGTGCTGCCAACGTTTACTTGAAAATTGTTGCTGTACACATTCTGGTGGCAAATTTGAATTTCTGGTTTTGCTCTTTAAATAAAAAAATCTGACAACCGACCAGGCCATGAATTTGTGATCAGTTTGCAACCAATCTCACATTTCCGTCCTCTACTCCACTTGCCTCTTCCTCTCTTGCCCCTCTCCTTTTCCCTGTCTCACCACTTTCTCATCTGCCTCTGTTTCTCTTTCATTGCTTGATCTCTGGTCTCTTTCTCTTCCTCCCAACCTTTCCCAGACAGATGTCCTGTTTGCAGTAGGGGCACAATACAAGTTCATAAAAGCAGATAGCCAGACAGAGAGAACCAGAAGGTTACTGTCTGCAGGAATTCCCTACCCTTTTGTAAATCTTCCTTATTTTGTTTAATTCTAGGGGATGCCTCCTACCTGTGTCCAACCATGTTTGTTTTTTAAGGATCAAATAAGCTCCCCCCAGCACAAAGCCTATGCCTTCTGTAGCCAAGCAATTACAATTACCCCATCCATTGGAAGTAGGCAGAACTTAGCACCGTAATGTTGGACAGGGGCCACCACTAACATAGAACGTAATCTTTTGTTTCCCTTTTCGTCTTCTAGAAAGGCGCTTCATGTTCCGTGGAGCTTGCTATTCTGCAGCCCCCTCCCCCAACTGTTTCACTGTGCGAAAAGGGAACAAATTGTACTTTGGCGTGAAGCGGCATTGTCTCTTTTACCAGACACACCTTGTTCCCGGATGTCCCTCTCCCCTCCAGACCTGCAGAAGATGGTCTTTCTCAACACAGTTCTGTACATTCTCTTTTAATATTTTCTTCCTCTTTTGACCAGGCAACCGTGAGCCCCAGAAGAACTGCACCAGGCCTTTTGGCACGTATTTCCAGTGGATCTATGGACAGCTATTAATAGACAGAAATTGGGCTGACAGTGTCTGAATCTGTGACCTGCCCCGTGGAGCAAGGCATGCTGCAGCAAAGCAACCTGCAGTTCATTGCAGTGAGGGATGCGGCAGCTGCTCACATGTAATGTGACCCACAAGCTCCAGAACCCCACATTCCTCATTTTCTGCACCCTGAGCAATGCCAGCCAGAATGGAAACTGGCAAAGATGCTTCTCTTTCTTGCAGCAAAACTCCTTGCCTTCTCTCCCCCTCCTTAAATCTCACTCCAGTTGAACCACACTCCCATGCCAGCTTGCCACTGGCAATTTCACATGATTTCTTGCTATCTGGATGGTTTGCCAAGGACAGCTGAGACCAGCTGACGTTAATCAGAACGGTTTGCATAACAAAAGGGAAGGAGAAATTGATTTGTTTTGGAACTCTCCTGCTTAGCTTGAAAATGTCTGACTGAAGATATGGCCAGGCTCAAAAATCAATTATGGGGCTGAGCTGTATTTTTTAATAAGTGTGTGATTCCTCCAGGGCTGCTTCTTCGCCATGTTTGTCCCCAGTGCCAGAACTCATCATACACCATCTGTGTTCACACGACTGTTATCGGCAGACAACTGATGCCTACCTGGTCACAAGCTGGGCAAGACTGTCTATTCAAGGAGTGATTGCCTAGTGCTACCCGTCTGGAAACCCTGAGTTTCCTCCTGCTGGCAGGAGAACTTCCGGCAATAAACCAGACAAAATATGGCAGCCCACTTTCTAACAGGAACGGGCTCCAGTGGACCTGATCCCCAGGGACTATTGCTGGTTATAAAGCCTATAGAACCTTAATAGCTTATGATCAACATACCAGTCCCCTCCTATATGCTCTATTGCCTTTTCTGAGATCCACCCAAAGGCCCTCTTGATATTTTTGATCTGTCTAGTTCACACAGCAAGGGCATGAAGAGTGGTAGAAGCCAGCACTCCCAAGCATGAAACTTTCACCAATTACACACTTGTCGGAAGCCCAAGCATGAGCATTTTTTGGAATCATTCTAAGCAGTGGCATAACTCAGGGTGTGCAGAGGGTAGCAATTGCACCGGGCAACAAGCTTTAGGGGGACAACCAACTGACCTTGATTGTTGCTGTTGTTTTATTCATTCAGTCATGTCTGACTCTTGGTGAGAGTTCTCACCAAGACTTTATAGGTGAGTGTTCTCCAGTAAAGTTGCCAAAAGTCAGACACGACTTAAATGCTGAATGCAATGAAACAAGCAGCATTGGAATTTGTGTATACTATCAAAAGGTATGGTCAATTAATCAGAAAACCTTCTATTTATTTACTTACTTACTTAATACATTAAATTTGGTATTGTCATGGAGGAGAGGGAGCTACAAAATTTCTTCACCCTGGGTAGCAGATGCCTTCACCCTGGGTAGCAGATGCAATGCCACTGATTCTAACACCACCCTGACTGGATGCTTTTGGAGCCCAAGTTTGGCTGAGACAAGGTAAATTGCAAATTATCAGATTACACTGTGACCTGCTCTGCTCTGTTTGCCTTTTTATCTGAGTTGAACCTTTGGGATAGGGCTTGCTGCACACCTGTATATTTCTTCAAGAGAAGCTTTGCACGCAGCTTGTTCAAGAGAAGCTTTGTTCATGTCTCTTTTTGTTAAGAGAAGCTTTGTTAGCTTTGGTGGTGGAGTTCACAGTTCTCAAGACAAATGCAAGATACCAGTGAATGACCCAAGATGGTCACCAAGGAGTTTGCAGCTGAAATACCCTGGAATGTGTTTGTGTAGAAAGAGGTGGTTATGTTAGGAAACCAACCATTATTTTTGTAATGTGGCCGAAATACAATCAGTTTGTACAATCAACATGGTTCAGTGGCAAAGGTTTCTTCCTGGACCATGGCACTTCTGAATGTTACATGTTGGACTCCTCTATTTGCAGGGATAAGCCTCTCTGTATCTGGAAAATGGGTATGTCAGGGATAAGAACTCAGCCTAACTAGTTTTCTATATGCAAGGAACCTAAGGAGGAAATACAGTATTCAAACATGTAACAACCCCTCATCTGCCAGCTTACTAGAGTGGGACAGTTCCTGAAAAATTCTTCAGCTACCTTCTATCTCTTGCATTATTTGCCCTCTGTGTCTCCATGTGTTAATTGTGCTCCCTGCTCTGCACAAACCACATTAGGATCAGCAGCCTGTGGGCATTAAAGGTAGACTGGTGGTCATCTTACACACCTTATAACAATCCTGTAAGGTATGTCAATTCAATTTCAATAACCTTTATTGGCATAAACAAACAAAAGAAAAAGTCCAGGGGGAAACAGTATATAAACTGGTTATAAGGAGAGGTTAAGGAAAGAAGAACGTAAAATTGGAAGGATTATAGTGTAAGAGTTAATTTCAGAATTTCAGCTAGGAAACCAGCCACAGATGCTGTGATGGGGGATAGCGATCAGACAATAGAATAGGGAAGGGGTCTGCGAAGGAGGTAGAAAAAGAAGAAAGCCAAGTTTCAAGATAGATATTGCAGAAATTTTGGTGAGATGGACAGCGAATAATAATATGATCCAAAGTATCCGGGGCGAGATGGCAGAAGTGACATAGTCTTTGGTCATGGGGTACTTTGGAAAACCTACCTGCAAGGTATGTTATTTCAGATGCTGGAGCAATGCAATGTGGTGCCCGCCTCCATCTAGACAGCTTAAAGCAGCAGGGAACAATGGGTAATGTAAAAAAAAAAAAAAAAGGCTTGCTTTCTCTCAAAGTCAGCCACTTCTATCAGCCCTCAAATGCTTATGAGATATAGTGTAGATCAAGTGCAATGGCAGCTTTTTACAGATTATATGGAAGAGGGATTTTTAGCAACTTTTCTCTCACCTGTAAGCCTGCACCAGTCCAAATTAGTGGTGTAGCTAAGCCATTTGCTACCCTGTGCAAAGAAGATTTTGTACCTCTCACAATGTAGCCCCTTCTATAGTCCCTTCTGTTCTGAGTCACACATAAATATTCACCCCCAAAGCAGTCCCAGACTCTTCCCTCCCACCAGCTGCCAGTAGTGTGTAGCTGGGTGTACTTGTTACCTGCTGCACTTATGTAGCTATGCCACTGGTCCAAATCTTTGGTACTACACAGCTTTTAGTGGTATAGTAGTATTATCCACATTTATTATCTGAAAGAAAAGGCCTTGCATGGCTTAGAAAGGCAAACAACAAAAAAGAAGTTAAAAACAAGCCTTTTTAGTAATTTCAAGCGAACAGAGACACACACTACACAACTTATGATCTGCTCCATGTAAGTGGAATCAGTGTGTGAGATTCAAATCCTTGCTCAGCTGTAAAACTTGCAAGACATGCCTGGGCAAGTTATTATCTCTCAGTCTAGCCTACCATGCAAGGCTGCTAGGAGGAAAAAAAATGGCCTATCCCCATGAACAAACAAATAAGAATAGCAGTGACCTCCCTTACAGGATTTGTGAAGCTAAACAAGATTAAACACTTCATATTTGAAAAGAAACCAAAGCAGAAACCAAACATCAGAGGACATTGTTCACTGGCAGAGTTCCCTGTTGCATGGATGAAGAATGGCTCAAGGTCACCCAGGCAGACCTTAGCAAAGCCTTTTAAGATTCTTCCCTCGCCTGTTTTCATGTCAGACCCAGCTTTGCCTACATCAAGGACAGGCTTAGTGTCTCAGCAGCAGCCCAGGAGAAAAGAGGGCCAATCCCATCACCAAATGATGTGACCTTATAATAAATCATCCATCACTGATGCTTGGTTGGGAGCAAGTCAAAAGGCTAGAGAGGAACAATATCACCATCATCCATCACAGGTTGGGAGCTGGTGGGTTATCACAGAGACAACCTGAGAACAAGGATTGTTGCAGTCTTTTCCCAGCTCCAGGAAGGAAATAGAGGATTGTTGGGGTGGGTGGAACTGGGTTGTCAAAAAACCTTTAGGTTCTAGTACTTTGGAGACTAACGGTGCAATCCTATGCATGTAAGAGGTTAGTTCTATTAAATCCAATGGGCTTACTCTCTTGTAAGAGTTAGCCATTTTTGACATTTGTCATGAAGTGATTAATAAAAAAGTTAAGTTCCTGTCTGCCTTGTCAGGAAGTGCCTACTTCAAATGTTCTGTCTGTCCGGAAGGCTTCATTGCCTCATTAGAAAGGACCACTCTACTTTTTAGGCATGCTGCAGCTGCTATTTTGTTTGTGCTGGTATAAAATCCATACTTCAGGTAGTCCAAACTATATTGTCTACATTTCCTCTTTGATTTTTCTGCTTCTGACATTTCTGTTCAGTGACAAAGAGACAAAACACACAGGATGACAACTGCTTCTCAAATGCTGTATAATGGTCTAAGCAGAGCTCTGGTAGACTATTTTCTTGATAGTTTCCGCCAGACTTCAGTACTACGCAGAGGCAGAAACTTGGGGTGCAGAGGCAAACATGGTGCCATAGTCCCACCCCGTCCAGCACCCCCTGCCACCACCTTGCCTCTTAGCGACCCCTGTATAATTCCAAGGTGGCACCACCCACTTTGGTAACCACCAGATTCTATAGCATACCAAAGGTATGTGAAGTATAAGGTTGACTGCCAATGTGAATGATCAAAATAAGAAGCAAGGTGTGTGGCTAAAAAAACAAAGTGGAATTCCTTGTCCATGGTGCTGATTTCAATAATAACCATTGAATCAAGAGCCTTCAGGTAGTCATTCCCCACCCTGACAGAGTTGCCAACCAGCCAATTAAATTTACGTTAGTAATAAAACTCTGTCCTGTTAGAGACACATTCAGTGTCTGAAAAGCTAATAAACTCCAGATTGTCTCAGGTGCCACCGACAACCCATCAGACACATGGCACATCAGATTCCACCCCAATGTGGTACCGTAAGCCACTGTTTCCACCCTGACCAGCTGGACTCTACGCTATCTTTTCTTGTCCTGACTGTACCACATTAAAAAGATCAATATTTTAAGAATTGCAAGCTAGCACCCCTAACCTCATAGCATCATTTCACAGGGCCCTGACTTACATAAAGAGTGGGAAATTCAGCACATGTTTTGGCTTGCTTGCATCAGTATGGAGTTATTTGCTTTGAAGTCACCTTCCCACAGTGTGCTTTTTGATTTACAATACACTGCATTCGACAGGGCTGGAGAGCTGGATTGGGGGTGGGGGGTAGCAGCGGTGGTGGTGGATGGGTGGGTCTGATTCACGATGCAAGCTAAGAGTAGAAGACAGCCTTTTCATTCCTTCTGACAGGGCAATCCCTCTTCCAGTTGGCCCATTAGACCACACTTGCTTTCCCTAAAATGCATGGAAAAAGCTGAGGATTAGAAGGACTGGCACGTCGCTGGAGCCGCACTGCCTTCACCATCAATCAGACGTTGTGCCAAGCAACCTCTCCTTAATGAATGGCCAGTCTCATCTGATTGCACGATGGACTAAATGCATGATGGGCTGGCATACATTTGTAACCTTTTGGAAGGAGCTCAATTCCAGGTGTAGGAGTGTGCTCTGCAAGACAGATCAGTCACTGAGCAAGACAAGACAAAAGGGCAGCTAGACTGATACTGTGGCTTGACAGGAATGGTAATAAACACAACAGAAAGTGTGACCTTTCTTGGCACAAATCTCTGCTTTCAGTCTTGTCTGGCCTGAATGGTTGTCATAAAACCAGCCTTGGTAAGTCTGCTCATTTTGCTCTGATGCATAGTGATATAGGTGTATGCATGTATGCATGTATGCATGCACCCCCACCCCAAAGAACCATTTTCTGAATTGCCATTCTGCCTTTGTGACTGCACTCAGGGATTGTCTTACGTGCTCACGATGCAGTGGTCATGATACTTTGAGATGATGACCCATATCTGCACCAGGAAGGAATTTCAAGGTATTTTATTCCAGGGGATAGCGGCTACCCTCCAACTCCTTGCTTGCTATCTTGGGTCATGCACAGGTCATTACTTCTCAATAAAATTGTGCAATCCACCCAGCAGAGATGGCCACCTTGTCACTGCTGTCATTGGCAGTTGTTGGACCTTTGAGTCATAGGACCCACTTTTAATTCCAAAATCTTAGCATAGGATCCACTTTTATTTTACATTGTATTTTATTTTACATGCCCATCTTTCTCTTGCCCCCTTTTCCTCATCAGGTGCTCAGGGCTGAGAGCCAACAAATACTAGAAGCAGCCAGGCAGTACAGCAGCATGGCCTTCCTCTACAAGAGTTTGCCCAGGCTCAGGGACTACAACAGAGCTGGACACTTTAGAGCAGTGGTATCAAACGTAAGGCCAGCTGTGGCCAGTAGAAGCTCTTTATCTGGCCCTCGGGCTCTCTCAGAACCACCACCAGCTGCTCTCAGCTGCTGAGATGTGCCGAGATGTCACTGATGAAAGAGCAGCCTGCATGATAATTGGGCTCTCCCATATCTTAAAATATGATCAAGATTTGCAGCTGAACTCCTAAGTGAGCAAAAGAGGTTGTTTCTGGTCATGACCTGCTTAATGACATCACGTCCTGCTTTATGACATCGCTTCTGGTCCTCAGTAGGCATCATGACTATTGTTTGGCCTGCTGCATAAAATGAGTCTGACATTCTTGCTTTAGAGCGTGCAGGGGCCCTGGATTGACATATCTGGTATCACCTAAATTCAGAATCAGAAGGAAAGAGGAAGATTCTGAACTATGGTGTTAACTGTTTGGACTTGAACCACCTGGAGTTTTTTCTTCTGGTTGGTGACACTGCTGGTGCAGGGAGGAAGGAATCAATGCCTGCACTGTAGGTCTTGATTGTATGGTGGCTTTCATCAAATCACACAACAATCAAAAGCAAAATGATCGACCTGCTGCTGCTGCTGCTGTGACCTTCCATTAGCCAGGACCCAACCCATTAAATGGTTTGGATGTGAGCTTGAAGACTAAAGGCTTACTATATGATCACATAACAACATTAGAAGATCTCAAGGTGTAGGAAATGCTTTTGCTCTGAAATCTTGGATAGGCTCTGCCAGACAGTACCAGAGACTATATGAAAGTCTGTCCAACCCATGCTTGTCTGTCTGCCTGTTTCTCTCTCTCTCTCTCTCTCTGTGAGTGAGAATCAAGAACTTATGATTCTCAACCCCCAATTCCTGACTCATTTGGCAAAAAACAGCTCCACTGCTGTGATCCAAATTCCCAACTGGCCCAATCACCCCAGTTCTCCAAATCAGGCTTTCCTATTCTCTTTATTTTTATTAATGTTTTAATTAAGATATTTTGTATCCTGCCTTCCAACCAGAGGCGTCTCTACAGGGAGGGCAGAGCTCTAAGTTTTGCAAGGAGTCTTACCCTGTCATGTAAATCCCTCCTCTCCCTTGCTGCTGTAGCCAGTAAGCAATGCCAAGATGTTGCTTTTCCCTGTGAGGATTGGCTAAAACGGTGCAGGGAGTGATTTCCACTGCAAGGTAAGGCTTCTTGCAAAACTTAGAGCTCCACCCTCCCTGTACAGACGCCACTGCTTCCAACAAAGTCTCCCAGGCAGCCAACATATTAAAACCAAGATAAAGATATTGATTAAAAAAAATTGTAAACACTAATTAGCAGTATGGAACATACTAATATGAAACATGTAGCAGCAGAAATAAGAAAGGAGCTAATCAGGGCCATCCAAAAGAGGGCTACCATGGCATGGTGTTTACAAGCCAATAAGAAGACATGCATTATCTGTTTTGTGGTGATAATATTCCTGTGCATGAATGCACACATTTAGAAGTGCAGAACAATAATAATTGAAGTATGAAGCACTAACCCAAGATAATTTGATGACAGCTTGGGCAAAGATGCCTATCTCCATAGATAAGTCCTTGAGCAAAAAAAATCCTGCATTAAACCCATATTTATCCCACCCAAGGGCAACAGAGGAGAAATTTCCTGCTGGTGAGATGAAAAAAAAAAAAAAGCAATCACAAGATATCCACTGCAGTGTAATTAATATTTAATCCAGAATATTTTGTTTTGTTTCCAACCAGGTTCTTTGGCCATCAAAATCAGTACAACACCACACATTCCTCCACCTGTACAGTGTGCTATGTTACAAACCTACCTTTCTACATTGCAACTGGCAAGAATCTGGACATTATTGCTTAGGCGACTGGTATTGTGGGTAGGGGGATCAACTGTGCCACACCCCTCTGTGCAAAGGTATTAGCAAGCGTATGTGTGTTTTTTGTAAATCAGTCCACCACTGTGCCTTAAGAACACAAGTTGAGCGAGATATTGGGACAGGGTGTGTTTTAGCATAAGCTTAAGTGACTATGGATAAAACAATTACTACAGCTCCAGAGAATTGGCCAACTCAAAAGAGAAACAGGCAAGAGGGCTTAGGAGGCCCAAGGTAGCTAACCAAGTTGACACTGCCTCTTGCTCTAAGTCTTAAGAGAAGGCCATTGCAACACATTAGGTGAAAAAGTTCTGCCAAAGAAGCTCTACATTTCTCAAGAAGCAGCTCTGATCAAGATTCAGCTTGGCTCTTCCCTGCAACTAACATTCAAGATCAGATCACTAGTGAATTACCCAGCAACCACCTCTTCAGGGATTTCAAACTTATGGGTCTTGTTCACTTCATCTGGGCATCTGTTTGCTCTTCTGATGCTTTTTCCTCACCAGTTTAGTGATTTTCTCAAAGTTGCTGTTTTTCTTCTTTAGCCAGAATGCCCTTTACAGAATGCTACTACATTTGCTGACGGTACAAGCAGCGAGCACCATGCTCTTCCATCCACTTGAGTACCATCTGGTTAACACCAATGCTCACTGTCCAAACCCAAAGGTGTGGGGTATTGGCTTTGAAGGAGGCATTAAAAGGAATGCATTAAAAATTGCTACAATGGGCTGTGGGGGAAACAAGGGAGACCAAGTAAGTTTTCCTTAACTGGGGCCATCATCTCTGCAAAGGGCAGGTGGTACTTATTATTCATTGTATGGACGTCCTGTGCTAGGACATCCACAACTTCTGTTGAAGTCTAGTCTCCATTCTAAATAAGTTTATAACTTTATGAATACCAGCATTTTGGCTTTGGCTGAACCAGGGAGCTTTGTGTTGCCACCTGCAAGGCTTGCATTGCAAGGTGGTATGAAAATTCCACAGATGGAGTTTAATCCATGATGGCCCATTTACACTTGGATATCACCTGCCACCCCCCAACAAAACTGAATACTGGGAGAGCTTGACTACATGTGTTCATCAAAGAGCCCATGGAAATTATTTCCTTTAACCATTGTATAGAATAGGAAATTTTGGCAGGTGCAGCTTTTTAACCCCTTTCATATTGAGTTGCACCTGCCAAAATTCTCTCTTCTATACAATGGTTTCCTGGTACAGGCATGCTGTCCCTGTTTGTATCTGCTAACCCTACTTAAGGGATTATTCCCAGAAGTGAACCCATGCACCCAAAACGTTGCATTGGAAGTTGTCTGCTGTTGTGGTTTAGTGCCCCAAAAATTTGCTGCTGATGTTTTTTTTTGGTCATACTTTCCTTCTGCCTCAGGGATAGCACTTGATGGCATAGACCTTTGAACAAGTTCTTACTCCACATTCTTTTCTTCTAGCACTATGAGCAGCCACAGGACAGTGAATGATTCTGTCAAGGTAGGGGCTGGTTCAGGAGTGATGGTTCACTTATTTCCATTGGTACCTGAATGTTTGACTTGACCTGCACTGCATGTGCCAATCATTGACCATACCAATAAAATGAATTGACTTGCACTGCATCCGAGATGACAAGAAAGTTCTACTTGTGGTTTGATCTGTGATGGCCCATTCATACATGGATGTCATTACTTGGTGATGTGGAAATTCAGTGCCAAACATGTATACATGAAGCAGGCCAAGCTAGCTGCCCCCCCCCCCCCCCGTAATTTGGAGAATTGCATTCTGGGATAGATTCCAGGAATTCAACATGCATGGAAAGGTCTGGGTGTAAATCCATCACCCTGGAGAAACTATTTCTTTGAGAACCAAGAGATGTATGCTGCTTCTGCTAAGGGAAGGGGGAAAAACTGACAGTACATGATTTGCAGGGCTCTGGACTAGATTGCAGGTTTAGAAGAGGCAATGCTTCAGTCTATTATATGGGAATTGTGAAAATATTAGTTGCTTGTCCCAACATTAGGGGAGGAAATGACAATACCAAGGAGGTTCAATTTAAAAACGGTGGCAATGAGTTCCATTGGACCTGCGAGTCTCAGACTTCATGGGCAACTGTCTCATCCTCAAGTTTCTAATCTCTAAAATGGAGACGGAGTGTCATACAATCTCACAACACTGTTTTCCGGGTGAGGGGAGAATTCTAAAGTGCTATGCATACTAAAAGTATTGGAGAAATATGCACAATGTTATTCTGATTCCAACCACACATACATTGTGGTTGAAGTTTTTCTGCTCAGTAGCCTGTGATGAATATTGACAAAAAGGAGTTCATGCAAGTGTGAATTTGCTTTCTTCTTACATGAGTGAAAATGGCTCTGGAATTAATTCATTAGCATTTCAAGCCTTGTTGAAAACATTTAGCATAGAGAATGATGACATCTGGAACCAAGAATGGAATATTTCCAAGTGCCTAGCTGTCTAAAGCTGCCCATCTATGTACACTTACTAGGAGTAAGTCCCATTGAAATACATGTGACATACTTCTGAATAGACACGCATATGATTGTGCTGTAAGGCTGCAATCCTATGCACATGTTCCTAGGAGTATGTTCCATTGAATTAAATGTCCCTTACTTCTGAATTTACTTTTGAATATACTTTCTGAATAAGGTAGTGCAGCAAGGCTGCAATTGTATGTACACTTATTTTGGAGAAAGCCCCATTTAATACAGTGAAACTTCTGAGTAAGCACACATAGCATTGTGTTGCTAGTACTTAAACATTGGATATTATGAGGGAGCCCATGTTTTGAATAATGAAGGGCCCAGGTTTAATCTCAGGCATCTCCAGTTAAAAAAGGCCTCCAGTGGCAAGGCTGGAAAGGTCTCAGCTTGAGACTTCAGCCAGATACTGCCAGACAAACTAGACTAGGCAAAATGGACCAAGAGTCTGAAGCTGTACAAGACGTCTTCTTTAGGTGTCTACAAGGGCTGATGTTTCCTTCCTGTCCCTGCCCAGGGCTGAGAAAAAGAAACCTGATATTAAATACAGGTGGGCCCCCCATATCCACAGATCCAGTATCCGTATTCAATTATCCACGGATCCAGGAACTCCTTACTTTCCTTCATTCTTACTTTGGGTCACTAAAAAAACCCTCCTTGCTTGAGGCAGGGGAGAACCCTATACTTAACATAGAGTTAGTTCCCCTTTATCTGCTATTTCAGATATCTATGTTGGGTCGGGGGCAGAAACCTATCCCCTGCGTACATGGGGGCATGCCTGCACTAACAATATTGGTCCAGCACTCCCTGGGGCAGTTCTTTTCAAAACTAAAATCACTTACTTAAATAAAAATCATTTTCCAACCTGAAAATGACTTTTTGACCTGCTATCCCTTTTCCCCCTTTGAAACATGAAAAAATTCACTTGCTCTGCAAAAATGGACCAGGGATGAAGCAGACATTGACTTGTTCTGCTCTCTCGGAAGGGGGCATCTGTATCTAAGGAGCAGTTTGTGACAGATGTGGGCAGCTCAGCGGGGCTGCCACCTTCTTCCATGCTCAATATAGTAGGCCTACGAAAAGCAACAGATTGTGGATGCAAAATAGTAGTGGGTCAAAAGCACAAGGAAGAGATTTTTGACCCATCCTTTGGTTTGCAAAGCAATATCTATTGCTAAGCTATTGTCAGGCTGAGGCCATTTTGTAAGAGATCAAGAAAACTCTCAGCTCTCTACTATAATGTATATATAATGTGGATCTTGGGTCCAGTGTATACTTGTGCAAATGTTTCATGTCTGCTGCATTATTTTTAATGCACCTACCACATGCATTGGACTGTTTCCATGTATAGTTAGCACATGAGTGATCAGTGGTCTGGATGTGCATGGCACTGCTGTGCTATGTGCAACTGATCTGGAGTACATGGTAAGTGCATTTCAAAGTAGTAGATCACGGGCAGAGTGTTTACACAGGCAAGTGTTTTATACGCAGCATGTATCCTTTGCAAACCAGACCTCAGAAACATGGGATTTAGCAAACATGTCCCACCCTATCCAGTGCAGAAGATACCAGCTTAGCCATACTGCTGATGCCCACGTCACAATATAACTCTCTCCAAGGCTTGGGACGGAAGTCCTTTTGCGTTGGCTGACAAAAGTACATCCACAAAGGACAAGCAGCTGGAAGCATGCCAGGAAGTCAGGGAAGACAAGATGATCAGAGTTTCTGAAAGCCTCCTGTGAGCAATGCAGTGGGGTAACATTCTCAGCTTAGTTCAAAAATGCATCTGGCTGAGGAAAGTCCCTGAGAAATTATCCACGCTGCTGTTGGCCATATGGAGGGTAAACCACCGCATGCTGGAGGGGCAAATGGAGATCGAGGACTATCCCCAGAAGCCAGGAATGGAGGCAGCATTTCACATCAAGGAAAAAACTACAACACTATTCATCTCCCAGGTGCTCTCTGTAGAATAGGACCCATTGGGAGGCTCTCCAGTAGCATGAGAAGTAGAGGCCACATGGAACTGTCCTGCCTTGGTCTCTCTTTTGACAGGGGGGCTGTACCAAACCTGAGCAACAGCCACATGTGACACAAATATATTGAGAGCCCTGAAGGTTTCAAACTAACACAGAGACAGACACAACACACTTGACACGGCCTCCTTGGCTAGGGAAGGCCTTTATAGTTCCACATGTGGTACTCATGCAACACAGAATTCTTAGGGAACTTCTGAATGGAGGAGTTGAGGGGGTGGGGAACGGAACTTTATGCCAAGTGAGAAAGAGCCCTGTAGCAGAAGGCCGGTTGCTATCGATCGGCCTCTGTTGCCGTGGAAGCGTGGCCTGAAGACGGGGGAAAAAGACAGGAAAAAGAGGGTAAATTATAGCTGCGGAAATCTCCCTCACACTCTACAGCACAGAGCGGTCAGCGATGACCTTTCAAAATTGTGCCCAAGCTGCAGATGGTGGGATGACAAACCCAACGAGGCTTGAGCAAAATTTCCAGTCCTAACCGGGCACCAGCAGGAGTGCACGGAATGTGGAACTCAAGCCAGTCCCTCACCCTTCTGTCCCCCAAACCAAAGTCATCCACAATCCATCTAGAAGATTCCACAAAATAGTGAGTTGCCAGGTGCTCAGGTATGGGATGGGCTGGAGTAAGGCAGGGTTAAGAAGGAGGCTCTTGCCCTGCGATTGACTTTTCTCTTTTTAAAATAAAAACTTTTTTCATCCTGCTTCACACCCTCATTTTTTCTTCAGATTTCTGTTAGTATATCAGCTGGCACCAGCCCTCGTTTTTTGCCACTTGTCACCTTGATGAAGACTTCATTCTCCTTCCCTACACCAACACAGATCTAGGAGAAAGAAGATGAAAAATTCAGTTTTATTTTAAAAAATCAAAATAAAATTTGCAGTAGTACCACAAGCTTCAGAAGGTAGTGAGGACACCAAGCACCCCTCATTATGTGGTGAAGAAATTGGTCTCTCTCAGGCCAAAGAAAATCTCAACTTTAAGAAAGAAAGCTGCTATCCCTCAAGGTTGCAACACACACGCAAGTTTCTAGACCTGTAGAAATGCTTGCAATACATGGGTACTTTGAATACTTGAGAGTTGGGCTGTTGTGAACGTTAATATCCTGCACTATACAGTTTCTTTCTTTTTCTGATCTTTGCCATTTAAGTCTTTCCACAAAAGCTGTTTGAAAACCAAAATATGATAGGCAGAATACATTATGCACATGTATTTCAGAATTCATTCTAGGGAAAGGATTTGGTTTCTTATTTTTTTTTTATCTTGAGGGGGCATAGCATCAAAAACGTTCTTACAAAAAACAAAAATCTTTTTTCAAAGAGCAAGCTGCTAGTCCTCAAGTTGCTGAGCGAGTCCAAAAAATAAACAAGTTATTTTGATGAAATGCTTCAAAACTTCAGAGTGGGCTTAGAAAATGAGAAATGTTTAATTGTTCAAATCGTTTTGCCTTGTTTCCCCCGCACTTCTACCCAGACCTGATTTCCTATATGCCTCCCTCCACCAGGTGTGCATGGAGGCCCGAGCGTGCCGCATGGCTGGCGCTGAAACTGCATCCCCCGGACGTCGTCCCGCCCCCGCGCGTCGCTCAGACACGCCTCCCTTACCCCGGAAATGCTCCATTTCCGAGCATAAGGGACACGTGGGCGGGTGGGAGGGCTGAAAACCATGCGGTCTCGCCCGGACCGCGCGCAATGGCGCCCCACCGCTGCCCGGCACCCCATGGCTCGCACCATCCTGGGCCACAGGTAAGATACGCGCCTGCCCTCCACTTCTTTGCAATACTGTGAACCCTGTCTCCTTCTCAGACCCCCCCCCAAAGAACCAAAACATGCATATTACATATTATACACATTTCAAGCCAAGCTGCCAAATAATTTCAGTTGCTTGGAGGTTAAACAAATGATATGCCTGGTAAACCTTAGTTTACCCCATTTACATTCTTTTGGCTGTTAGTGTTCTGAGCCAGAGCAATAGAAGGCTACCTGTCGTGTTTCTCATGTAGCAAACCATGGGGAGGGTTGGGATATTGGGTGGGGGAAGAAGGCAATCAACTCCAGGAGCCTGTCTTTTCACCCAACTGTCCCCTTCATCTGCCTCCTTGTGCCTCTCCTTGCACCAGAATTTCCTTGATCTGGCTTCTTTTAAGATTTGTGACTAGCTACATGCTTCTGGCATGCTTGAAATTAGCTTAACTTCCTTTCCTTGAGGCACATTAAGATGCCTTGAAACTATTCTGTTGCCTGGCACCAGACCCAGGGAGAATGACTGCTGGCATATCAGACAGACAGATCAAGCGACTCCAGAGTAGATCATTAACCGGTCTTTGATAGTTCAAGAGTTGAGGGGACTTGAATGCTCAGGAATTCTGAACACAAATACGACAGCATGGCAGTATACCGATGAGGGCATTCATTCCTGTTGGGAGTATATACATGACCACCAGTACAGCAATTACCACCATTGGTTTCACCACGGCTCTAATGCCATGTCTCTGAGGAGGGCAGTGAAACTACTACTGTGCTTGTATTGCTTTTAGTAACCTCCTGTCAGAGGTTAAATATTGCTAAAGCCTCTCCAAGATACCTTCAGTTCCCCATGCTGAATTATATCACCCCTGAAAGCACAAAGACAGATAATGCAGGAGAGGAGAAGTGTCACTGTTGTTCCCTTATCAGTGCCACTGGGTTGTGGAGGGATTGTGCTCCCAGACCTGTCTTTTAATCTTTCTTTTAAACATGCCATTGGTATGCACCAGCATGTTGCAGAATTCCGACAGCTCAGACACACTTTTTGCTGAACCAAAACTGGAGACACTCTAAGGAGTCTGAAAAATGTGTATAAAAGGAAGGAGGAATTTTTCTCAAAATAATGATGACTAGAAACTTGCTTTTTAAAAATAACACTTGGGATGTTCAGATATCTAATGTATGGGGCAGAAAAGACCAGTATGAGAAGTTTGCTCCTACCTGGTTTTCCTTAAGGCTTAACTGCCCCTGCTCTTTGTTGCCACTGAAAGTCTTGCAGCATCTCCAGACTGTCTCACCTGGACGAACCCGCTGCACAAAATTGGCTGGGAAGAAGCCCATGCGGTCACCCATCTTCCCCTAGAATACAAAACAAAACACCCCATCAGCAAAATTATAAACTCTGTATGTGTCAATATTTTTGGTGTTATATTTTTCTTTCTGCTGTCAAGGGAGATACACTTGTGCCTGTTTTAAGTTAAAATTGAATAAAAACCTGAAAGTCTCAAGATTCTAATCAAGATCCATTCATACAAGTTAGCAATCTCTGCTGTGCAACAAGTACATATGGACACAGTCGTGTCTAACTGCATAAAGCAAGGCTGCTGCCATAACATTTGGTTAAACAGTCAAAAACTAAACTAAAGAACTAAAACAATGAAAAACAGATTTCTTTGGATACACTGGACCAATTGCATTTATAAGCAATGCGAAGTTTTGTACTTCATATAGCTGTTTCTTCAGAGCAGATAGAACGAAAATTCTATCTCCAGATGCCATCAATCTGGATCCACTGTGTGTAAACTCATTGGTCTTGAGCAGGTTGATATTGGTATTCTCAGGGAGCAGGACATATGACAGTGCTCCTCAGTGGGTTCTGTTGTTGCTCTCTGCCCCTTTATGTACAATGGTTCCCAAACTGTGCACCATGGAGTCTGGGGGTACTGTGGCAAACTCACAAGCGTGGCCTCTTCTTCCCAGCTCTTCCAGAGGCCACCATCTTGGATCATGTGAGATCTTGTGTGACACCAAGATGGCGACACCCTGAAGAGCTGGGAAGAAGAAGCAGTTGTGAAAGAAGAGCGCAGTGACCTATGGTAGGTTTGGGAACTGCTGCCTTACGTGCAATGGCTAATTTCTAAAGTCAGAAAAGATTAGCTTTTCAAAAATATACTTACCTTTCCAAAAATATATTTATCTTTGACTGATCTCAGTACTTGATATTACAATAGTAAAGACAACTTTCAAAAACTGAAAAAAGAAATTCAAAGCAAACTGACCTGCAAGCCAGGATAGTTTGTTGCTACTTTCAGATGCATAAGGATTGTTTTAAAATCTAATATCCTATGCTGCGTTTTTTAAAAAAAATAAAGTGCAGGAAAAGCAGTTGAAATGGAGTGGTAGGAGTGGCTACGATAACAGAGATTGAAACTCCATTCTCTGACTCTTTAGGAGTCTCTTTGAGCAGTGGAAAACTCTGGAAGTGTGAAGGATGCTCAGAACCTGCCATGTTGCTATAGCAACAGGGACAAGGAACCAAATGTATGCCTGGCTGGCTCAGAGGCCAAAGCCTTTCCCTGGAGGCCTATAGAGGGTGCGTGTGTGAGAAAGAGAGCACATGAGTTCAAGGGACAGAGTATGCATGGTTACGCAAGAGCTAGACAAGAAAAGGCAATTGTGTGTAAGGATATCTTAGGCCTATGGTGTCTAGGAACTCATAAGGAAGAATCTACAGGACACATAAGTTGCAAGTGCATCTGAGCCCATCCAGAAGATGGAAGAGCATCCCTTGGAAGGCAACACAACAGGGTAGCATCACAGGCAGAGGTGTTGGTTTGGGGCATGGGAGACTGCAGGGGCAATTCCCTCTGCTCCACCAAGAAGCCCAATGGGTGATATTGGTCCATCCACTTATCTCAGCTAGTTTTTACCTTTCAGGGACTTTACTTTTTTAATGCCATCTTTCCTCCAAGGAGCTCAGAGTGGAGGACATGGTTCCTTCCCCACTTTTGCCCTCATAACACTCCATGAGGTAGGTGAGGCTGAGAGACAGTCACTGGCCCAAGGTCACCCAGGAAGCTTCATGGTCCAAGTCCATGGTCTAAAGATCTTCCAGGTGCAATGCCAAAATCACTATACCATCCTGGCTTTTGTTTAAAATATTCATATACTGCTTTTCAGTAAAAGTTCTCAAGGTGGTTTACGTAGTACAACTGGGCATGAACTAGTGCTCTAATGTTTTCATTACAGGCTTAGTGACACTTTTCTTTGAATGGGACATTCCTCATAGGTCTCCTTGAGCAAATGGTATCACTGTCTTCTGGCCTTTGGGGCTTTCACTGAGAGTGCAATCCTAACCTGGAGTTAGGATGGCACAGTTAGGCCGGCAAAGTTTGGCCATTATGAAGGCCATCGTAAAGCACATTTGGACCAGTCTCAGTGTCAGGGGGGATGGCGCATGTCTGTGTGCTGGCCTCTCTGATTCCGAGAGTGGTCCAAACATACTTTATAGTGTCCCTTGTGCTGGCCAAACTTTGCTGGCCTAACTGTGCTGGCCTAACTCCAGGTTAGGATTGCACTCTGAAGGAGGCATTTAAATGTAAGAAATTCTTAGTGCTGGCCAGAAAAGAACAACTCCCTGTCCTGAAAGTTTGTGACCAAGCCTCAAATACATGTTAGCATCCAAAGGGAGAAGGCTTCTCCTGGGCGTATGGTATCGATGGCTCTCTCTACATGGTGTGAGGATAATGTAGTTGTCTCTGGGAGGGGACCATGATGCTTACCTATCTGGGACCTGGAATCAAAGCAGGTTTTAGCCTTTGAGGAGGGTTCAAGGAGGAAGGTTCTTTGACTTTTCTGCACCACCACTCATGCCAGGCATTCAATCCTAACCAACTTTCCAGTATTGACATAGCTGAGCCAATGGGACATGTGCTGCTTCCTGTGGTGGAATAGTAGTCACAGAGGTAAGGGAATGTTTGTTCCCCTGTCTCGGAGCTGCATTGCTCTTACTCCAGTACTGGAATGTTGGTTAGGATTGCACCCTGAGCCTGATTACTGCATTTTTAAGCAGTGGCTTATCCCAACCCAAAAGACAACCAGAACCTGCAAGGGCAGGTTTTTCAACTCCTGCTTGCTATTCCTTTGGCTCTGCCCTATCCTGAAATTAGCTTATCAGCCAAGAGAAAACACCCAATTGAGCAGGGGGAAAGCTGGCAACTTCTTGATTGATTTAGGACTGGCTACAAATCTTTCTTGGTCGTAATGAGGGGTTCAATAAGGGTTGTATATTTTTATCAGGCTGCAGAGATAGGGGAAAGAAAAGGGCCAGTCGCCTGATCATGCAACTTACTAAGAGGCGAGAGTTCTTGCACACCCATTGCTCATGGCCCACCCCAACGGAGCTCACCTTCCACCAGTCCTCATTGGAGTCATCCAGCAGCATGATTCGATCTCCAGGCCTGAGGGGACAGAAGAAATCTGGTTTCGTTCCAGAGAAGGCAATAAGTGATTGCAGTGCCCTTCCCTTATCTTTTTTAGATTCAAAATTGGGCTTAGGATGGCAGAAAGACCATGATACACAACTATTCTCAAGCTAATGCCATCCTGTGCCTCAAGATGCCCAGCAGTGGGCAGCCTCATCAACACCTTTAACACTACTTGGTATTTCTACAACACCTTTCATGAGCCCTCAAGGCTTCACACACATTATCTCACTAATGCTAAGTTGTAAAGGGGTGGCAGGCCTGAGGAAAGGGTGGGGCAGGGGGCAAAATCTCCAGGGCCCAGGCTTCCAGGGGGCCTGGGCCTTGACAAAACAAATTATACAGAACAAAACAAATTTATTACACAATAAATCATAATTTCTCAATCTCAGCCTATCCATGGTTGCATTTCCCCTACAGCTTTAATTCACTTTCAGTGCACTACTATTACCCCAAAGCATTTAGGAAGAGAGGGCCAATCAGGAGTCTTGCCATGGGCCCAATGCCAGCTCTCAGAGGTCCTGGGGGGAGGAGTCTAAGAAATAGTGCCCATCTTAAAACTAGACAGCAAGTTCTTGGCTGAGCTGATGTTCTGGACTGATAGGCTGGTGTGACGTGGTAAGGGATATACTTACTTCAGGGGTAGGTCGTTGTTCTCCTGAGGCAGAAACTTGTAGAGGGATACATACGAGTACATTGGTGAGACCTCCTTGCGCGCAATGCCCCGACTTGCCTGTAGGAGGAGGAAAGAGCCGGAAAGAAGTCTGGGCTTTAGAAAACTTACTGTCTTGTTCTCAGGCCTCATACATTTTTTCTACCCAGGGCTGCCAACTTCTTTACCCACTCTCTGCTCCTACAACCTTCAACAGCAACTTGACCTGAGGCTGCAAGCATTAGCGCAAATCACCAGACTACTCACAAAGTTGTGTTTTCATGGTAGTTGGCAGCCCTGTCTGCACATGAAGTGAAACATCAGATGCAACTCTAGCCCTCTTGGGGCTGGAGCTCTTTTAAAAAAAAAAAAATGACACACCGACGTAAGAGATTGGAAACAGAAAAATAATGCCTCCTCAAGAACAGCCTGCCTTGTCTTTGTATCCTCATTTACACACATGGAATAACAGCAACATATTTGTAAGTGAAAAATTAAAAGGCCCTCCCCAACCACAGAAGATTTAAGGAACAGAGGGCTTTCAATAACATCATTTCATTATGGAAGCCATTTTTACCTGATCATATGAGCTTATGTTTTTATCTATACTTTCTTTTCAAATTATATGCTTAGTGCTTAAATTTATGCTATTACGTCTTTTATCTTTGAATTCCTGCTGAGTGCATTTTCTTTATGTAGAAACATGACTAATTCACGCATAATTAATTCATTCAAAAAACAAGCGCACGTCCAGGCTGTGTCCAACTCTGTATGAAAATGCCAAAAGCAAACGAAGGCATTGATTAAAACCCAACACATGTCCTGCAAAACGTGCTTTAGAACTCGGTGGAAAAAAACCTTGCAGAATTGGCCAGTGTTTGTAGTTAAGGCTGGGCTTGGCTTATCTGAAAAGAATCTCCAAGGGAAATAACATACAGCAGGTGTGGTGGGGCAGGCAACTGATGTGGGGAGGTTTCCCGGCTGCTGCCCTGGGCTCTTGTCTTCTGATGTGGTACCCTCACCTTCAGCAGGCACTGTGAAAACTGAAAAGAAGAAGAGAGAGGATGTAAAGGTTTGGGAGTTCTCATGATGCGTCAGTGGCAGACCCAGCCGAGTCTCCACCCTGGGGCCAGGTCCAATGCACCAATTCCCCGCCCCTTGCGCTACCCCTGCCATGCCCCCCCAGCGCCACAGATGCTCCTGTTTGGAGCGATATGAGTGCAGGGGTGGGCCAAACACTGCTTGCTGGCAGCGCCACACACCTCTGGACCACTCCCTCCCCTCCACTGGTGCGCCGCCAGGGGCACTTGACCCTCAAAACAAACTGGTAGGATCGCCACTGTGATGTGTGTGCAGCAGTACTGGATTCCCTCTCCACTCCCTGCAAGGGTACCAAAACCTAAAGCCCCTCCTCTCCTTCCTCCCAACCAAGGATGCACTAAGGGCTTTCGAAACCACAAGAGAGTCTGGGAAGTTCTCAGCTAATCCAAGGTAGAGCTGGGCAAAGCCAGTGAGCAAAGAAGGATGGCCTCACTCACCAGTATCAACCTGGCTTTCCTCTGGTGGCTGCCCTGTGCCGTCTGTGTCCTCAGTCACTTCATCTTTATCATGCTAGGAGAGATGGAGACACACACAAAAGATGGAATGGTTGAGCTGGATTTCAGTGCCAGCCTCCAAGCCCGATTTCAACAGTAGTGCACAACTGTTTCTATGGTTGCTCCAGCACTGCTAAAGTCATCTACAAAACCTCTGCCCATGTGGCCTGCATTGAACCATAGCTGCTCAGTCAAGATACAACGGCGTGGAACCTGACAAGCTACCCAAATCTCTGACAAACACTTTTGTGATGCAACTTGAGCAATGTGGAAGTAGCCACAAGCTTGGTTCTAGGGAAGAGCTCTTGACTAGCCTCTCCACTCAGAGTACACCCAGGTTTTCATAAAAAAAAAACCACACTGTCCATTATGCACTTGTAGGACAACACTGACTTTCTGTTTGGGTAACTTGCATCCCATCTCTTGGGGAAACACAGCTGGGGAGCAACAGTCATAATAAAAAGTAAAAGTAAAATGATCCCCATTCTGAGCCTCCCCAAAGTTGTTCAGGAAAAAACTGGCACTTTCCATAAGATTATTGTTTACCAGAATTCTTGAGAGGGGACTGATTAGAGCAAGTCTTATGTTACCCAAACTTAGGGATGGCGTCTATGTTTTGCATGCCTTGCCACAAGATGTGGTGATGGCCTCTGGCCAGGATACCTTTAAAAGGGGACTGGACAAATTTCTAGAAGAAAAGTCCATCATAGGTTACAGGCAGTGATGGGTGTGTGCAACCTCTTGTAGGCTACCGCAATGCGACCTAGGTTTTAGAAGTAGGTGCAATAGACTGGCAATAGGACATAGGTATTCCTGTGTGCTCCCTAAGGCATCTGGTAGGTCACTGTGAGATACAGAAAGCTAGACTAGATGGGCCTTTTATTTGACCCAGCAGGGCTCTTATGTTTTTATGGTATCTCTAGGTAGGGATGGGAAAGACCCTGGTTTGAAATCCTGGAAACTTGCAGTCAACCAGTGTTGACAACAATAATCAACTAGACGGACCCTTGGTCAGGTTCAGTGCAATGGTCAGACTGCGTTGGTCTTGATCAGGCTGTGTTCACTAGCTCTCAATGGCCCTTCCAACCACATTTTTCCACATCCTCCCGCTGAACCTTGCACAAAATACTCCCAATCAGTGACCTGGTGAGGCTAACAAAATGCGACTTCGAAAATAAAAAAAATCAAGACACCGTACCAAGCTCTTGGTGGGCGACTCTGAGGTGCTGCTGAAACTGGAGCGATTCATGTAGGCCAGGGAAGTGCCGTAGCGCAAGGTCTCGTAAATGGGGTCCACCTTTCCGCTGGGGCCTGGTGGTGAAGGAAAGACCGCCTCAGCGCTGGGTCCTTGAACATGGGAGTGAAAGTGCAGTTTGTTGATTTGTAAACCCTGCCCCGACCCGAGGTCTCGGGTTAAAAATCACACAGCCTAGAACGATTCCTAGAACGGACAGTTTCAGGGCTCAGACCTGTCTGTATGCTAAACCCCACTCTGATCCACAAAGCCCTAATCTCATAACACGTAATAACTAGGCGGATTCCCGCTAAACAGGAAGGTACTTGGCACATGGACAAAGGCCTTCCTTTTTTATTTATTGCAGCAGTATTCTAGGGCTGAGACTCGACCCACAAAATAATTCCAGGCTCAGATAAAGCAGCCTAACTTAATTTTAACAACAATTTAAATTTTTTAATTTAAGTTAACAAATTTTAACTTAATTTTTCAAGATTGCTCAACGAACAAGGAAGAAGATAGCCACCAATCAGACTTTCCAAATTGCACCTGTGGGCTCAGTCCTATCCAACTTTCCAGCACCGATGCAGCCACAATACAATACAAGAGAAGAGAAGAAATGCTCCCTTCCTGTCTGCCCCTCCCAACTGTAGAATGCAGCACACTCCATGCTGGCACAGCTGAATCCGTGCTGGGAAGTTGGATAGGCTTGGGCCCTATGGTGGACTGCTTTCATGAAACCTAAAGTATCCCTTTGCCATGCTTAAGTGAAATGGCCTGCCACTCAAATCCCCGCCCTGGGAAGATGCTCAATAAGAAAAGACCCTCTTGCACTGGTATGGTCCTGCTGAGGCAGCTCTGGGGAGTCTTTTAGACCAAAAAAGGCCCACTGCCTTTTCCAAAGTTAAAACTGCCACATGCCCATCCCCACCAGTCCACTGTGGATGCTCCACTCTTACCTGCAGGGGGAGACTCCTTGGTGACTGGTGGTGGCGGCGGCTGTGGCTCATGCACCAACATTGGAGAGCTGAGATTGCGTCGGAAGGAGGTTGTTTGCTGAGAAACAGAGACAAGAAGACTGTGACCTCATGTCCTGCACGGGGTGGGAATGTACCGGATTGTTGGTACACTGCCTTGGTCATGTGGAGAAATTGCAATCTAGGGAGTGCGACTCTGTTCCCCCTTCTCAGAGTGGTTGCTCAGATCCCGTTTGCATGTTCCCTTTCCTGCCTTTGCGCATATTTAACAGCTTACAAGATCAGTCTACAGTTATGAACAGGGAGCAATGCTGTTTATGCAGTGCTGGCCCATAACAATCCAGCTGCATGAAGCAGAGCGTCATGTGGACCCCCTCCCCTTCCCTCCCATTAAAATTACACCTCCAATTTCTGGCATTCTTTCAAACCTTTCCCTCTTCCGTCCTCTTTTACTAGACAGAGATAAGAAAAGACAGCCTGGTGCCATTTTGCCTTCCTTCTGCTGGAGGCCATCCATAGAAGTAGGAGGCATGCCAGAAAACTGGCCCACAACCTACTGCCCAAAGCAACCCATTTCACCCTACTTCATGGTAGGGCCAGCCCTGTGGTGGCAGAAGGAACTCCCAGAACTGTGCACATCGACCTCAGGTATTTCCAGTTTCACACCGGGCTCCCTGCAGCTAACTTGCAGACTCTTCCAGCACTATATTTCTCACCCAAAGAGGCCATTTGCTCTTATGAGCTCTAAAATGCACAAGGAAGCTAAGAAAAGTGAACCAGCTTGAAGTAGCACAGCATTTTTAGTGCTTTGTCTCCCTTCAGTGGTGATTGCAACACACAAAGGCTTTGGCGCTATGTTCTTCTTGCATACTGGTTGCTAGGCCACAAAGTGAGTGCTTTGCTAGGCAACGCTGAAGCTGTGGTCCTCTCTGCCCCAGTCATTGGACGCGGCAGGCATAGGTTTGCTCAGCTACTTACTGTCTTGCCTGAACACTGCTGATGAGAAACTTCTTCTGAACACCACAGGTGCACGCTCACTTTGCACGTCTTGCACCGCAGGCCTTGCTTCGAGTTTCCTGTGAAGTAAAAAAAACACAACCCACAAGGGAGCTGGAAAGTGCCAGGCAGGCAGAGGGCGTTCCTTCCACCCCTATGAAGGCAGCCTGGAGTCTCCACAAGAAGACAGGATAGCAAATGAAAGTAGTACTAAGGCAGAAAGGAAAAGGCTGTGAAACAATGCCACATACAGGGATCAGGGCAGCTTGTTCCAAGGCAATTTTCTTGGAGGGAAAGGAAAGTGTTTGGTGTGTTCTAGAAATATTTACACAAATACTACTTCGACACAGGGCAGAAGGCAAGCACCTATATGGACCCGTGCTGGTTTGTAACACTGCACCAGTGTCCAAGAAAACAGACTCCATACCCTTTGAACTCCCCACCAGGGGCTTCCCCAGGGCAGGGTGTGCACAACCTGATTGGGTGCTTATGTCCAGGACCTCAGTGTTCTGGAAGTTCGGGGTGGTGGTGACATAATGACGCAATCACATCTCCCCCAACCTTCCAGGCTATTGCATCCCTTTTAATGAGGAAGTCCACCTCTGGACTGCCTCCATTTGGTGACCTGTGGCTTGTTCCAGGTCCAGTCGCTTCATGTTCTTGCCAGCAAGTGGTGAAAACACCATCATCAGTGAGAGGCGGCTGGCCCCACAACAGGATGAAGATCACCAAATGGAGGCTTGGGCACTGCGATGCCACTCCTCCTGAGGGTGATGCCCAGTGCAGTCTGCATCAGCTGCACCCTTGTTGTGACACCACCACTCTGGGGTGCTCACTACTGCTCTTCACCTCCAATTCTTCAGCCAGCCATTAACACTGAGACATGAACTTCCTTTGTCACTAGTTACACTTCACCTACAAAATTGCTATCTCTATCTCCATTCAAGCCGCCAAGACATGTTAGTAGCTAGCAGCCACCAGGTATCAAATGTTCACTTAAGCACAGGATGTCGCTGAAGGTGAGCAGAGCTCCTGGACTTCTCCTATAGGTGGGGTGAAAGCATATCAGGAGCACTCAGATGCTACCTCTAAAATATTATTTTTCCCTGAAAGATCTTTGCCAAGAAGCAGTAGCATTTGGCTCAGCAGAAGGCAAACTGAGATTTGTGCTTGGGGCATAAGTTCATGCCTAGGCCATTATTGTTCCCAAGGGCTACTTGAGACAGTATGTAGCTTATCTTGCATTAAGGATACAATTTATGCAAATTTTACCTACACATACAGTGGGACTGACTTCTAAGTAAACAAACAGAGGCAAGACGAATATACTTTTTATATTTACCTGGGATGTTTGAAATACTCTTTTTCATATCTTTGTTTTGTTTTGTTTTTTAACTATTGCAACCTACCCAAAGTCTATGGGATGAAATAAACTAGATCTTTACAAGTGTAATGTTTCAGAGTAGAAACACTCCAATTCCAAGAAAAGAAAACACTTTTAAGATGATTTTTTTAAAGTAGCCTTACAGCACAATCCTATACATGTCTTCTCAAAAGTGAGTCCCAGTGTGTTCAATGAGGCTTACTCCCAGGAAAGTTTGTATAGGATTACAGCCTTAGTGGGGCACGGCTTTGGGAGGGTGCCATGATGAACTCTTGCATTTCAAAATTGCCCACAACCCCACTCCTTAAGCAAGTACCTTTTAGCCATTCAGTGCTCCATTCTTATTAGCTACATGACAGATAAGAAGGGCAACTCGATTAATCTAAGATACAGCATTTGACGCTTAAATGCCAATGAGAGAGGATGGAAAAGAAGGATGAGTGTGGTTCAGGGCTGGGGGCACTGGGATAACCACATGTGTTTGCGGGGGCATGTGGAGCATCAGTGAAGATAACGCAGCAAGAGGTATTTGGACCCTACATCACTTACCAACAATAAGCTGATGGCAGATCTCACAAGGGCTGTGCTTCTTGAAGATGTGCTCCTGGAAGCTGTGTGTTTTCATGGGCTTGAGGGGCACCAGGGGTCTGTGAGTTGCTCGGGGAGAGTGCTCTGCGTCAGTAGCAGCTGGCGGTGGGGACGGGGGCAGCACAGAATCAGGAGGGCTGAGCAGCACGTCAGAGGGAAGTTTGAACTCACTGTTGGAGCGCAGGAAAAAATTCTCGACGCTCTTGCTTCGCAGGATAGTCTTGAGGGAGAGCGAGCGCTTGAAACGCTGTAGCTGGGGGAGGGGGAAGGAGAAAAAAAGAGGAGTCATGCAGCAGGGCCATTTAGCCCAAGGGCCATTAAGTCGGTCAAACTAATGGTTACAGGATCTGTCAGAGTGTGATAGCAACCATGTCACAGTTTTACAGAAGTTTTTTTTAAAAGTGCATTCAACGTGTTATGCAATAGCTCAGTAGTGCTTTTAATGTTATAAGTAGGCCCAGTGGTGTAGCTAATTGAACTGTACCCTGCTGCAGAGGGCAAAACGATGCCCCTAAGATGATGTCACAACAGGAAGTGATGTCATGGTTGTATTTTCATTTTCTGGGGTGGGGGATTTGGCCATAGCTTTTGATAGAATGAAGATATTACATTCGGATTGGTTTCATTGCATTCTGCATGAAATTCCACATCAAATGATATATAGTACAACATGCAAGTATTCCTAAAACAGTGATTTTAATACACCACCATTTGGTTAGTGAACGAGGTGAACTAACGTAGTGAACTAAGAAGAGGAGGTCAAACACTAAGGTTTCAAATGAGAGGGGCAAACAAGGAGTGGCAAACAAGAGGGAAATTGTCTGTCCTATTTTAAAACTGCCCAGTCTGGCAGATCTGGTTCAAACTTGATGTGACACAGGGATACGAGAAGAATCTCCTGATTTTAATTGGCCTTAATGAAGCTGCAAAGGGTTCTAGATACGATTGGAACAAGAGCAGGGGAAGGGGGGGTTAATCATTGGCCCACTAAGGACTGTCCTCTCCAATGCTGATTTGCTCCCTACAGGGGAAAAGGTACATTGACTCTAGAGGAAAGGCAGTTAGCACATTACAAGGCAGGCTTGTGTGCCTTTTCTCCCTGCCTCATTGTGGTGATAACACAGCAAAGATGACAGGGACAAGAGTGAACAAATAACCACAGCGAGGGCCCGGAGGAAAGGGGCAGCTCCATTCAGAAACAACACATTGCTTCTTGCTCTGGGCAGCAGGAATGCCGCCACAGATGTGACAATGCCTTGGCACCACCGCGTGCTCAAGGTTAGCCCTGGGCTCCGTTCTCTGCTCTTTATGATCATCTATTTCCAGCAAGTAACGGCAGATTAGCCAGGAAGCTGACTCAGTTTAGTCTTCACAACATACGGCAAATAGCAAAGGAGGACACGTCAACAAAAGAATTAGGCTATCTAGGTTCTGTTCCCACCTCAATTTAGGGAAGAGGGCACTTCTAAATATAATCCCCGCAACCGATTTTCAGCACCTACCCGTGGGTGGGCAACAACTAAACAGCAAAGAAGATCACAAAGGCACAGAGCTCAGTTCTGCAACAGCTGAAAGCCAACTTAAATACAGCAAGCATCGTGCAAGGGTTATCGACTGAATTAGGAACCAGGAATCCCTGCTTCAAATTTCACCTCCACCGTGAATGTACTACATGGCTTTAGGCAGACTGCCAACTACATAAGAATGCTAGCCAACCTTATAGGGCTGTTGTGTAAGGATTATTGAGTTAACATAAACAAAAACACTTTGAGCACTGGCAGCTGCCTGGGCACCATGGGGGCACTGGTAGACAAACAGCTACAAGTGCATCCAGCGGCAGCCAGGCAGCAGCTGGGGGTACTTCAGGAGAAGGGGACGTTTGTCCCTTTCCCCTGAGTAAGCTTGGAGACCCAACAATGGGTCTCCTCACATATGCACTGGCTATTTATAGACATGACCTGGAGATTATTCTTAAATGACCTGGAGACAGGGATAAGCAGCGAGGTGGCCAAGTTTGCAGATGACACAAAACTTTTCCGGGTGGTGAAGACCAGAAGGGATTGTGAAGAGCTCCAGAAGGATCTCTCCAAGTTGGGGGAATGGGCAGCAAAATGGCAGATGTGTTTCAACGTAGACAAGTGTAAAGTGATGCACATTGGGGCAAAAAACCAGAACTTCACCTATAGGTTTATGGGTGCTGAGCTGTCTGTGACAGTTCAAGAGAGAGATTTTGGGGTGCTGGTGGACAATTCAATGAAGGTATCGACCCAGTGTGCGGCAGCAATTAAGAAGGCCAATTCCATGCTTGGGGTAATTAAAAAAAGGGGTTGAGAATAAAACAGCCAATATTATCATGCCATTGTACAAATTGATGGTAAAGCTGCACCTGGAATATTGTGTACTGTTCTGGTCGCCACACCTCAAAAAGGACATAGTGGAGCTGGAAAAGGTGCAGAAGAGAGCAAAGAAAATGATTACGGGGCTGTGGTCTGCAGGGTTTGGGGCTCTTCAGCCGAGAAAAAAGGCGCCTGAGGGGGGACATGATTGAGACGTACAAAATTATGCATGGAAGGGATAGAGTCGATAGAGGGATGTTCTTTTCCCTCTCTCAAAACACCAGAACCAGGGGGCATCCGCTAAATCTGAGGGTTGGGAGAGCTAAAACAGATAAAAGGAAGTACTTTTTTACCCAGCAGGTAGTTAATCTGTGGAACTCTTTGCCACAGGAGGTGGTGATGGCATCTGGTCTAGATGCCTTTAGGAGGGGATTGGACAGATTTCTGGAAGAAAAGTCCATCGTGGGCTATAGGCAACGATGGATTGTGCAACCTCCTTACATTAGTAGTAGGCTACTTCAGAGTACTGGGTGCAAGGGAGTGGCAACAGAATGCAAGCATCTTGTTGTCTCATGCCTCCCTGGGGCACCTTGTGGGCCACTGTGAGATACAGGAAGCTGGACTAGATGGGTCTTTGGCCTGATCCAGCGGGGCTCTTCTTATGTTGTTATGAGGGCCTCCATGTCAGGTTGCGCAGCCTTTTATGGAAGTCTGGATCCAAGAGCGAAAGTCGCCGCCCGTCTCACCCCTCCCCGTGCCCAGATCTGCCCTCCCGTTCCACCCAGAATCGGTGCAACGCCTTACCACTGGTGGTGGAGATGCTTCATGACACCAGCGCCTGCAGTACACTTGTACCGTGGGCGCTGTGGGGCTCAGGATTGGTCCCTTAGAAAGTTTTATCTATGTTCTAAATCAGTATTAGAAAGATTTGGTGAAGATGAGACATGAAAGGGGAAACAGAGAGAACTTAATATTAAACCCTGATTCACCGCACTTAGTGACAGGTGAGAACTGTTTACTACTTTTAGTTCTGAAAGTGACTTACGATCTTATTACGTTCCATGAAAACAGATCACTATTATGGTCATTTTACAGTCTTACGATAGCGGCCAAGACAGAATGGTGCATTCCTGGCTACACAAGAAATTTATGGCAGAAGCAGGACTTGAACACGGTCCATCTCTCAAGCCCACCCATGTCCCACGCATGTCCCGCCCATATTCTTCCTCCCACCAATCCCCGTCCCGCCCTATCATGGCTCCTCCCTCACGCCGGCCAGCTTCAGCAGACGCTTAGGGAGGTGCTGCGTGGGCGCAACAAGACTGGCACTGCCAGCAGCACCGGTCCTGTTGCCTTAGCGCCCATCGGATTGCACTGTAAATGTGGACAGTATTATTCCTCTTTCGTAATAATAATAAAAACAACACTGCCCTATTAGATGATCAATAATAACAGGCTGCATTTAGACCATTACCGGAGTTGAGCCCAAGTTCAACTTGCCCAGCTTCCTTGGGGCTAATTGTGGCTCATTATTATTGATACTCTAATAGGACAGTGTTGAAACAAAAAAACAAGGAATAAGCCAGCGGGCATTGATATCGCAGGAGAGCAAGGTTAAACAATTAGCGGTTGATACGACGATGGGAAGATGAATGCAGGAAAGAGAGCATTAAGAAAAGCCTACTATCAAATAGGAGCCTAGCAGAGATATTTTTAGGGACAGGATGTAGCCGAGTTCACAGAGCTTAGAAAGGGAAAGTCACCGGGAGAAACTTCACAGCAGGGGGCAGAGAATATCCCAGCTGCAGGGCAGGGCTATTATGCCTTAAACAGGGATGCCAAGAGACCTGGCTTAGCAGACCAACCTCTTAAAGGCACATGCTCCATCTCCATCCCGCCTACGGCTCAAGGCTATCCCAATATCTGACAGATGGAGAGCACTGCGTATGGTACATAAAATGCAGAAGCCATTGACAGCCCAAGAGAGCGAGAGCAAGGGCAGGCTGGATTTGACCAGGAAACTTCAGCAGCACATTCAGCTGCCCTCCACCCTGTATCTTGTGTGCGAGGGGATGGAAATCCGTTTCAAAGAGTTTACTTTTCCCAGACCATTCGCCTCTTCCTCTTGTGTGCAACTGAATGCAGCAAAAGGAAAGGACTTGTACGTCATTCAAATGTATGGAAGGGGCTGGATTTCTGAAACAGAGGGAGAGAAATACAGTTCCCCCACTCCAGGCCTTATTCCAGAAACAGAATTCTATTCCCATAAAAGGGTTTCCCCGTTTAGCTTGCACCTCCTTGAATGCTCTGGACAACTGCCTGAACTGCCTCCCGGATTGGGCCTCTCTGCACTCCAAGCTCAGCCTCTGAAATACAGAAAGTGGAAGAGATGCCCCCACTTTATTTACATTGCTCCAAGGAGGACACATTTCTTAGCTGAAACTGGCACCAATTCCAGTCGCTATTCCCGAGGGGATAGAATTCATTCACCGCATCACAGCAGTCCGCACCCAGGCGCACACAACGTCTCCTCCAGCTACGATCATTTTATTCTTTTGTAACGTTTATATAGCAATTACAGTGTTTAAAAGAACCTTTGTGAGCATGAACCAAGAGCAGTCGTGTGAAAGAAGATGTCACCGTTATCGGGGTTGTGTGTATCTTACACATACAAAAAAAAATTAAATTAAAACATCCTCCAAGGCAAGCTGAATTTTGTGACCTGTGCAAATTGATTAGGTTTGTTCAGTAGCTCTTTCTGTATACCGTTCTGCAACATTTGCTAGCAAAGAGGCTATTGCAGGGCACTGGAGCCTGCTCCCAACCAATGGAAGTCACATGCAGCCATATCGTGGGTTCTGCATTGCCCATACACTTTCCAGCATATCAGCACAGCCATAAGGACCAGAAACATGCTTTAAAAATGAAAAAAAGGATAGCTGTGGTTCTCAAATACCGTACCGAATTCTGTAATTTTTCTGAGCTCATGTAGAATTGCAACATCCACAGAGCCATGATAAATACTCTCGTGTTATTAATCGGCAACCAAGGTTGCAAGTTTGTAGTTTTCCCCGAGGCCATGTAACACTATGGGTGGTTTCTTTTTTAAACTTTTTTTCCTACAAAAATGCAAAGCAAGACACCTTACATTACACAGTAAAAAAAATACACAGAAAAAAAATTCCAGTCAAAGATATGATATAGGCAAGTTTCAAATTAAAATCAGAATCTTCTAAATCCAACTGAGATGTAAATGCCAAGCTGTCTACCAAGTAAAACATGGGATTCCTATCTCAAAGCTATGATACATAGCACAATCCTACACAAGTTTATTCAGAAGTGCCACTGTTTTCCATGGGAATTACTCCCATAGGATTGCAGCTGTGGGATATAAAGAATTGATTATTGTTGATGCATATATTAACAAAGATTCATTAATTAACTCAGGTTCAATACAAATCTTGTGTAATTCAGCAGAGAGACGGGCCTCGAACACAGCCTTAACTTGTTTACAGTGAAAACCTAACTATGTTTTCTCAGAAGCCAGTTCTACTAACCTCAGTGGGATTTACTCCATTGTGTTTTTAGGATTGGGCTGCCCTAATGGTGGAATAAGTTTTTGGTCAGCACTAACTGCTTTAACGGCAGTAATAATAAATAACTGATTGATTAACTTCCGATTGCACACACTTTCCAACAGATTCTGTCTCCAACAGTGCTGTAGCCAAGGTGGACTAGGGGGGTACATTGTTGTCATCCTCCGTGGCGGAGTGGTGGCAGTTTTCTGCTATTTCTGCTGGGGTGGTGGTGACAGCGCTTACCTCTTTAGATGACCTAAGAGGGCAAACTGGTATGTATGGGAGAAGGTGGTCCTTTAGGTAGGCTGGTCCTAAGTCATGAAGGGCCTTAAAGGTCAGAACCATCATCTTAAGTTGAGATCGGAATTGAATGGGCAGCCACTGTAGATGCTGAAGAAGTGGTCCTACTGAGTCAAACTGTCTAGCCCATTACCACCCGGACTGCTGCATTTTGTACTAACTGTAGCCTTCGAACTGTTCGAGGGAAGCCCTACATACAGCGAGTTGCAGTAGTCCAGCCTTGAAATCACTAACGCATGGACCACCGTGACCAGGTCAGAACGGCTCAAGTATGGTCGTACTTGGCGCACCAATCGAAGCTGGGCAAATGCACTCCTAGCTACAGCTGCTACCTGGTTCTCCAGAGACAGCTGAGAGTCTAGGAGCACTCCTAAATTGCACATCTGTTCTTGCAGGGGAAGTGTCAGTCCATTCAGAGTGGGTGAAAGACTTTGTGTCTGCATTGAGGATTTTCTGACCAGGAGGACTTCTGTCTTTTCTGGATTCAGTCTTAACCTATTGGCTTTCATCCATACCCCAACTGCCTCCAGGCAGCGCCCCAGGACCTTCACAGCCTCTTCAGTTTGGGATGGTAAAGAGAGATAGAGTTGAGTGTCATCAGCATATTGGTGACACCCCACTCCAAACCCCTGTAGGGATTCATTTTGCAATGACCCATATACACATACATTGCGGACACTGCTAATAATAATGTTGACATTGCGATTACAAATAAGCAATTTGGAACTGTGCAGGGTGCATCTCTGTCACTGCTGACTTAGTCCTTCACAGTCATTAAGAAGGCTGGAGGAAGAGAATACTTTTTTTAAAGTCACAATCCTAACCTGGAGTTAGGCCGGCACAGTTAGGCCAGCAAAGTTTGGCCGGCACAAGGGACACTGTAAAGTATGTTCGGACCACTCTCTGAGTCAGAGAGGGCAGTACACAGACGTACACCATCCCCCCTGACTCAGAGAGTGGTCCAAACACGCTTTATGGTGGCCCTTGTGCTGGCCAAACATTGCTGGCATAACTCCAGGTTAGGATGGCTCTCTGAGAGTGCTACTGCTTCAGATTTTGCAAGTCTTTGAAACAATGTGAAAACCTATGGCCGAGGCAGAAGGTGGAATGACTGTACAGGCCCACAAGCCGCAATCCCTCTTGCAACCCAGGTTCGGCGGCCTACAAAATGCATAGCCTGTCTGCAGCCTGATTAGGCAGCACAACCCCTACCGCATACACACCCGGCAAAAAACTCTTTGCTCTCTCATGTCACCCTGCCTCCCGATCCTGCATGCTTGCAAGGAGCAGGTACTCTGCACATGGTCGGTAGCAATCCCATTTCTACACCTGCTTTGCATCCACCAGGTCTGGCTTTAAAATACATTCCGGGGCTGAGCCGTCAAGGGCCAACCAGATGGAATGCTGACCAAGGGTCCAGCTGGCTATAACGTTCTGAAACCTCAGCACCCAATCTGTCATCAGGGGGCAAGTGCCACGGAGGAGCCCAGGTGCAATGCTTTGCCCCAGAGTCTTTGGCAACCTGATGCTGGCACCAGCGGCTGACCCCTGATGCCGTCTAATTCAGCTCCTGCACTGCCTGGGGAAATGGGGGTGCGGCAGAGAGAAACAAAGGACGTTGAAGTGCAGAGAGGACTGAAATGGGGTGGAAGGTACAAGGTAAAATGAAGTGTGTGTGTGTGCGAGCACATGCGCATGCATGCACAGACACCTCTAGGGCTGGCTTTTTGCAGCATCAGCAGGGGACCCAGCTGGCTCTGCAGTCTGGGCTTAAAAGCTTTCAGTTCGAGTTACTGCTAGAAGCTGGGGCCAGTGGAGCGGAAGAGACAGTGCCGTGCTCCCAAACCTGGCACACTAATGGAAGCTGCAACACCTCACAAGATTCCGCCAGGGGGATCCTGCGGGCTCAGGGTGGTGGGCCACTGCCCACGCACGGACCTGCAAAGTTCCCGGTCTGCAGACTGGAATCAGAGTCTGTAGCACTCCTGTTCCTACTCTTTATTCCCAAGTGGGTGCTGGGTGTTATATTTTTCATATTGTTATATTGTTCTTCCTCCGAGGAGCTCAGGATGGTGTACGTGGTTTGTTCCTTCCTTTTGCCTTCACAACAACCCTGTGAGGCAGGTGAGTTTGAGAGAGCAGTCAGGGTCACCCAGGAAGCTTCATGGCTGAGCAGGGATTTGAGTCATGTCATTGCTGACCGATCAGCAAAGACATGGGAGTGGCATCGGAAACTTAAAATGAGTGGTGGGAGTGGGATTCAGGCGAGTTGGCCCACGGTGGCGTCGCAGGCAAAGTGAGATCTCAAATGTTGAGAAGGCTTATAGCACAGTTGTTCCCAACCGTTAGGGGGTTACAAACTACCGAGGCAAAAATTGGAATCGTTGGAAACCATATGCAACCCCACCACCACCCCCTGCACACAAAACTCTGGGGGTTATGGGGAAGCTTTTCCAGTTGGTGAAGGACCCCCCCACCAAAAAAAGCCACATTGGCTTAAAGCCAGCTCTGCTTCAATGACTTTGGTTCCAGGTTGTATAATAGTTAAAAGTAAGAACCAGAACATTGAATCGTGCTCAGAAATAGATGGGTAACCAGTGAAATAAAGACAGGCACAAGATGGTGTATGAGTAGAAGCTCCCAGTCTGATTTTTCTAAAGGCATAAGCTAAGCTTGTAGACACCGCTGGGGTGCCTCCTATAATGAGGGATAGAAACTTGGCTTTTGTTGTCTACAAAAGAAACGCTGATTCCCAGAAACTGGCAGAAGATATTGCACGCACAAAGAACTGCAGAAAGCAATGGACAAATTGATTCTGGCTTTATTTCTATTGGGGGGTGGGGGAGAGGATCTCATCTTTCCCTCATGACACATATCATGCTCTTTTAAGTAGATGCTCAAGAGAACAGCTTCCAGGTTCCTGGCAGAACCTTCTGAACAACACACTGCAATTTCTCTCCTTTTCGCCCTCTGACTGCAAGGATCCTAGGAACCTGCCAAGCCACTGCTAAAAAACCTAATATTTTGTGACACGTGGCTCCAGCCCCTAACAGCTATTTTTAAGCTAGCTGCTGCGAAAACATCTTGGCAAATAGAAGTCTCATCGACGACTCAGCTTCCAACCTTTCCAAAAAATCTCCTCCCCCATATTTATGAAGTCATGAATGATGTTTAACTTCCTGCAGTGTTCACCCCCTTCTTTCCCGCTGTGTCTCCCACACACGCTGCAAGCCCAAATTCAAAAGGTCACAATTCTGGGGTTGCCTCTTTTCCCTTCTCTTCAGATATTCATGCTGTTGCCAAATCCTGCTGCTCGTCCCCCTCCCCCAGCATGGCCGGGTTTTGCTAAATGTACAGCTGAAGACTTAACTATGACCACATCACATATCCCCTTGACTGTCTCCATATCTCTCTCTGCAGCAAACTCAAGTTTCTAGTCCCTAATACTCTCTTCACTGCCTTTTGTTTGCCCCTCCTTTGACTGGGACTAAGCAACCCTATTCCTGCCTGTGCCCTGCATTCCTCATTGCTTTCTACATCAGCTTCATCACCACCAGTATTTTCACTTTAACATCTCTAAATTCTTCACCCACTCCCTCCCTTTGCCCACCCTTATCACAATTTGTACTCAGCAGAATTCATTTGCCAAACCTTTCCCTCCTCCTCATTCTCCCATCTACCTATTCCTCACCCTAGCCCAACAATGGCCTTCCCATTCCTTTGACATCATCTGAGGAACTGGGAGATCCTGGTTCTAAAGCCTGTTCAATTGTACCGGCCGTAAAGCAGGAACTCCTTCACATTAGATTAAGGAAGCAGCCACTTGCCAAAGATGTAAAGAGGGCAGTAAGGTGGGTTGTTATCACAAACGTACAAAGTCATGCACCTCTGTGTGTCACAGTTCATCCATCCACATCCAGCAAAATTAGTTCCTCACTAGTTTTAGAGCCTGAGCCCTCCCCAGGCCTCTGCAGGGGAATACTGCAAGGCTGTCAACCTTCAAGATTTGCTTAGTTCAGGGGCGTAGCTAATGAAAGTGTAGCCCAGTGCAGAAGGCAAAATGTTGCCCCAGAAATGATATCACAACAGGAAGTGATGTCACAGTTGTATTTTCATTTTCTTGTTTTTTTGGCCATAACTTTTGATAGAGTAAAGATATTACACTTTGGTTTGTTTCATGGCATTTTTGAATTAAATTACCTTTACAGTTATATACAACATGATGGTATTAGTCATACATACCAAGGTTTTCACAGTTTTGGTCATTAATGTCAAGCTCAGCTTGTTGCCCCCCTAAATCTTGTTGCCTGGTGCTATTGCTCCCCCCTGCACTTCTTTAGCTATGCCTCTGGCCTAGGGTCGCCAAACTTTGTGCAGTGGACAACTGACAGAGACACCACAAGATGTCCGCAGCAGCCTCCTCTTCTTGGCTCTCCTGGATGCCACCATCTTGGATTGTGCAAGATCTTGTTCAATTCTTGCGAGATCTTGCAAGCGTGCGAGGTCTTGCGCGATTCAAGATGGCGGCGCCTGGGAAAGCTGGGAAGAAGAGGCTGCCACGAAAGATGGGCACTGTGACCCTGGCACATCTGGGAACTTCTGGCCTAGGACCTCCAAGAATCAGCATCAGTCTTCAGGTAACTACAGATTGCAATCTGGAGATTTTCACAGAGCCTTTAGGAATTTCCAGCACCATATCAGGTTGGGACAAAATCTCCAGGAGAAGCTTCAGCTAGAAGGGCAACTCTAGAATACTGATATCAGGGACGTGGTGGTGCAGCGGGTTAATTTGCTGTTGCTGGGCTTTCCGACCGGAAGGTTGGGAGTTCAAGACTGCGTGACGGAATGAGCTCCCGTTGCTTGTCCCAGCTCCTGTCAACCTAGCAGTTCGAAAGCACCTAAATGCAAGTAGATAAATAGGGACCACTTCAGTGGGAAGGGAACGGCATTCCGTGCGCTACGCCGTATAGTCATGCTGGCCACATGACCACGGAAACTTGTCCTCGGACAAACGCCAGCTCTGCAGGCTTAGAAACGGAGATGAGCACCACCCCCTACAGTTGCTCACAACTAGACCATTCATTCGTGGGGAACCTTTACCTTTAGAATACTGATGCAGCCCTTACAAACAAAAATCTCCCAGCAGGACAATTAATTTGTTTTTGTTCATTTGTTTTTATGGTGCCAGTCAAGCTGCTATGGTGAATGTTTGGAGGCTACATGAACATATCTGTGTGGTCCAGATACAGAGACCAGTGCACCCCTCTGTGGACCTCTTGGCTGTGGGGAATGAGCCACCCTGTGTGAAGGGCAGGTTTTGTTGCTGCTGTTGCCACAGCGTCTCCAGCTGCAGCAATGCTCTCCCATTCATCTCCCATTCATCTCTGTGGCAGCAATGGCAGCCATTCATCTCTGTGGAGAGAGCCTCAAAGATTCAGACATTTGGCTTTGCATCCAATTGCTTTCTTGGGATCAAACCACCTGCGGCCACATTTAGTTTGAAAAAAACAGCCTGCAATGTGTTTATCCAACACAATTTAGCTCTTCAGGCTAAGGTTAGATAGGCTCTGTGGTATGTTCTGTTTAAATACCAACATGGCTTGGAAAGCTTGCATGCTGAAGTGGATTCATTCTCATTAAGAAAGGCTTTCAGCTGTCTTGGATTCCAGCAGTCCGCAATTTTACGAGGCAAGATACTGCACTGTGACTCTAAATCATGTGTCTCTGCATTTGTGGCACAGGTGAAATTGTGGAGGTGTATATAAGAAGAGCCATCAAGGTCCATCAAGCCCAGCAATCTCTTGCCCACAGCAGCTAACCAGAAGGCTCCAAGGTGGCCACTACCAGGTCAGGAAGGGAATAGTTCTCCCCTGCCAGCAGGGACTGCAGCTCAATAGCACAGCATTAGCTTTGTACACATTAGGTCTGGGATCAGTCCCCTACATCCCCAGGTGCCTGCTCAGCTATCATCCAGTGGTCCAACCAAGCTTTTCCAGTTGGTGAAGGACCTTTAAAAGGTAAAGGTTTCCCCACAACCGAATGGTCTAGTCTTGACCGACTGTAGGGGGCAGTGCTCATCCCTGTTTCAAAGCCTGTAGAGCCGGCATTTGTCCGAGGACAAGCTTCCGTGGTCATGTGGCTGGCATGACTATACGCCGTAGTGCATGGAACGCTGTTCCCTTCCCACCGAATGGTCCCTATTTATCTACTTGCATTTAGGTGCTTTTGAACTGCTAGGTTGGCACAGGAGCTGGGACAAGCAATGGGAGCTCACTCCGTCATGCAGTCTTGAACTCCCAACCTTCCGGTCGGAAAGCCCAGCAGCAGCGGTTTAACCCACTGCGCCACCATGTCCCAGTCCAAGGACCTTTACAGGATGCTAAAAAAGAACATATGAAGTCCTGGAGGTCCCACTCTGACCAGCCTGCTAAACTCTTTGCAGCTAAAATGGCTTGAATTTGGTCCAACGATTTCCAACTGCTCATTGGGTATCTGGGTGGCTTCCACTTTTCTTCTTTTTTAAGTGGATACCTTCTAGTTCTACCTCTAGATGGGGACAGAATCCTTAGAGCTGCGTGATCACACACATGCCCCTTACCCATCCTGCCTAATCAAAACAGTTAGTCCATGTCTATATGACTGGGCTGAAAAATGCTTCCCTGTAATTGGGTTATGTTCCACCAATATCGACATGGCTCATGTGAACCTTATTAAAGAAAACATCTTTCAATCACTCTGGTTTGAATCATTATCATCCAGTGTCAAATATGCCTCTCTTGGGCTACGTTCTCAGGTATGTGGTGGCATCCCAAGTCCACATTTACCTATATGAAATTGATTATCCAGATCCACCATATGGATTGAATTGATTTCAATTCAGGCTTTTGAATTGACCTAGGGGTTGAAACTAACTTGGTCACCCTACTGGATGACTTGCTATGGGAGATGGGAAGTTGATTGTCCTGGATGGCCACTCGGCAGTTTTCAGTACTGTGGACCATGGCATCTTCTTGGGGGCATGATCCTAACCTGGAGTTAATGAAAGAGACCAAATGGGGGCCAGGTCAGGCATGTCTTTGTTTTTCCTTCACCCATTCTGTTTTATTCTTCAAATAAGAAGAATTCCCCTCCACTCTAAATCATACCTCCCTTCCATACTTTAGGCGGAAAATCCCTAGCACACAAAACCTTGAACAGCCATCACAACAAAACTATACACTGTGCTATGTTTACACCAGGGCTTGCCAGGACCATCTCACAGAGGATAAAATGTGGTTGGAGCACACTGACCAAGTACTCTGCATAAGCCACACAATAGCAGCTCAAGTTGATGCAAAGAAATGACACTGCAATGTGTATTTGCTTATTTTTCAATTTCCTTCATTTGCAAACTGAACAACTCATATATCAAAACAAAAATAAACCTCAACCCACGCAGGTTTGCATCAATATTATTTTTAACATACTTGACAGTGTGCAGAATTTCAGAGTTAAGTATTGTTCATTCACTTCCTTATTGTACAAGTGTTCTAAAAACTAAGCTCAATTCTCAAGTTACCCAGTTACAGTATACCCAGTGTACCCACTCCAGTTTATCAATCCTGACCCAGGATTGATAAACTGAGACACAGAGGCATAACAAGGGTAGAGCCTAAGGGGCACCTGCCCCAGGGCGCTATACCAAGGAGGGCGCAATTTTTTCCTGCAGACCCGCTTTAAAAATGTTAAAAAGTACAGAGAAACGCCCCAGAGAGATTCCCCTACTGTTACACAGCAACACCGCTGAATGTGGAGTGCTCTCCAGGCAGTTTTCTGAGGTCCCTGCTGCCTCTTATTAATGTGAAAAATAAAACTAAAATAAATAAGCAAGCAAGGGGGTGGGTAGAAAACACCACCCCCCAAAGCAAGACTGATGCAAATCTCTCTCCTGTACTGGCTTTCAAGTACTGCCTACTCTAATGGTTTCCAAACTTTTTAGCACTAGGACCCACTTTTAAAAATGACACTGTCTGGACCTAGCTAGCTTTATGAGAATAAAAAACAAAACACAGTTTCATGCTCAAGCCTCTGAAGTACCTTTTATACCTTTTATAAAAGTATAAAAATACCTTTTATAGTAGAAAGAATAAATAAGGTGGTATCCTTTTTACTTCTGGAGTGTTTGATGAGCTCCACATTCATAGGATCGGGACTATTTTGTTGGCTGCTCCATTTTGGTTTCCATGGGGCTCAATACATTTTTCATGTCAGTTTCACGACAGAGCAGAAATCAGGTTGTGATCTGCTGGTGGGTTCCAACCCACAGTTTGGGAATTACTGGCCTACAGTGTCTTGGCTAGACTGTACTAGCAAGCCATTCCTTCCTCTTGCAACAACTACGGGCTGGGTCCCCTGCATAGGAAACATAAGGCTAACTGTGCAGTGTGCAAAAAAAGAGGTGGGGGCCTGGTTCTCTGTTGCTGAATGCCAGGCTCTCCACTCCAATCATTGCAATCCCTGGCCAAACATTTATGAGCTCTTTGGTTTTGCAGGATCACAGCCTGGCCACAGAGGGCAGAACAATCCCTATACACACAATTCTACTGCAACTCCTCACAGGGAAAGAGGCACATATTGTCAAAGCTGCAGGGAAGAAAGGTTGAAGCAAGGGCATTGGAAGAGCCCCCCAGGTGTCACCACCCTTGCCCTTCTGTTCATTCACAAACTCCAGCCATGCTCCCAGGTCCAACGGCCTTGCACTGTAGCTGCTGAGAGCTCTTTGTAGCTGCTGAGAGCTCTTTGTGAGGCTCACAGCAGAACACTCTTCCACAGATGCACATCTTCTTACCCTATTAGCATTTGCTCTTAAGGGATCTGATTTTCCAGTGATTTGGCCAACGCTTTTTAGACCCTGCAGTCAAAACTTAAAGCTAAGAGCTCACCAGAGCTTATCCTTGAAATCTGAATGGCAGTGCATAAAGTAGTAGTTATGCTAAAGAACAGTACTAGAGCCAACAACACTATCCAGCACTATCAAAAAGCAACACTATCCAGCAGTTGCAGACGGCCAATCTTGGAAGTGCCCGTCTAGGACAAGAGTACTCTTCTTGCCCATGCGAGTCACTCCTTCATCCCTTCTTTTCTTCCAGCTACAAATGGGAGCAGGGCTGGCTTTCAGCCAATTGGACCAACGGCTCCCAGTTGCGCCCTGTGCCTAAGGAGGCCCCCATCCTAGGATAATCTAGTCTAGTCTAGTTTGCAATTTTAGATTAACATGTCCATTAATTCAAATGCACTTTTTAAGTGCATATTTTGATTACATATTTTCCATGCTACTACTGTAGATATAAAAATCTACAATACATTTTATTTATATCGCTAGGATTCTACAGACCTTGGCTATGAACCTGAGGCCCTGCAAACCATGTTTCCAATGAGGCCCTGCAGCTCCCAAGGCCAGCCCTGAATGGGAAGCTGTCTGTGGTGACACACAGACCTGGGGGAGTGGGGGAGGTCCCATTTACTGGTTGGGGTTGCCTGAAGGAGGCAACAGCAGAATGACTCCCTCTCAGCTGAGAGAAAGGTGCCATTGCTTCCTCTTCCAGGCACGGTCCGCCATTTGTAATGGCATGTTGTCCCCTGAAGGCCCATGTAATAACCAGGGGCCTCCAAAGGAAAGTTCCCATTACCAGACGGGGGCAGATCTGGTGATGAAGCGTGGCTCTTTCACACTGCTGGTGTTGCAAAGGGTGTGTGTGAACAGACAGAGGGAAGGGGAAGGAAGAGGGAGGCGGTTGCTGCCATTGCTGACTGCTGCAGTGGGGGAAAAGGCCCTCAAAATGTCAAGGTGAGCCCCCCTGCAAGCCATAAGAGGAAGCCACCCATGGAGGAAGGGGCCCATTGAGGACACTTTGCCGAGGGCCTCCCCTCAAGCCTGGACCCAGAGCAATCTATAAGTAGAGAAGTTTCCATTTTCAGCAAAAAGGGAGCAGGCCTGGGAAAGGCTACCCTGCCCCAAGACAATATGGACACGTTGGAAAGCTGCCCACTGCCAGTCAGAGTAGACAGTATCAGACAATGACGTAGACTTTATGGACCAATGACTCATTAAAAGACAGTTTCATGCTAAGACACTACATGTGAGCATGAGCAGAGTACCACTGAGTAGCCAACCCAGCCTGGACTCAGGGTAGGGGTCAGGTTTTCAGAGTAAGAATGTAATCCCTGAACTGGTTCAAGCTCCAGGACCTGTGTCCGGGGGG
>JAJKFI010000047.1:7662026-7672155 GCA_029204185.1 Lerista edwardsae
ACACACACACACACACACACACACACACACACACACACACACACACACACACACCCACCCCTCTACCTCTTTCCGGGATGTCAACTACAAAGTGAAGTGGCTACGGGTTCTGATGTGCTTGCATTGTGGCATATACTGTGTCAATTATAACAAGAACTTGGCAAGGGCAGCAATGAAAGCTTTGCAATCTCAACAGGACATCTATCTCCATTTTGAGCCCACATGGAATATTAGATGAGTTAACAGCCAGCGTCACAATGCTGACATCAGCAGAGATGCTGACATCAGAGTAGGCAGAAAATCTAGTCTATTCACATCAAGCCTCCTCCTCTTGAGCTCATGGATCTACGTATCAGAATGGGGGGATTGGAACCCCCCTTCATGACTAGAGTTAAAAATAAAAAAGATCTACCATCCTTATTTCTTTCATCATAACTCACATTTTGCAGAAACCACATGGAGCTCTGGAGAGCATCCACAGGTTGACACCATCAGAGCCCAACCCTGAAATAAATAGCCTGAATTCTATCATCTGGTGTGAAATAGGTCAGCATTTGAGAGGTGTGATTCTCTCTCTCTTTCCCCCAATCTGACTTTTGGAGGTGTATGTGGAACATTACTTGAGTTGTAGCCCTTAAAACTGTTTTCTGTGTTAAGATTCCAGAACCGCAACAACAGAGGAGGGAATGGAATAGGTTTCTCTAGGCACATGCAGAGTGCCTTTTCAAACTGAATGAACAACTCTGGCCACATGAACCACAAGCATTTCTCCTTAAGCACTGATATTATCTCTTCAGATCTGACACCCCTTTGGCCTTAGGAAAACTTCTTAAAAAACTACAAATCCTTTTCACAAGCATAGACTTATTTGCTATAATAGCAAATGAAGCCTCCTTATCAAGAGGTAGTATACCAGGTGCAATAGACCAGCAACAAAGGAAGACCATTCCCATCACTTTAATGCCTTCTTTCTGAAGGCATTCTTAGCTGGCCGATCTTGGAAGCAAAACGCAGGACTAGGTTTTGATCCAGTGAAGCAATTCTCATATTTTTTTTAAATCTACATTTTGCAAAATCATTCTTTCCCTTTCTTCTGAACCCTCCCCTGCAAATTGTGATTCCCAAGGTGCTCTCACTTCTGGGCTTTCGGCTGTTAAAGAACACAACTATTATAACAGCAAAGCCTGCAATTAAGGCATGTGCTAATAAGTCACACTGCTGCAGTGAGACTTACATACACAGACCCACCAGGCTAAATTGCTGGTTTCTGAATCTCTGTCATTAAGATGTTATTATGATTCCCACGCTAGTAACCTTTTGTAGCTCTCTCTTCCTTCCACCCCAATCAGTACGCACACACATATTCACAAGCATGCATGCACGTGTACAGAGGGGGCAGCAACCTTTATTTCCCTTCCCTCTGTGTGTGTGTGTGTGTGTGTGTTTTAACATACAAGACTTAGCATGTTGTGGCTGATATCCTAGATTAGCATAGCCACGAATGTGCTCTGAGTCCCCACTTGCCTTTTAAACGACCGAGGTCAACGGAGATGAAGGGTGAAGAAAAAAAAACACGGAACCCAATGTACATGCCATCAATCTACAAGGCTGATTATATTTAGAACAACAGAGAATTTGAAAGATCAAATGGTGGGGCGTGAAAGTGTGCAGTTGACACAGGAGTTGAGCCCTTCGTTTCCTATAATTTGGTCTTTGCTCTATAATTTGACATCTACATTACACAGGCAACTTACATTTTTTATATAAGCTTCCACTGCAGAAATGTTAAGCGCACATACACATTTATATCACACAACGGGAGTCTTTGCATGGGAAGGAACCTCATGGTCCATCAAGTTCAACAGTCTGGATGACAAGCAGCTCGCCCCCCACCCTGCCCCAGGGCCCCAGATGGTCCCACACAATCCTCAAGCCTCAGTGCCACTTGCAGAGAGCAGGTGCACTGCAGAAGAGCCCTCTCGGACAAACCAAGCAGTGGACTCCACCACAGATGGCAACAGGATAATACCTTTTGAGTTCCACGGCAAACACTGCGGTGGTGCTGCGAAGCCATGAGGGAGGGCACTTTTGGATTACAGCTGGGGGTTCATTACTGCAGGCAAATGAAGGAAGCATGACCGACTGGAAGAGAAACACACACACACACACACACACACACACACGCTGGAGTCTCGTAGAGAAGCGTTTGCAAACCAAGGCGGGGAGGCTGGCGGGAGTGGAGAGGTTATATTTGAAAAAGGAACAAATAGATCGTGTTTGCAGCCCGCTCCAACCGGAGAGACCGGGCCAAGAAAAGAGAGCTTTACACTTCACAGGTGTCGGCGCCAAGTGCGCCGATGGACCATTTATAACATTGAGGGGGGGGGAGTCCCTACAACAAGACACGGGGACCTTCGGTTACCTTCGTTTCCTGGAGGCTGGTCACGCTGGCCGGAGTCTGCTGCGGATCCGCGTTGGACTGGGGCTCATTTTCCTTCTCCGTTATTTCAGTCATGATGGACAATTCAGCCGAGGCTCGGGATCCGGAGCTGGAATTGCTGTCTGAGCTCGCTGTCGGAGCGGCTCAGGGTCTCTTCTCTCCCGCCTTAAAACGGAGCGGCCTCGTTTCTGTTCCTTGCTGGGAGTTCTTATTCCTCCCTCAGCCGCGTCATTAATTGAGTGTCTGATTTAATTTTGTTGTTTTCCAGTTAGAATTAGTGGGGGGTTCAGTTTTACGAACAGAGGGAAAACGACCCAATTCCTGAATGCTAAGCACCCCCGCCAACCCAGCTTCTCACTAACTCTTCCGAATACGGAGCCGACGGTCTAGTTTGCCGTGTAGACCTCCCCTTTTACGCAGATCAAAACAAGACCATCCCCAGCCCCACGTTCTGATTTTTTTCCCAAGCACTGCATTGACCAGCGCGTGCGAAATGATCTCGCCGCTACGCGCTTCCTCCAACTTTGATTTCAGGCGCGGCTTAGCTCCGCCCCTTTTCTTTTATTATTAGTCTATCCTCCCCCCTCCCTTTTACGAGTGGTTCATTAACCTCGCCTTTTCCTTCTGATATGGTAATAAAGAACGTAGCAGACCGCTCTCTCATTGGCCTTTTCCGGGAGAGAGAAGGAGGCATCTTCACCAATGGGTGGATCCGCACTGAAAAGTTACACACGCATTTGCAAGAGAAACGGGGGTGCGACGTTCTGGCTTTTATTTTTTTTTAACCAAGCAGCTGTTGTCACGCTCACACAAAGAACCCCTCTTTTTCCAGTGTCTGCAAGCTAACAACATAAGAAAAGCCCGCAGGATCAGGCCAAAGGCCAGCACCCTATTCCCCAGTGGCCCACCAGCTCCCTCTACGAAGCTCTGGAGCAGGGAAGAAAGGCACACCTCTCTCTCACCATTTCTCCCCTGCAACTGGAATTCAGAGGCATGCCATACTGCTCAATATGCTGTAGGTATTGGATAGCTCTGGTGACTAGTAGCTTTTGATAGACTTGTCCTCCAAGAACTTGTCCAATCTCCTTTTAAAGCCATTGAAGCTAGTACTAGCCATACCTTGTGGCAATGAATTCCACACACTAATTTGGCAATGTGCGAAGAAGTATCTTCTTATGGGATGTCCCTCATCCTAAATCTCCCACCAGTCGGATTAATTGAATGACCCTGGTTCTAGTATTGTAGGAGGGGGAGAAAAATTTCTCCCTGTCACTTTCTTCACCACTTTATGATTGTATAAGTCTCAGTCACGCCCTCCCCTTAGTCAAGCTAAAGGGCCCCAAACATTGTAGCCTTTTCTCATAAAGAAGCTGGTTTAATTCTCTGAACATTTTGGATTATGCCTTTGGCACCTTTTCCAGCTCTATAGTACCCTCCTTGAAGTGTGGTGACCGCAACTATACACAGTAGCCCAAATGTGGCCATGTCATAGATTTTGTATAGGGACATTATAATATTTGCAGTCTTCTTCTTGATCTCTTTCCTAACCACCCCTAGAATGGAATTTCTCCCTTCACAGCTGGTGCACCCTGGGGTTGTGATGTTTTCATTGTGTGATCCATCACAATCCCAAGATCTCTTGCCTGGGTTGTCACCAACAGATCAGACTACATCAGTGTATATGTCAAGTTGGAATTTTGTTTGGAATCGCATTAGTCATTTGACTAATGGTTCTTTTGGAGCACTTCACAATCTGAAAGAGACTAGGTTCATCGTTGGAGAAATGCAACGCATGTGTCCTGCCACTGAGTTATGCTCCCCCTGCAATAAATAAATAAATAAATAAATAAATAAATAAATAAATGAATGAATGAATGAATGAATGAATGAAAGTCAAGAGGAACTTCTCTTATCCCATTAGTAGAAGATGGGAACTTGATCAATTTTGACAGTCTCCTGCATATGAAACAGCTGACTTTCTTGAGAGACCTTGCCCCATGGAAATGTCTCTTCCAGCAAATGCAAGATTCTCAGCTCGTTGATGCGTAGTCCATTACCACAGAAAATCCAACTGCAGCGCTTTTCATTACAGCTTCTTAAGTTTTCATTTTGGTCACAAATTAGTATATTTGGATGTAAAATACGCACATAGTGTTTCAGTTTTAAAGGGTGTACACACTGGAACCCATTACTGATTTCTCCTTTAAAATACATGCAGTCCGTGGCAGTCGGGCCCATGAGAGGGGGTTGAAGGAGGTCAAAAAGGGGTCCCAGGAGCCAAAGGAGCCAAAGGAGGGAGGCAGAAATTTCCTGGGATCTCAGAAAACATTTGCATATATTGTGTGAAGACTAGCCCACATGTGGTGTAAGCCTACATAGTTTTATGTATTGTAATTCATAGGAATTATGATCCATTGCAGAAGCAAAGGGCCTGTACACCCCCCCCCCCCAAAAAAATTCTGTACACCCCCCCCCCAATAAAATTCCTCTACAGGCCCTGAATGGCCCTGCCCAAGGAATAAGTCCAGTGTTCTCCAGGGTTCATGGCAGAGTCAGTGTTCTTTGGTGCTGGGAAGCTCCTCCTCCGATAGGCAAGTCAGGAACCAGAGATCTGCTGAGGGGGAGGGGCTCCCTCACATGCCCAGTCTGACTTTGCCTCAGGGCTAGTCAACACGGATCTGCAATGCTCCAGAAGGAGCAACAAAGACCAAAGGAGTTTAGGCGCCTGACACCTAATTTATTGTGGGCGTCTGGCCTCATGGCACTGCCAGAGTTTGCCAGCCCGCCCGGGACCAGATTTCCAGTGCTACGGGCGGCAGGTCATTTGGCAGCGTTCATTGAGTGGGGACTGGCCCGGTATTAACATGGCCGCTATTTTTTGCGGGCCGACAGCATAGCGCTGAGGGAGCTTGGTCACTCGACCATGCTCTCAAATGGCGACCAGCTCCTCGCCCACAGAGCATGTCATTTTGCTGGTGCTTAGTGCACCCTGGTCCATCAGGAGGTCTCCTCCTCATTCTCCCTCCAAGCGGCAATTGCTGAGGCACCGTGAGGGATTGCTCCAGGGCAGCGGTGGCATCCGGGCGGAACGGGCCGGTACGGCATTCCGCTTGTTCTGCGGATGGGCCCGGGCCGCGCCACCCTCCCGTGTGTCTGAATCGCTCTGAAATGGAGCGATTCCAGGAGCAGGGAGGCGTGGCTGGCCTCCGCCATAGGGGCGGAGGGCTGCCAATCATCCGGGAGTTCCGGTTCCTGGCGCGCCCGGATGACATCACTGCTCCAGGGCAACAGCGGCTGCTACACCCACCGTTTTGAGTGCCTACCAAGCTGCGGAGAGCTTCTCTGAGGTGCTACCTCTCCTGTCCCTCCAAGCAGCTATCGCTTTGGTGCCGCAATGGGACCTCTTCCCCTGTGGCCTTATCACTGTGCTGCAACTGCCGTGCTCTGGAGAGTGTAACACACACACACACACACACACCCCTACCTCATTTTTAAAGGCATGAGAGAGTATTCAGGAGAGACATCTTTTCCTTGAAACTGAAAGGGTGAAAGCCTTTAGAGCTAGGAATACTGTTCTGAATACTAGCCAGCTTCTTTGCAGCTTCACTGAGAGACCATAGTGAACTTGTGTAGAAAAATGGTAAATAGAAATAATTAAAATAAGAATGCAATCCAAAACTAGAGTTAGGCTGGCACAAGCTAAGCCAGCAAAGTTTGGCCAGCACAAGGGCCACCGTAAAGTGTGTTTGGACCACTCTCGGAGTCAGGGAGGATGGCTCATGTCTGTGTGCTGACCTCTCTAACTCTGAGAGTGGTCCAAACATACTTTACAGTGGCCTTTGTGCTGACCAAACTTTGCTGGTTTAGTGTATGCCAGTCTCAGTTTAGGATTACGCCCTAAATAACTTTCCCCCATCTATCACCTTGTTCCAACCCCCCCCCTCTCTCTCTCTCTCACACACACACACACACACAGAGAGAGAGAGAGAGAGAGAGAGAGAGAGAGAGAGAGAGAGAGATGCCCATCTTTGCAGCCAACCTGCAATCTTAGGCAGTCCAGCCGCAGGTGGGCTTCTCCCAGTGGCGTCTCTACAGGGAGGGCAGAGCTCTAAGGTTTGCAAGGAGCCTCACCCTGTCATGTAAATCCCTCCTCTCCCTTGCTGCTGTAGCCAGTAAGCAATGCCAAGATGTTGCTTTTCCCTGTGAGGATTGGCTAAAACGGTGCAGGAAAGGAGTGATTTCCACTGCAAGGTAAGGCTTCTTGCAAAACTTAGAGCTCTGCCCTCCCTATAGAGATGCCACTGGCTTCTCCTCACAAACAAACCCAGACTTGCATGGAAGCTCCTCATCCACTCCTAAAACAGCAGAAACACAGGCAGAAATCTGAGGGGCAACAAACAGAGAATCTAGGCACTTCTAAGTTGTTCCCAAAAGGGGAAAAAACCTGACCTGGACTTGCATGGAAGCTTCCCAGCAATACAGCTTCTGTGTGCAGCCTAGCTCAATCCCTGGAGTTGGGGCTCACCCTGCAAGTGTCCTGCTGGCTGGAGGGTTGGTGGGCCAGATGGGAGTCCCCAGGGGGTGGATCTGAAGACCCATGCATTAGGTTGATGCCCAGACATGCCAACTTGGTGGGCCCTAGTTCCTGTGGGGCCCTAGGCTTCAGCTTACTCAGCCTAATGGATAAATAATACAGCCCTGAAGATAGGTCTGAATGAGTGAGAGTGACTGGACCAAGACCGCCTAGTTGACTTTATAGATTAGTCCTGACTGGAGCACAGGTCTTAAATCCAGCCTGCTATAATGCATCAAACCACTCAGGTGCCATTTTTCTCTATCCTGCCCCCTATGCTGCATCTGTGGGGTGGTGCTTGGATTACCTTTGACGTTGTGGTCTCTGTTTCTGCATAGTTGGGTTCTCTCGCCACATCAGTCATGTTTGATGTGGAAAGACCAGGCAGATGGGGGGAAAGCATGATTCCTTCTCACACCAGAGTGCCTAGAAGGCGTTGCATAACAGCGCAATCTGTTCTCAGCCCCACAGTCTGTGCATCTTCTCAACAGCATAAGGGCATGCACTGATAAGGTGGAGACTTATGTGAGTTCATTTCAGCAGCATGTCTAGCATTCACACTTGATTTTGTTGGCCCCCTTGGAATGGTTTTTTCTTAGCATTTGTAACAATGAATTATTAGTAGAGATGTGTGTTTCTGGTAAAATAAGACTAAAACCTGGGCCCAATCCTGCCAAATTTTCTGTGTTAATGCATCCAGACCAATAGGGCTTCCTGCAAGGGCGGGGGCAGATAGAGTCCTCTTCAAGGTAACATTTATTCCTTTACCATGGAGCTGCATTGCAGCGGATTGCTGGGAAGTTGAAAAAACTGGGCCCTGACTGAACACAATGGGCTTACTTCTGAGTAAGGTAAATAACAGGATTTTCAAACCCTTCTAACAATTAGTTTGTATTATTAGGCATCCCTTTGAATTATAGGTCTAATTATTACAACTGATAATTTAATAGGGTCCGTTGCCTTTGGAGGAGAGAGGATGGAAGCCTCCTGCCTGTCTCTGTAATCACATCAATTGTTTCAGAAATGCAGGTTGAACAGGTATTCTGGGACTTTAAGCAAGCATCAGTCCAGTCATCCACAAAGCTGCTCTTTTTAGCGAGTCTGCCCATCAGGGAGCCAAACTGCCCCTTTCAGTTCTCCTCGCTCTCCCTCCTTGCACTCAGACTGCCAGCTCCCAGTCGCTGTGACTCGATGTTTATTCCCATGTCATTTTCAGTGAAAAGCAGCCCAGTGGCGCATTGGAATGTCCACTGCACCTTAATTGGGACCAGGCTTAGGAAGAGAACAAGAGTGACTCATGGCTATCTCGCGTTTCTGCCTGTCACTCCACTCTTAGGAATGTGAGCCTGCTCAGAGGAAATAATGGCAGCCTTTTAAGTGTGTGTGTGTGTGTGTGTGTGTGTGTGTGTGTGCGTGTGCACATTTTTTCCAAGGCACACAATAAGCTGAGCATTACTTCTTCCCTGTCAACGTGAAAGCAAATTCAACTTTTCGCCATGCCGCACATTGCTTAATATGATAATAGCGAACATTTTTCTGCTCTTTCACCAGCATGGGCTTCTAATCCGTTTCTCCAGATTGGAACATTTTCATCTTCTCTCCCTCATTCCCAGCCCTCCCTCCTCCCGGACAAAAACCTGCTTTTCTAAACAACCCTCCTTTTATCTCTTTTCACATCAAAAATTGGCTCCTTTTCACAAACAATGATATCAGTGGTGGGGATTTTTCCCCTTTACTGGAGGGGGGATGATGATCTACTCTTCGAACAGCTGCTGTAATTTACAAGAGGGGGTGGAAGGTAGAGGAGAGGGAAATGGGGTGATCTGGTGCTCATTGCAAGGTCACTGGTGAAGACAATGGCTCATTTCCTTCCCACACACTCATCTTCCTTTTTAAAACAACAACAACAACACCTCAACTGAGTGAGGATAATATATGGCTTTCTTCCCCCACAATTAAAAAACCTTACACATTATACTTTTGGCTGCTCATCCCGTCTGCTTGATGACTTCACCCCACGTATTCCTATGCTACCCACCACTTTTTACTCATGCAGCCACCAATATCCTCTTGAATTAATTGTGCCAGACGTATTTGATTGCAGGCATCAGCCTCCACCTCGCGTCCCCATCCCTCCGCTGACCTTCATCCCTGCATCCCAGAGAGTGAGCCAGCATCCCCAGGGAAGTGTCTATTCTTACTGCTGGTGGAAAAAAAAAAGGTGGCCCACAGCCAAGAGCAATGAGAGACACTCAAGGGCAGAGGTTAAGCAAAGTCATTGCTTCTCCCTCGTCAGCCCCCTTTTGGTATCTGCAGGACCTGGTATTGGCACTCTGTACCTGCCCTGGGGGCAAGTGTCTCATCCTGACTACAATCACTGCCCTGCTGCTTGCCTTCCTTGCTAATAGATCTCTACTCTCGCTGTAGGGTAGATAAGAATGATCTGAAAGCTCTCTGGGCTAGAGTGTGATCTGAAAGCACATGACATAGTTGCATTGTCAAAGGCAAGCAGGTCTCAGCTTGGTCACTGGCCGTGCAATCCTAATGCACTGAAAAGCTGGCACAAGGGACTCCAAATGTTTGCTGGCCTCCAAATGTTGTGAACACACAGTAAAGCATGTTTGTGCCATTTTTTGGAGAGTGCCTTGCTGTTCTGTTGTCTGGGCCTGGAGGCCCGAAAGTGGCTTTGCAAGGCCTGCACAGGGACTCCAGGAGGGCAGTGGGGGTGGAGGGAAGGGCAGAACAGGGTGGAGGGGTGGAGGCAGGATCCAGCCTTTGGGTCAGATCCTAATCTCCATTCCTGGCCTAGGCAGCCCCAATTCAGCCACTTGGAGTTGTGCCGATTTTGATGGGGCAGTTCTGAGAAGCCCCATTTGGGCTTCTCAGCTGAGCGCTACCTGGGGGAAGGGGGAAATTTCACCTTCCCCCAGGTAGCGCAGTAGCATCTCCGAGCCCTGGACTGGATATGGGGCAAGCATGTTAGCCTGCTTATTCCCGCCCAGGGGTTTGATTGCGATGTGTGTGGGTAACAGGCTGCTCAAGAACCTGAAGTTTGTGCAGGAAAAAACAACACACACACACACACACACACACACACACACACACACACACACACA
>JAJKFI010000047.1:7688204-7736052 GCA_029204185.1 Lerista edwardsae
GGTCCGCAAGCCCCCAACTCTGCTCTAACCAACACAAATCCACAACAAGCCTAACTCCAGGTGAGGATTGCACCTTGAAATTCATTTAACAGATTTCTGTCCCACCCTTCCACCAATTTAGTTTTCAAAATGGCTTACAAGCAGTGGTGTCATTCAAATGATTTAGGAACAGGAACTCACTTTTGATTGGCACTTGTCGGGAACGTGGAACCAGCCACAGAGCCCGTTAGGATCCGGAACGCCCGTTCTGGTCCGTTCCCCCTGAATGACATCAGTGCTTACAAGCATGTTTGAATCCAGTTGACTTCTCCAGGGAGAGCTCCAGCTTAGAAAAAACCAACAGCTGCTTTCCTCCTGTGCCACCAGAGTGGGCCAACTCTCTTCAGCAATGGCTCAGCAATAGCTGCAAAGCAAACAAGAAACCCCTCCCCCCTCCAGATGAAACCCCAAACAGGAGCCGGTGATGATGTCTGGATCAGGAGAACAGGGCTGCTCTGGCCACACAGGTGACTGGACTGCAGTTAGACTCATTGCAGACAGGGACTTGATGGAATGGCCCTCCTCCCTTAGCAACATCCGTGGCTGGATTTCAGGCTATCTAGGGTTCAAGTAAAAAGCAAGTGTTCCCTAAAAGTACCCTGCACCCAAATGTACACTTAGAGACCAGTTCAGTTCAAGTTTGTTCCAATGAGGCTTGTGCAAGACGTCCGAGGGACTACTATGGCTTGATTTCAGAGCATTTCTGTTACAAGGCCCTGCAGGATTTCAAGTTGTCGCACATGTTTTTTACCATCTATCTGAAGCCACCAGGTGGGCCCCATTGGGTGGATGTTGGGTAAGATCTTATCTATACACTGCTAACACTTAACTCCGCTTCTTCTGAATCAAACGGAACAGCAGAAGTGTTGAATCCGAGTTAGGATTCTGGAATCTGCAGTGGGTAGGATGACGACCAATGAATTTAATGCAGGTGAGGTGAAGGTTCTGGAGCTAGGCAGTTTGTTTATGAAGGAAATTGGCATTCTGCCTATTCTGTATGGAATAACACACTCCCTAAAGGACCAGGGTCACAGCTGAGGAGGTTCCTGGATCTAACTTTAGCCCAGTAGGCCAAGTGGCTTTTGTGACGCAAGGTGCCTTTCACCAACAAGGACTTGGGTGCCAGCTCCTGGACAGAGATAGTCTGACCACAGTTATTCAAGCTCTGTGAGCCTCCAGGATTGAGTATCACTATAACCCAGTGGTACCCAAACTGTGTGCTGCAGTGAACTTACAGGGGAGCCATGAGGTATCCCTGGTGTCCTCGTCTTACCAGCTCACCCAGGTGCTGCCATCTTGAATTGCACAAGATCATGTAAAATCTCATGTGATTCAAGATGGCGGTGCTTGGGAAAGCCAGGTGATGCCAGGTGATGGTACCAGACAGATAATGGTGCTGGTGATGGTACTGAACAGGTGATGGTACTTCACAGAGCCATCGTGGGCTCTGATGGCACCTAGGGTGGGGCAACGATGTGACATGTCACGGCGGCCCCTGTGCAGCCTCGCTATGCCCCCTGCATCTGGAATCGCTCCATTTTGGATGGCATGGGTGCTCTGCCTTTGGTGCTGTGATCACTGGTGTAGCTAATGGTGTGATGGCTGCAATGACAGGGCTCTATGACTGCAGGGCACCAGGACCATGGTAAGTTTGAGAACCACTGCTGCACACTGTGGTTTATGGAGTTACCCTTGAAGACTGCCCAGGAACTGCTTTACTTCAGAATATAGTTGATAGGCTGCTAACAGAGGCTAGTTATTAGGAACACCGCTTGTTGATGCATACAGAGCTCCACTGATTGACTCCTAGTCAGCATCAGAACACAATTCGAAGGGCTTGCTTGCTTTTCAAAGCAAAAACTGCATAAGTCAGAACTTGGGGTGAGGGCAGAAGGTGAAAATCCATGTTATATTAGTGTAGAACTAATATAAGTTTCCTGCCAACCTAGCAGTTCGAAAGCACGTAAAAATGCCAGTAGATAAATAGGGACCACTTCGGTGGGAAGGTAATGGTGTTCCGTGTGCTACGGCATATAGTCATGCCGACCACATGACTACGGAAGCTTGTCGGACAATTGCCAGCTCTACAGGCTTAGAAACGGAGATGAGCACTGCCCCCTACAGTCGGTCATGACTAGACCATTCGCTCCTGGGGAAACCTTTACCTTTAATATAAGTTTAAAGTGTAAATATGTCTAATGACTAGAGGTGTTTATTTCTGATGAGTAAGACAGGTTTACAGCCAAAGTCTTTCTGAACACACCAGGCTTTCTTCTGAGTAAGGTAAATAACACGATTTTCAAACACTTCTACTGATGACATTAACAAGGTCATCTCTTGCATGTTGTCAGCTTTTCCAATATGCACGGAAGACATTAATGTCCTGAAAAGAGCTAATATTTTCTGCTTAAAAGCACAAACACTTTAAGTACAGCCAGCCTGCAACCCCAAGCAAGATTTGGCTGCCTAAATCCCATTGGTTTAAAGTGTGTGCAGTACCGCAGCCCAGCCTGATGATGCCTTTCCGAGAAGTAAGTCCTGCAGAATGCAGAGACTGCAGCTTTCGACTGAAAGCCTATCCGGGCTTACTTGGGAGTACACTCCATTGAACTGATGGGGACTTAGTTCTCAATAGACATGCATAATTGAATCAGGCAGGCTGCCAGCCACTGAAGTATCACAGAATCCAATTGTGGTTTTGGGTGAATCAAAAGGTGATTGTTATTCTAAATTCGCTAAGGAAAAGTGCATGGAAGTGACTGTGAGCACGTAAAGCAGGTCTCGCAGACGGCTTTGTTTCCCTCCCTCCGTCTTTGCGATGCACAGTAAACTGGGTCATGAGCTTGCATGTTTTGCTGAAGAAGCATCCCAAACTGTCCCTGCGGATTATTGCGTAGCTCCTCCTCTCCTCTCAGTCAAGGCAGGTGTGGTTGGGTATAAAAAGCATGGGCTATTTTTAGCTCCTGATTGTCATGCATGGATTTATTGCCCACTGCTAAGAAGCTGCAATGCAGCTAGTTCTGGGATGCAGGGTCAGGGATACTGGGAATGCATCCAGGAGAGACAGCCTGGGAATGGTGGCAGGGGAGGGGGCAGGGGATAGGGAAGGAAGCCCCAGCTGCAGCCTGAAGAGCCTTCAGGAGGGGGAGAGCGACACATCTATTTAGATGAAACAAAAATAAACAGAACTCCCAAATCCACAGTACATTTCCCCCGCTGCTGTCTTGTGAGCAGTGCCATTTATCATCAGGCTGCCTATCCTGTATGTGGCTGTTGAACGATCTGCTATTCGGAAGGGCGGCATTTTGGCTGGTGAGCAGGGCCAGCTTTAAGCCAATTGGACCAATTGCTCACAATTGCTCACAAATGCTCATTAAAACTCATTTAATGCTCATTAAAACAAATATAAAACTGATTTATTTATTTTTTTGGTGCATGAAAATCTGTAAAATATACAATGTGCCCCTCATACTGAAAAGTTTGGAAACCCTTGCTCTAGGCCACGGGTGCCACTCATTTCATACAGCAGGCTGAATAGCATGCATAGCATTACATTAAGCAGGAAGTGACATCGTTAAGCAGGTGATGACCAGAAACAAGCCTTTTTTTTTTCTCGATTAGGAACGCATTAGCTGCAAATGACAGAAGAGAAAATGTGCAAATCTTGATTATATTTTCAAGATATGGGAGAGCCCAATTATCCCGCAGCATCCATCACTTGGCAGCTCAGCAGCTGAGAGGTGCTCTTGGCAGCAGCAGCGCTGAAAGGGCGGCCCACGTGATAATTGTGCTCTCCCAGAGCTTCGGCAGCTTCTCTTCCCATTCTTGGTTCGCCTCTTCCTGGCACTGTTCCTCACCTACTGAGGCCCCTTCCGTCTCTACCTCCCAGCACCTGAGCAGAAGCAGTGCGGCTGAAAGGGCAGGGCTGGGAGAGCCCAATTATAACACAGGCCCTCCACTTTCAGCAGTGACCAGCAGAAGTGGTGCTGCTGAAGGGGTGCCTGCATGATTTGGACCCTCCCAAAACTGCTCTTTCAGCAGTGCCACATCTGCCAATGCATCACTTCGCAGCTCAGTAGCCTAGAGCAGCTGATATAATAGTAGTGTTGGGAGAACCCAATTACCACATGAGCTGGGTAGAGCTTCTGCGGGCCATATCTGGCTGGCCTGCCTTTTGTTTGACACCCCTACTCTAGCCCACTACTCTCCTCTCTTCCACACTTCCTTTTTCACTCCATCCCCCTTCTTTTTCCAATCCAGGAGCAGGAGAACGGAGGCTGGCACATCATGGGATAAGGGGGGGCAGCATTTGGCATGCCACTGTGGGCACTGGGAAGTCTTAGCCACTTCCAGGTTATGTGTATATCAATATTAATAGTATCTACTGTATATGCTGGGTTTTTTTCCCCCATCATGGCATAGAAATAACCATCTAGGGCCAAAATGAAAATACAAGATTATGGGCCTATATGGGTATTTTTCTACCATGATGGGGAAAAAAAGATAATATACAAAACAAGCACATTTGTCATGTATCTGTAAATGCCCATTTCACATAATTTGGGGTTCCCCAGTGCAGGATTTCCATATCTTTGGGGCAGGGTAAGCTTTTCTACAAAGGAACTTGGGATCCTGAACTGAGGAAAGTGAAAGCGAAGGTAGGCATTTGAGGCTCCACGCACTGGAAGCTGTGTCCAGGGAAGGGGGAAAGAATTGGGCCACAGCTGTTTGCTCATCCTGAACCTTTATCCCTTCCTTAAATGCAGCCTCATTAGCGAAGACATGGGCAGCCCAGCTGGGGCCTGCCATTTCTGATTATCTCCCTGCCTGTGTTTGTAGGCCTAAGTGGCAAGGAGTTAATGGGGTGAAACATCCCTGCCTGCTTCTCTTTGGTTGGTTGTCTTCAGTTTTTGATTGCAGGGGTGGAGAAAAGAGCCCATTCCAGGGTTGTATTGAAATCCAGGATCACTGTCTATCTGCAGGCTTGGGGACCGGGGTTGCACCCCAAAAAAATGTCAGTCCTAAATGCCACTGAAACTAATGGGACTCAAAGCAAATTCATAGCGCAATCTTAACCTGGAGTTAGGCCGACCCAGATAGGCCAGCAAAGTTTGGCTGGCACAAGGGATACCGTAAAGCACATTTGGACCACTTTCAGAGTCAGGGTGGATGGCGCACATCTGTTTGCTGGCCTCTCTGACTCTGAGAGTGGTCCAAACATACTTTATGGTATTCCTTGTGCCAGCCAAACTTTGCTGGCCTAACTGTGCCAGCCTAACTCCAGGTTAGGATTGTGCTCTGAATTTGCATTAGTTTCAGTGGAATTTAGGACTGACATTTTTTTGGATGCAACCCCGGTCCCCAAGCCTGCAGATAGACAATGGTCCCGGATCCTATGCACGTTATCTTGGCAATAAGCCCCAGTGAATTCAATGGGATTTACTTCCAAGTACATGTGTATTGGATTGCACCATAAACCAGAACTATCTTTTATTTCAGTGGTGCTTAAATCAAGTTTGACTTTCATTAGATACAGTTTCAGTTGTTTGCTTCTTTTAATTATATGCTTATTGTATGTTCTTCCAAACAAATAATACACTTGCCCAGTGGTTCTCAAACTTTTTAACACCAGGACCCACTTTTTCAAATGATAATCTGTCCGGGATCTATTGGAAGTGGATCATTGGCCAGAAGTGCTGTCATTGTGATGCCAGGGCTTGCTGCTTTCCTGAGAATGCAGCAATAAGTTGGGTTATTTCTCAGCCATTTTCCAATAGCAAAGTGAATCAGAAAGAAAAAAAAGCCTATTTACAACCTTGACACAAGCAAAACAACCACACAGCCTTCCTCCTGTGATTGCTGCACCAGGTGCTACGTGACCCACCTGAAATTGGTTTACAACCCACCTAGTGGGTCCCAACTCACAGTTTGAGAAACACTGACCTAGACAAAAACAAATAAAGACAGAAAGCCCACAAAAATCAGAGAGCACCACACGTATGTGTATATTTTCACAGAATTAACAACTGTACAGAACTTCCCTTCCAAAATTATTGGTGTCAATTTGAGAAATGCTGTATTGAAAAGTCATTGTTGATCTCAGAAATAAACAAACTGTTTAATCAATAAACACGCCCGCTTGTCTTTGTCCATCAGATGCACAAATTTGCTCAGTCAATTTGTCCATCAAGACAAAATCCCATGTTCTTGCATACCACTGAATAAAGCATAAGCGGATTATTTTCCCTTTCGGAGCAATTTCTAAAGGTTCTGCCAACAAAAATAAAATACGCTGAATAAGTCCTTGTGGGGAAAGTCCCTGAGATCTTCATCAAAAATTTCACATACAGCCCACTTAGGGTTCAGAATGAAATCATACGATCTAGAATTAAATCATACAGTACTAATAACATACTAATTTTTTTGTATCAAAACATGAATGAAGCCAGCAGCTGAGTTCATTTGCATTTAAAACTGGGGCGGGCAACCATGCTGCTGTGGGGAGGGTGCTTACTCAAGGGTGGCGGGGGGGGGGGCTCCGAATGCTGCCCCTGCCACTCTGCCACCTGGGATCATGTGGTTCCAGGGCTGGCCTTAAGCCAATGTGACCAATGTCATCACATCAGGCCCCGCGCTTTGGGGGGCCCTGCACCAGTGCAGTGAGCATATTGCCTGCTGCTGCAGCCAGGACCTCTTAGGGTTGTAGGTCAATGGGGCAAGCAGAGCAGCTGCACCTTGGACCTCTCACCTGCCCCAGCTTCTGAAGTACCCAAAATGGGCTCCTGAAAGCAACTGGCAGTGACGTCATCCTGTCATCATAAACTATTTCCAGGTGCCACATTTTGTGTGTGGCACCATAAGTGCTCTTCTTGGTGAGTGGGGGCCCCTGTGGGGAGTGTGGGGGCCCCACAGGAATGCCCCGCAGCTCCTAGAGTCGGCCCTGTGTGGTTCCCTGTGTCCCCCGCCAGATACGCCAGTGCATACTATCTAATTTTACTTATTTCAGCTGAAACCTGAGCCTAAAACTCTTTAACAATGTCACAATTCAGGGCTGGCTGGCCCAAGTCCTCCTTGTTCCTGGAGTGGTGTGTCTGCCTTACTTGTTCTGGTCCTCTTACTCCACAACTCTAGCCCTCTTCTCCTCTGCACTTCCTCTTATGCTCCACCCCCTTTCCCTTTTCCCAATGAGATATTTTTGAAAATTTATTGTGTACATGTTTGCCCTGGAGCATCTTGAGGCATAGTTTATCCTTGGAAACTGCTACTTTTCAGACTCCCAAACATGTGGATTTTGCATTTTCTCCTCAATCTCCTCCTTTGCCTAGGTTCCCCTCCCAATCCCTGTTTAAAACAGCCTCAGTCCTGTTGCGCTTCCCTGAACTTAAAGTTTGGGGCAAAAACACAGAGGAGCACTTGGCAGCTTGCCATTCAGATACAATAAATTGTATCAGATGATTGTCTTGCATGATCCCCAAGGGCTTCCCTCCCTACTGGGGTTGGTCACTCTCAGTGACTGTAATCAATTGGTGGGCACTGCCAATCAATTCATGGATAATTTGCCTGCTTGGAAGTGGAGAGGGGAGCTGAAATTTTTGTAAAAGGGCTCAAGCATGCGAGCCCCCCCCCCTTCTTGGTTAATAAACAGAACTGAACAACAAGGGGAAACTGAAAGTTGGAGTGGTGAATCACAAGATGTGCCTGAACCAGGAGGTTTTCTGCCCTCAGAAGGGGAAGCCCGCCGGGGAAAACTCCCGCCTCTTTCAGCAGGCTGGCACATGTCACTTGCACCGGCCTGGGAGTGTCACAAACATGTCGGCCCAGGGAGAGAGGTGGAGACAGGATGTGGCATTTATGCCGGATCGTAACCGCTGCACCCTGCCTGATTGGCCTTGCATGGGGTGCTCAAATTTACACCAGAGATTTTGCAGGCGCTGATCCAAGTAATCCTATTGGGACTGCTGGGGCCTACACTGGGGTAAGAGGAAAATGTCGCCTGACTCCGTGGCGGCACCCAGCTGCCTCCTAGATTGCCCTGGATACAGCACAGTATGGGATCAGGCTGCCTGTTATTTTAGGCAAGTCTTCTGACACCAGTGCTGCCCCCTCCATCTGCAAAATGTGGCTGCTAATAATACTGACCTGCTTGCCTTGCAGAATTGCTGAAAAGACTGCAACAACCTAAGGCAAACCTTTTGGGCTCGGTGTGTCAACATTTCAGAAAATGCTTCACTTGACTCTGCTGGTGTGTCAATCCCCCACCTCAAACAAAAGAGAGACAATTTTTTTATATTCATTTATTTAAACAAAAAATACAGCCCAATTATGTGTGGGGCTACGTATTATATAAAGAAGCATTAAGTAATTACCAGAATGAAAAACAAGTAAGAGAAACTCAATTTTTTGTCAGGTGGTGGTGAACAGTAGTGTGTCATCCCAAATGTTGTGGCGTGTCACCTTTGACACACGTGTCATAGGTTCGCGGTCACTGACCTAAGGAGTGGAAAGTGCCTCCCACACAAAAGCAATGTTAAGTATTATTACAGTATTGTTATTCCTTTCTTGGACTGCAGGGGACACTGTGATCCTTTGGCAGCCAAAAAAATTGGGGTTTTCCTAGAGAGCTCTGGTGGGTGGATGTTTCCTTGAATAGCTCATACCCTTGTTTGAGGCCTCCAATTCCAGGCAAGTTAACAAAAGAGCGTTTCTACCTCTATTGGCTTGCGGGGAAGAAAAAGGCTGAACTTGTTTAATGCAAGTAACAATTGGATTAAAATGCTGATGTCAAATGTCCTGTTCAGGTCTAATTCAACCAACCCACAGATCTGCTGTATTAAAGAGTTGTCTGTACTCGCTTCATTTTGCAAATGCATAATTGGGGGTTTAAGGCTGGCACTTCCTTCCACTGCAGTCTCAATGCAGGCATTCCTTGCTTCTCTAAAGATCTTGGGGTGTTGCTTTTCTTCCTTCTTTAGGGCTCCAGGGTGTGTTTCACCAGGGAGTCTGGTGCTCCAGGGAGTTTGGTGCATGTCTGTGTGCCGGCCTCTCTGACTGCAAAAGTGGTCCAAATATACTTTATGGTGGCCCTTGTGCCGGCCAAACTTTGCTGGGCTAACTGTGCCAGCCTAACTCCAGGTTAGGATTGTGCCCTCAGCAGAGGAGCACTAGAGGCATGTGGGCAGATGGAGGTGAGCGCCCCCTACCAATATGCTTCCTGAGGCAACTTCCTCAGTTGACCTCATGCATGGACCAACCCCACTGGAGTGGGGCCCCTTGACTCTTAAATGGTTCTAGGTATGGTATGAATTCCAATCAATACTATTGACTTTTAGTAAAATAAAATCCCAATTGGTGTGGACTAACTTAGAGCCCAATCCTATGCATGTTTCCTCAGAGGTTAGTCCCATGGTAATGAGGCTTACTCCCAGTACAGGTAAGTGTAGAAAGGATTGCAGATTTAATTCCCAGTGATTTCAGTGGAACATAAGCACAGCTAACAGTCTCCGGTCCCTCTCTCTAACTTACTCTTTCTTCCCTTCCCCTCTCCTTCCTTTGCCATCACCGACTTTATGGTTTGAGTTGACTGGGAAAAAAGACAGGAGTTTTTTTTCTCTTGCATTTTTTAAAAATTGGACATGCTCTATGATCATTTTCATTGGGAAAAAATGTCAGTAAAGTGTTAATTTTTCTTTTTAAACAATGGTTCTTTGTGGTGTTTCTCTGCAGATGCCTTTCTCCTCCCAAATAGGCAGGAGTTTTACTAGCATTGTGCGTGTAGCAGTGTTTACTGGAAACAGGTGGGAAGACTTGGCCATGTGTCTATAGAAAACAGCCATGGAGAAGAATTACCTGCCACACACCCGAGGCCTGCAGTTCTGGCCTCACTTTTCTTCCATCCAGGGCTGCCAGCCTCTGATTCCAGACATTCTGGAGCCTGAGGAGCTAGAAAGAAGAAGCCCCCACAGCTATTGCTGCACTGACACGTTGCTCTGCCCACACCTACTCTGCCTGGCTCAATTCAAAAGCCCCTGCAGGAGACAGTACTGTATAGTAGAACCACCCAAAGAGGGTCCCTACCCAGAGGTGTCACTAGGGTTTGCATCACCCAGAGCAAGTTGTCATTGCATCACCCCCATGATGGACTGCTTCTGGTCCCAGACCACACAGAATAAGGGCGCAATCCTAAACTGAGTTAGGCCAGCATCAGCTAAGCCAGCAAAGTTTGGCCAGCACAAGGGCCACCATAAAGTATGCTTAGACCACTCTTGGAGTCGGAGAGGCCAACAGACAACATGCGCCATTCTCCCTGACTCCGAGAGTAGTCCAAACACACTTTATGGTGGCCCTTGTGCTGGCCAAACTTTGCTGGCTTAGCTGATGCCGGCCTAACTTTAGAATTGTGCTCTAAATTACTATATCATACTCACAGCCTAAATGCAGTGGCATCGCTAGGTTGGTGTAAGGGGTGGCGCCAGCTCTCCCGCAATCATGGTGGCGCCGGGGGAAACAGGCATTCCGCCTGACTTACCGGGGATTGTGCCAGCCCTCCAGCGGGTGCAGGGAGCCCGCAGACCCCTCTGCAGGCCTCCCCGCACCTTAAGAATGCCTTACATCAAGATCGCAACCCGCTTCCAGGTTTCAGCCTATATTAAGATTGTCCCGCCCCTTAAGGGGACAGAGACTAGGTCTTTCAGGCTACTGCATTGCGATGCCCCAGTTTGAAAACCACAGCCTAGCCTTATTGGTTCCCTGCTGTGTCATAACAACACTACACTACATTGGCTTTTGGAACAATCAGTCTGATTGGCCAATTTTGAGTTAAGGCAGTCATTTTCAACCACTGTGTCATGGCACATTGGTGTGCTGTGAATGGTCCTCAGGTGTGCCACAGGAATGTGGGAGCGGGTCATTTAGTAGTAGGCAGTGGTGTCATTCTATAATGAAGTGCCGGAACGGTGGGCGGGACTTACCGCGTGATTGGCTGCGTGGTTCTGACGCGTCGCCACCATTCCGAGCCCCGCGCAGGCACCCCTGGCTTCGGAGGGGGTGCCCGCTTGCCTGGGTGGCGCGCTGGGTGCTGCGGAGAGCCGCGGAGGGGCGCGCCACCCGGAAGAAGCCCTCCGCGGTGGAACAGCAGGTGGCGATGCGTCGCGGGGCCCCTGTCAATCAAGGGGTAAGTCCCGCCTGCGTTCCGGCACTTCATTATAGAATGACACCACTGGTAGTAGGGCCACTGGGGGATGTGAGCTCCCCCCCCCACTGGCAGCACAGTATGCCTTGTCGATTGTCAAAAAACTGATGGTGTGCCTTGACCACTTGAGAGCCTTGCCAGTGTGCCCTGAGATGAAAAAGGCTGAAAATCCATGAGAAAGATGTCCACTTTATGACATAAGGCAGTTGTATTTGCCTTTTTTGGTTATTTGGCTATGATAGTATACAGATATTTCAACTCGGTTTGTTTCATTGCATTCTGCATTAAAGTTCCCATCGGACAATATATAATATTATGGTATCATTCAAAAATGCCAAGATTTTTCACAATTTTGACCAGTAGTGGTGTCACCCCCCACAAGTGCGTCACCTGGTGTAACCCACACCCCACATGCCCCCTAGTGACACCACTGCCTCTACCATCTCATAGGCAGCAGCATATGAAATGGTGAGCCAGACGTGAGCTGAGCCTCTGGGTACTACTGCAGACAGGCATGAGTTACGCAGGTAGAGGATACCCAGGTGCAGGTGCCGACACCTTCTACTCAGGCCTCTCTCCTCACCTCCACAACCCTCTTGCTTGTGTTTTTTTCCTTACGTGTCAATGTAGACTGTAAGTGGGCGGACAGGGTCTTGTCATTACTAAGCCTATGGCAGGCTCTTGCCCATAAGCTTACACACTAAAAAGAAGGAAAGTGGTGGATGGGGGGGGGGAGGGAAAGGAGAGAAAACAGGAAAAGAGGCAGTGTCTGTGCATGCTTAAAGTGTTTTTAAAGGCAGTTGATTAATAATTAGATTTTTTATTATTCAAAAAAAAAATCTGGGAATGGGGCCAGGTTAATGGCTTTCACACCAAACATGCTGACATCTGACCCAGAAGTTAACGAACTGGTTGGTCTTCCACCTCCCGTCCCTTGTTGGTTAGCCAGGTGTCACCATGCCAGAGGTCTCAGGGCTGTTCACACACATTTTAATCTCACATTTTATTTCCCACATTTCACCCCCCCCCCCGTTTTATATCACATTTCCTTCAGAGAGCTCAGGGTGGTGGTGCGCATGGTTCCTCCCCTCCTTTTGTCCTCACAACAACCCTGTGAGGTAGGTGAGGCTGAGAGAGAATGACGAGCCCAAGGTCACCCAGGAAGCTTCATGGCTGTGCAGGGATTTGAACCTGCACCTTCCAGGCTTTATCCTTAGCCATGGATAAGGATAAGGTTTGGAACACTGTGTGCTGGAGAGTATCAGAGAAGGAGCAATGGTTCATTTGCAGAACTGAACAAAAGTACCTTGAAAGTGGGCACTTACTTTGCATTACACCCCTACCCCACCCAAAGGCATGGAAGGGGGACCAAGTAGCCACCCTGGGGCCAGCTGGGTTAGTGACTTTCTTTAAGAAAGTGGACACAGAGTGTGGGGGCCACGCTGGCCAGCACTAGGCATCTTGCACCAGGTGATCAGCAAATACGTTCTATTGCAACAGCTGCTTTGCCTGGGCCTCTGGATAGTCAACGTTGGGTCTATCCAGGAAGACTCCTGGTGGATCTGGGTGGTGGACGTGGTCAATGGGCTACATATAGTTATTTGTCTGGCTCCTTCAATGATCTGGGAGCAAAATCCTGGCTTCAAAGACATCCAAGAGCTTTCTTGATCTTTTCTGCAGCTTTTATTTCTCTGCATCTTCATGGTGGACAAGCTGCACCTGCTGAATTTCTGCCCATTGCCCACCGCTTAAAAAACCTTAACAGAAAAAACAACATGACACACCTAATGTTTTCCACCCCTCTTTGCTCTGCCCACTAAATTTGCCCTCCCTGTTCGGAGGAACGGAAGTCGCAAACAAGTGTAGGCTCAGTTGAACTCCAGGCACTCCAACTCCATCCCATATTGCAATAATCCAATGCCAAAATATGAGTCTCACTCAGGACAACTTCTAAGTGATGGTTCCTGCCAGTCACACTGTGCAACCTCCTAGCCTTGGAGAGGAATATTATCAGGGGGTATATAGTTTCTTTTGGGTGGGGGAGTGTGGTGAAGTGGGTGGAAAAGGGGCCGGGAGGGGGGAAAATGGGGCGAGGGGGAGTGTGGTGACAGCTGGAAAAGTCTCTAAAGCTCAGGTTTACCCGTCTGGTAGTCTTGGCCTTGCAGTCATCCCGGCCTCCATCTTTCACTCCCTACGAGGCCAGCTGAGATCCCAGAAATTGTCTGGGTATCAAAATTCGTAGCAGCTGTAGCCCCGCTGGTGTGTCCCTGAGCTCTTTCATGGCGAGCGCCAAAGAGCTGCTCTAGGAGCCAGTTTCCTCCCAGATTTGACACTGTGTTAAGGAGTGCCAAGTGTCATGTACACATTGCTTGGCCCCTCATGTACAGCTTGCAGCAGTAGCTGCCACCGCACACCCATAGTAACGCCTCCAGCATCCCACGCAGGCAGCAAGTCTGGGTGAGATCAGAAAATGTCAGGTCCCTGGAAAATTCCTGGGACCCCTCCTTTTGTTTTTGGGCCCCCTGTTTGACTCCTTTTTGGGCCTGGGTACAAATTACCCACTGTATCCCCCTCTCATGCACCCCACCCACAAGCCTTCTCCTCTTGTACCAGATAATACAAGAATTGCTTTGGTGGAGAAGACCCCACTCTATCCAGTCCAGCATCCTGTCTGTAGCAGTGGACACTAAATACCCCTGAAAGCTCACAAACAGAGCAGAGTGTTACCCCAGTATATGGCATTCCAACAGTGTGTTAGTGTGCCCTGGTATCCACTGATTTGATATCCATGGTTTCAGTTATCCACGGACACTGGGACCCTTATTAAAAACATAGGGGAACATTAAACAAATATCTTTTTTACCTTGTTGCAGCAAAACCACTGATGTTCCCCTATCTTTAAAAAGGCATCCCTAGTATCCACGGTTTCAGATATCCATGCAGGGGTCCAGAACAGAACCCCAGCAGATACTGGGGCATGCCTGTACTATGCCCTTTGGTATTATGACTAATTATTATTGATAGATTTATCCTCCATTAATGTGTCTAATCCCTTTCTAAAAACTATGCTAGTGGCTAGCTGATATGTGCAGGAAGGAGGCAAATCAGGTGTAGTTAAGATACTGGTGAGAATGAAGAGCACTCAGCACATGCTCAAGAGGTACTCTGTTATAGTTCCAGGCAGGAATGCCAGGTCTTCAAAGGCTCAGACTCTGGAGATGCAAGGGGTGGAACCTGGAGGCTAAAGCGTAGTACTGGTAAAAGGGGGTGGAGCTTGGTAGAATACTGAGGGCACAATCCTAAACTGGGGGCACAATCCTAAACTGAGTTAGGCCAGCATAAATTAAGCCAGCAAAGTTTGGCCAGCCCAAGGGACACCATAAAGTATGTTTGGACCTCTCTCAGAGAGAGAGGCCAGCACACAGATGTGCCCCATCCTTCTTGACTCCAAGAGTGGTCCAAATGCACTTTACGGTGGCCCTTGTGCCGGCCAAACTTTGCTGGTTTAGCTTAAACTGGCCTAACTCCAGTTTAGGATTGCACTCTGAGAAGCCTAGTTGTTTTCCCAATATCACCAAGCAGAGCAGGGAGACAGAACCTGGCTGCACTGGGTGCTTCAGGGGGAGGAGCCTGGGAAATAAGGGGTGGTGCCTCACAACTTAGGGGTGATATGAGGTGATAGACATGAGGTGAAACCAATAGGAAAACCTCTCCAGCCAAGTTGAATGATAGTCTAGAGCTCTATGTGATTCTGGCCTGAGATTTTCCCTTTCCTGAAGATCCTGAGAAAAAGACTTCGTTCCAAAAAACTTGAGCTCAGATACTGAGATTCAGGGCTGAGTCCAGATATTGCAAGCAGCCTCTGCATGTGAACCCTGTCACATCACAGCCCCATTCTCTCTATTCCTCTGCCCCAGAGCTACGAATGGAAGCCAGGCAGCAGGTCTTTGGATGTGAACTCTCCTCCTCACCCTCTTTCTCCTCCCTCCCAAGTCTGGAAGCCTTTGATCTCCATATGTTTTGACATCAAACACGTGCCAGGTTTCTAGGACAGCCTGAGAGCCTCTGGGATGTATACAGTGTAAACAAGAGAAACAGGGATGGGGGGGGGAGGCAATCTATGCCAGACATCCTTGGCTTATTTGTTTGCAGATAAACTTCACCAGATGGGAGAGGGCCAGCAGCTCCCTGAGGAAAGGGAGGCACAGATCAAGATCTTAGCAAGATCTCTCCACGTGGAGGGTCCAGAAGGCTAGAGGTTAATTCCTAAGACATGGAAAGATGGGGTTGGGCGGCAGTGAAAGAAAGCAGTATGTAGAAACGATGCTTTCTAGCTCAGAAGTTCAGATACAGGCTGATGCAACTTGTGATAATTCCATAGCGCAGGCAAGATTCCCTGCATGCTTAGAGGCACACTTTTTCTTTTTGTCTTGTGACACCTTAGAGCAACGATTTTCAATCACTGTGCCGTGGCATATTGGTGTGCTGTGAATGATCCACAGGTGTGCCACGGGAGTTGGAGGGAGGGTCATACATTAGTAGGGCAACTGGGGGATGTGAGCCTCCCGCCGGCAGCACAGTGTGCCTTGTCAATAGTTAAAAAAACTGGTGGTGTGCCCTGACAATTTTAGCACCTTGTCAGTGTGCTGTGAGATGAAAAAGATTGGAAATAGCTGCCTTAGAGAGACAAGCCCATTTCTTGTGACATGCGCTTTCACAGACTCCAGCACACTTCATCAGATGCACGATGCGTTACCAGTTGGCAGATACAAAAAAAGGGGGCAAAGAGGAAAACACACAGCTGTAAACCATACTTGTCTCATTCTGCTCCTAATCAGGCCTAGCCCTTGTGCGATCTAATTAAAAGAACATTCCAGAACCAAAACGTGCTCAGCTTAACCTTTGGACAAAATAGATGGATATGAAATCTGGACATGTAGACTGACAGCGCAATCCTAAGTAAGGCCGACATAGTAAGGCCAACATAACAGGACTGTATCCTAAAGCCCATTAGGAGGCAGCAGCAGCAATGTGCAGGACAAGGGGAGGTTTTCCCCTTGCACCCGCATAAACCCCGGTCGCCCCAATGGGCCTGCTCGGATCTGCGCCTGCTGTTTTGCAGGTGCAGAGGAACGTGGGAAGGAGCGGCACGATTCGGGGCCTCCCTGGCCAGGGACGGGCTTTAGGATATGGCACTGGGCCGTCTTGCGTCACAACCCTCACCTCCGCCCACTGCGCTGCCCAGTTATGCCCCTGGAATGCCTCTGGAATGCCCTTGTGGAGGCCCTGTGCCGACCAAGTGATGCCGATGCTTGACTGGCACAAGGCCGGTGCTACCGACAGTCATGGCGGTGCCCGAGCCCCAGCACTGCTGCTTGCGCCAGCCCCGCGCCATAGCGCCAACGCGGATGCACTTGACAACAAGCCTGCAACTGCGTTAGGCCGGTGCAAGAGATTAGCACCGGCGCAACAGGGGGATACGATTGCGTTCTCCGACCATCCGTCTTGTCTCGTGCTCCTCCCCTCCCTGGCCACAGATTGGCCTTCAACTCTCACTGTGTATGGGCCCTCTTCCATGGAGTAGAAGGAGAAGCAGCAGCAATGGATGCAAGGAGGTGGACAGAGGTGAGTGCCCCCCACCACCATCAATCTGCTGCCTGGGGCAGCTTCTTCAGTGGCCTCATGAATGGGCCAGCCCTGATCAGGCCCAAGACCACCTGGCTCCTGTGGCAGCCATTGGTTTCCAAACTGTGAGTCAGGACCCACCTGTGAGTTGTGAACTGATGTGAGTTCACTTGTGAGTTGTGAACTCTCACCACAAGTGAGAGTTGTGGGGGAGTGTGTGAGAAGGCTAGCGGGCAAAAGAACAGAATACAACCTTGAGGACCTGTCTAGGCTTGACTTGCGATTGCCTGCTGAGGCTTGATGGCAGGCAGCCGAAGGAGAGAACCACACTGTGGGCGCAATCCTAAACTGAGTTAGGCCGCCTTAAACTAAGCTAGCAAAGTTTGGCCAGCACAAGGGGCACATTAAAGTATGTTTGGATCACTCTCGGAGTCAGAGAGGCCAGCACACAGACGTGAACCATCTCCCTGACTCCTAGAGTAGTCCAAACATGCTGGCCCTCGTGCTGGCCAAACTTTGCTAATTTAGCTTATGCCGGCCTAACTCCAGTTTTGGATTGCACTCTGTGAAGGCTGCATCTGGGACTGAGGATTGGCGGACCACAAGAATACTGTATGCTTGTAAAAAACCCATTGAAACAAATGGTAGTTTAGACTAGCCTGCTCATGTAAGCTGCCTTGGGAATTTGCTTCAGCATGGGAAAGGCGGGGTATAAATTCTTCAAATATAATAAATAAATAAATGTTTGGTGGGTTGCGAAACTGACAACCTGATAGCTGACAAGGAAAATGTACTAAGCCCCATGGAAACAGAAATGGAGCAGCACAGTGCATTCACGGGCGAATAGGCAACTGTGCTTTGATGCATTTCGAAGGATAGGTCAAGGGGAACTCAATGCCACCAGAATGCCCCAATCAAATGAACTCAGGTCAAAGGGAACTCAGTTCCACCAGAATGGCCCCAATCCAACAAACTGTCAAGAAGGAAGTCTTTCCTCCAAGCTGATATGCTATTGGACTCTATGGAAACTGAAACTGAGCCACACGTACGCATTTACTCATGAGTACCTGATTATGCTTGGCTCTTATCAAAGGTGAGGCGAAGGGAAACTCAAGGCCACCAGAATGGTCCCAATCACATGAACATGGAGTTCAGTGAACGCTTCAGAAGATGGAGGCCTGAGTGAAACTCTTTTTTTAAGCCTCGCAAAACTGGGTGGGCCCCGATAGAATGTGGTTTTAAAAAGTGGGTCCCAGTGCTAAAACATTTGGGCACCACAACTCTAGTCCACCACACTTCTGCCCTCCACACTCCCACTTCCACTCTGCCCCCCTTTCCCAAGTGAAAGGAGGAGCAGTGAAGGCGACTGGGCAGACTCCTGTGGGTGCCTGCCAACAAGGTGCTGCCTGAGGTAACTGGCTCAATCTGCCTCGTTGATGGGCCAACCCCGAAGTGATGCCCTTTTATCTCAGGGCAGACTGGGAGCCTGGGCAGCACGCACAGGTTTAGCATCATCCTTCCTGCTGCATATGGCGAATTCGGGAGATTTTTGCTAGGATCACTGAACACTGCAAGGAGACTTAGAGGAGACTCGCAATGCAAATTAACTAGTGGAATCCATTGCTACAAATTGTGGCAATGGACACGTAGCTTTTAGATGGGTTTTCCGGCAAAGGATTAGAGAAATTCACAGAGATTTGGTCATGAACCAAATCTTGATTCACCATGCAGAGACGGTCCCCGTCTGTCACCCCCAGAAGTACTTGCGGTGATGCCATCACGTCACCGCAATTGCCTCCTGAAAGCAGCACCCCTCCTGAGAGGAGCACTCCTTTTAGCAGCCCAAAGGGCTGCAGGGCAGCTTGCAGCACCCCTGCAAGGGGCGATCGGCTATTTTGGAGGCACTAGGCACCTTGTAGCTCAGCGCTACCAGGTCAGGGGAAGGCTGGCTGCGTGTGTTACAAGGCCCCTGGAACCAATTCCCCCTTGCTCTCTTGGCATTGCTGCAAGGGGTGATCTGTTTGTCCAGGCAGAGGAACCACCTGCCCCTTTCAGCGGTGAAGCCAGCAAAGGGCAATCAGTTCCTCCAATTGTTGGAGGAACAGGGTGCCTTGTAGCATGGCACCGCTAGCTCCTCCCACCATCGGAAGAGCCGCCCCAGCTCTTCTGATGATTGGAGGAAACTCAGCGCAACTTTCCTCTGAACATTGGAGGAGCCAGGCGGCACCTGGAGTGTCACGAAGCCCAGCAGCTTCACAGCACTCTAAGGGTTGCCCTGATGTGCAGGTAGGGGTGGTGGGTGTTGCATCTCCGTCCCCTTGTACATAAGAACATAAGAAGAGCCCCACTGGATCAGGTCAAAGGCCCATCCAGTCCAGCTTCCGGCATCTCACAGCGGCCCACCAGATGCCTCAGGGAGCACACAAGGCAACTCGATACATGCATCCCATTGCCGCTCCCCTGCATCTGGCACTCCGAGGTAGCCTACCTCTAAAATAATGAGGTTGCACTAACCATCATGGCTTATAGCCTACAATGGACTTTTCCTCCAGAAATCTGTCCAGTCCCCTTTTAAAAGCATCTAAGCCAGATGCCATCACCACCTCCTGAGGAAAGGAGTTCCACAGATTAATTACCCACCGGGTAAAAAAGTATTTCCTTTTATCTGTTCTTACTCTCCCAACACTCCATTTTAGTGGATACCCCCTGGTTCTGGTGTTGTGAGAGAGGGAAAAGAACCTCTCTCTATCCACTTTATCCCTTCCGTGCATAATTTTATATGTCTCAATCAAGTCCCCCTCAGGCGCCTTTTTCCTAGGTAAGGCTAAAGAGTCCCAAATGCTGGAATCTAAAGCCCAGGTCTGGGGCATTTGTCCCCCTTGCCCCCCCTCAGGTCCACCACTGTCACCATGAAAGCTAAAAATGGAAACTCCATGTTCAAAAGCACTAAACCTGGTAATCAGGATAACTTTCTATCAGGCTGTGAAGTTACCCAGAAGCATCTGGGTATGGCACAGTTAGAGATACAATACCAGTCTAGATGGCCAGTCAGAGGCACTGATGTATGAGGATCACCTAGCCTCCATTTTTACCCTATCCCCGTTTTCAGTTAGATATTTGGGAGAAATTTGCTGCCTGCCTTTAACTACTTTGGACACTCAAGCTACAACTCCTTCTGCCAAGGGCTCTTTCCTGCCTCACGGCCCGTTTTCACAACAAAGTTGTTTTTTAAAAATGTTTGCTGTAAACCCAGATTTTATGTTCATAGAACATTCCTGATGAGGGTTGTTTCCTTCCTCCCCCTTACTTTGAACCCATTCTCGGAAGAAGGTAAATAAAACGAAACAACTGAGGAAGAGTGTCAAGGAGCATAAAAGGAGCTTTTTTGGTGTAACAAAACTGGTTTGACTTCTTCTTTTGCAAGGGGTTTATCCATTTTGGCCTCTGTAGCCCCCCATACATACAAACAATGCAAACACATACAAACAATGAAGGAATGCATCAGTACTGAAATTGGGTTTAATGGACAAGCTGGGCTGAAACCCAGAATCTGTTTGGCATGCTAAACCTCAGCTTGCAACATGTGACACAATAATAAAAATGATCATGCCTCTGGGTACGCACAGAGTACCCATTGTTTGATCATTACATTTACACATCTGGGATTAGGGTCAAGATACCTATACTGCCCCAGGCACCAGAATTACCCATTTTGAAATTAGCCAGCATTGCCCTGATGTAGTTATAAGCCATGACAGCTCAATGAAACATCCATGTTTCCTTGCAGTGTGGTGGGCGCAATCCTAACCTGGAGTTAGGCTAGCACAGTTAGACCAGCAAAGTTTGGCAGGCACAAGGGACACCGTAAAGCGTGTTTGGACCACTATTGGAGTCAGGGAGGATGGCTCACATCCAGTGGTGTTATCCTACCGGAACGCTGGGCAGGACATCCGGGTGATCGACAGCCCGCCCGTCGCGTTCCGCAGTGTTACGCCATTTGCGTAACCAATTACGCCGCTTGCGTATGTTACGCAAACAGCGTAACGCTGCGGTACGCGATGGGCGGGCTGCCGATCACCCGCATGTCCCGCCCAGCGTTCCGGTAGGATAACACCACTGCTCACATCTGCATGCTGGCCTCTCTGACTCCAAGAGTGGTCCAAACATCCATTACGGTGTCCCTTGTGGCAGCCAAGCTTTGCTGGCCTAACTGTGCTGGCTTAACTCCAGGTTAGGCTCGCGCTCTGTAAGTCTGAACACCAGCTCTTGGAGACAAAGAACAGGCTGTTGCCTTCATGCTTGGCTTGGATGCCTGATCCTGCAAGGCTGTTCTTAGTGAGCACAATCCATGATGAAAAAATGCCCCTTCATCACCTCTTTGTGTTTCTAAAGATGACAGCACCAGTCATTCATTCAGCAGTGTGTGCACAGTTCCCAGAAAGTCCCCCCAGCAGTCATTTTATTCTGCAGGACCAACACAGCTCCGAAAGCCTCTAATACAAATCAATGGAATGTGTGTGCCATGAAACTGTTGTTTCATGTATTGATGGTAGAAATGAATAGAACTCCTCCTGTGTCAAAAGGTTCAGGTGAGGGTGGTTGGCCTCATTAGCGTAAAGAGAAAAACCCTAGAGGGCAGAACCTCTTTGCTTCTCTCATGGAAGGAGACCTGAGGAAAGGTGAGCTGTATTGAGGTGCTGGAAGCATAGGAGATGAGTTTGTAGTAATCAATCAACAGTATTATGTGTTAGCTAGTGGATTGTTTCTTTTGCTTTCTCCTGGGTGCCTCTCAGCCAGTTCCTAAAGGGGTTTTATTGTTGTGAGGCGTTGGGAGTCCCCTAGCTTGTAATATATTTCAACTGATTGGATTTTAGAATTCAGAAGCTTTGTACATTTCTTTGTAATTGTGTAAATTAATAAAACTTTGGGTTTTATCCCTTCATGTTTGGGCTTTTCTGAGATACATGTAAAACCACTATTCGTTCCTCTTGAAAGGGGAGAGGCAAATTTAAAGAGAACTCCATAGAGCAGTGGTTCCCAAATTTTGGGTTGGGGCCCATCAGTGGGTTGCGAGTCAATTTCAGGTGGGTTGCAAAGAACCTAGAGCAGCCATATTGAAAACGTGGAAAGAGGGGATGCTGGAAAGAGAAAGGTGTGTGTGCAGCGGTGTCATCCGGCAACGAGCTGCCGGAACACTAGGCGGGACTTACCGCCTGATTGGCTGCCTGTCCGTGACATGTCGCTGCCTGCCTGCCTGCTGCGTGGGCACCCCTGGCTTCGGAGGGGGTGCCCGCTTGCCTAGGGGGTGCGCCGGGTGCCTGGGCAAGCAGCGGAGGGGCGCACCAACCAGAGGGAGCCGCGCGGCGGGCGGGCAGGCAGCAACACGTCACAGACAGCCTGTCAATCAAGCGGTAAGTCCTGCCTAGTGTTCCGGCAGCTCGTTGCCAGGTGACACTACTGGGTGTGTGGTTGTTTTGCTTGTGTCAAAGTTGTAAATAGGCTTTTTTCTTTCTGTTATTGGAAAATAGTGGAGAAATAACCCAACTTATTGCTGTATTCTCAGGAAAGCAGCAGGCTCTGGCATCACAATTATGGCACTTCTGGCCATAACATCATTTCAGGTGGGTCCTAGACAGATTATTTATTGTTATTGTTATTATTTATTTAATTTATATCCCGCCTTTCTGCCCCATGGGCACCCAAGGCAGCTTACAGCATTAAAATACAATAAAAGCACAATATTTGACAATTAAAAACAATAATTAAAAACATTAAAATAATTAAAATTTAAAACAACAAACCCCGTGGATCCTAAAATATACAATGAGAGTATAAAAACCAGCCAGCCTGTCAACAATTAAAAGCTTGTAGAAATAAGAAGGTCTTCAGCCCCCGCCAAAATATTGCCAAAGAGGGAGCAGTTCTTAATTCTAAGGGGAGGGTATTCCAAAGTCTTTTTATCATTCTAAAAAGTGAGTCCTGGTGCTAAAAGTTTGAGAATCACTGTCATAGAGGGCAAATTGAAAGAGGAATTTAACCCAGGAACTCCTTCTTATTAAACTGGGTTCTGGGTTGGTGGCAGCAGCAGCTACCTAGGGGAAGATAAATTCCCTCCTTAAGGATAACAGTTTGAAAATCCATTTTATTTCTCTTAGAGAAGCTTGCTGAGCTTAGCATACTTTAGTCCGAACCTAGTCAATGGACTTTTGCAAAAATCAGAATGCTTTGGCAGGGGATGCACAGAGGCAACAGAAAAAGGGACGGAAGGATATATGAGTGTAGTGGGAGCCGAAGGTTTGTCTCCCTATGAATGAGAAACTTCTGCAGAAATCATCTGCATAGTTTCCAGTGAATGGTTCTTTTATAATGAGGCCTGGAAACCTGAGTTATCAACAACAACAACAACAACAACAACAAAAACAACAAAGCTGGAACATTCTAAATCTCCAGCAGAATAAATTCCACATGCATGGCATGATCTGAGGCAAGGCCACCCTTCCTAGTCATGTGGCAATTGGAGCATTAAAACATTAATTTTGCCCAAATGCAATAATAGGAAAGTTGTACGCTGCCAAAGCTCTGTATGGCAGCATATATGACTCATGCCCCATCAAGCTCTCCTATCCCCTTGGCCTTTGCTGAACCTTCTTAGTCAGATTGAATGTGTAGGCAGAAAAGCTGTAGAACTGATTTGCACTCCATCAGCGACTGGGAAACTCGTAATACTCTATTCTGGTATTCTGGGTCCGTGGAATGAATCGCTCTCGATGCAAGGCCCTGTATCAAAGGCCAAAACAACGCACCTGGTTTGCTTCATTTCTCTTGATTGCGAAGAAGCTGTTGCTGTAGAGATTAATCCAGATCAGCATTTGGGCTAGTATAGGGTAGAGGATCTCATTACAGGCCTGGTGTCCATTGTCACTACATTTCCCTGTGGTCATTTCCACACTACAAGAAGAAAAAAAAACTGGAATCCCTTTTCTTATGGAACGCAAAAAGGTTCATTGAATTTTTGGAAGGAAAACATTTTTGCACAAAATTTTCCCAACTCACAAAACTTAATTTGGATTAATGTTCATTTGACTAAACTTTCCCAGTTAGAGTTGCTTTAGGATTTAGCAATGTTATGGAGTGGGGAAGGACAAAAGATGTAAAGATATTGGCACCTGCAAATTGATATAGAAATTCAACAGAAACAGGTTTTGGCTCTCTGAGAACAATCTCCCTCAAAATCAAGATAGAAAAACCAACTGTGAAGCTTTTCAGAATTAATTCAAAACTGAATTTTTTCCCCAAATGTTAAAATGGTTCCAAATGTCATCTCAGCTCTACTAGATTGTTGAGCATATAAACCTTGGGAGCATATAAACCTTGGGTGCTAATAAACCAAAGCCTTAGGAATCCACAGCTGTATTTAGGCAGTGTGGGATACACCTGAGTTCAAATCCCGTTTTGGACATGAACCCAGAATGTAGCCTTGGGTATGTCATGTTATCTCACTGGCTCTATGGACTTTCCAGGAACGGGCAGTAGCTCAGTGGCAGAGCATGCAGGAGGCCCTGAGTTTAAATCCTGACGTCCCCTGGGAGGGCTAAGAAATAGACTCCTGTTGGAAACCCCAACGATCTGTTACCAGCCAGTGTAGGCTAGACTGGGTTAGAAAGTCCCATGTTCTGACCCAGCAGAAGGCAGCTTCGTAATGCTGGTAGGAAAAAGAGGTGAAGAACATTTCCTTTCCTCCACCTCAATATTTTCAATGGTGTTCCCACTACAGGTTTGTCCCATTTATCTGCAGGTTCAGGACCTGCAGATTCCACTCAACACAGATCCCTAACCCCAGGGTCGGCCTTAAGCCAATGTGACCAATGTCACCACATTGGGCCCTGCACTTTGGGGGTCCCCTGCACCAGTGCAGTGAGCATATTGCCTGCTACTGCAGTCAGGATCTCTATGGTTTGTAGGTCAGTCAGGAGGCTGGGGGAGGTGGGGGGGCCCAAGGTATAGCTGCTCTGCTTGCCCGTGGGGCCCCCCACCTCCCCCAGCCTCCTGGAAGCAGTTAGCGGTGATGCCATCATGTCACCACCAACTATTTCCAGTAGCCATGCTTTGCCTGTGGCACCACAAGTGCTCTTCTTGGTGAGTGGGGGGCCCTGTGGGGAGGATGGGGGCCCCACGGGAATGCCCCACATTGGGCTCTGCCTCGCCTAGAACTGGCCCTGCCTGACCCATGTTGTGATGGCTGACCTGTGCCATCTGGATGTGACTGAAGGTGCCCTCCAGTTGTGGCCGGAATGTTCTGAAATGCGTCTGGAGGTATTGTGTTTGGAGGTCCCTTGAGCCCCAACAGTGGACGTCATTATCCATGGTTTTTGGCGTCCACAGGGGTTCCAAGAACAAAACTCCCATGGATGCTGAGTTCCGACTATATATATACAATACTGAAGCTTCCCTAGATATCAACTATAAGTTGGGCTCCAATAAGAGTCCCCTTGTCTAACCATGCCCAGATGCTTTAGTAACCTCAGCAATGCCCAGTGCTGTGTGGGATAAGATAAAAGAGAGCCTGATCTCATCCCTGGTGTTCATGGGGGGGGTCTCTTTTGCTTTTGCAGCAGCGAATGGCCCTGATGGCGGGGGAGGGGCCGCTTTACACAAACGTAGCATTTTGACCCCCCACCCCACCCGGAATGCCACAGGGACTCACCAAGCAACCCAGCAGCCATGCACTGCGCCTCCCATCCAGTTGGAGATTGATTTGTTGTAATGACTTCTGCAAAAAAAAAAAGGGGGGTGGTGGTTGTGAAATGCCTGCCAGGCTGTTTTGCATGGCTGGTGGGTGGGTTGCATTTGGCTTGGTAGGGCACATACTCACAGGTCCCAGAGCAGGCTCTGAAGGCATATGATGCTGTTACCTTGCTGTAACTCAACAGGTCTAGCTCTGGTCAGTGCCTGGGTGGGTGTCCACCCGGAAATGCCATGCAGGCTGCCTTGAGTTCCTTGTTGGATGTTGACAAGATATGATGTTGCATACAAGATATGAAGCTGCTTTCACCAGAAATCAGGTCACTGGTCCAGGCAGCCCGATATTATCTACTCTGAGTGGCAGCCGCTCCCCCAAGGCAGGGGGTCTTTCCCAGGCCTGCTGTAGGAAAGGCTTTCATTAGAGAGGCAAGACATTGAACCCGAGACCTTACAGCATGCCAAGAATGTGTGCCACCATTGAGCGATGCCCCCCCCCAATGTCTCCTGCAGACCTGCTGTAGGAAGTATGGCTGTAATGTCCCTGGACTCCATCACAGGATGGGCATTTGCTTCTGTGATGCTGGGAATGACGCTGCCAAACTGGAGCACAATCAAGAATCATCTGGCCACAGCGAAAGAGGCAACAATTCCCTCCCTCCTGCCTTTGTGTTCCAATGGCAATTATCTGACTATGGGGCTTTATCTAATGCTCCATTTATAGCACTTTTTCATAATATGGAAATGTTTCCAGCGATCTTGCGCAACGGCTGAAAGAATTCATCTTGCCTTATTGCGTCAGACCCTTTTCTTTTTTTGACCTCCTACACACTCTAAGGGACTGTGTGTTTACTATGCAACAGTCATTAACTTGCCACTGCCTCTAACATTAACCCGTTGTTTGCTCAGTGCCCACTTGGACAAGAGGCAGGAGGATTAAGAGTTCAGAGTGAATTGATGTAGTACAATGACTTATTAGACAGTGAATAGGGACGTTCCTTGTTTGAATCATCTCTCTTGCCACAAACTCCCTATTATATCCATGTATGTGGCAGTTTACTAAAGAAGAGAAGATGGATCCCCGCCCCTAGGAGCTCACAATCTAGCTATCAAAACAAGGAGCAAAGTTGAGGGAAACAGGGAAGAATATTTGCATGGAGAAATACTTAACAGTAGGATGTGGATAACAAGGAGTACGAACCACTATTCTCTCATTCTCAGATCCTCAATCTACAATGCAAAGATAAAACACTGGCCTACCTTGCAGGGCTGTTGTACTTAGATAATGTACATAAAGAGCTTTAAATGCTTAATATTTATGCTATGTAAATGCTTTGCATTATTATCATGACTAGAAAAATGTCTAACTTTATGATGGGTGTGTGTATTTTTGGGTTACCCTAGAAAAGTATGACTCTGTGTGAGTGAGACAGACAGACAGAAAGAGAGCGCGTGCAAACTTTTGCTACATTCTTGCTAAGAAGAAAGCAACATGCCATCTGACTTCCTGCTACTCCCAGCTATGCAAAAAAGACGGCTGTGATCACTCCTGGTGAAGGAAAGGCACTCTGTCCATGCTTAGAAGCACTCATCCCTATTAATATTGTGAAGAGCATTTTATATACCATTTTTTTCAACAATAGCAGCTTTTCCCATCTTGGAAAAGAACACTGGCATTCCAAGGAGGCGCCAGGTACCAGAGAAGGCTCTCCTCCTTATAGTCTAAACATGTTTCAGGAAGACTTGGCACTGTGTGCGGTGCTCATGAATGCATGTGCATAGGCCCCAAACGTGGCAAGGGCAGGGCTGGGTCTGGAGATGGTTAACAGGAGCAGAGGACCAAAAGCAACATTTGGAACTGTGAGCTGCAAGCCCTGGCTGTTGTCACTCTGGACAAAGAGAGAGCCCTTGCAAAGGGAGTTCTAGGACCTGTCACCTGAAAGGCAGAAAGGAGAAGGCCACTTTCTGTGAGATGCTCTTTCAAGTCCCAGAATTCCTGCTGACATTTCCTATGCAGAGGCAGGAGAAACTAACCAGGTTATGGCAGCAAGGGTGGGGGAAATGATGAACAAGGACCACCAGGGATGCAGAGATCCTGGGAAAATGAAGTGTTGCTTCCAGTCTGAGTTACAGTACAGGTGAGAGTACATGTTTGGTCTCTAGACTCCATAGAAAAACTGACAGTAGATCCCGGGGACACCTAGGGACATCTGTGTCTAGAGAAAAGGCATTGGTCACTCATATAATTACTATACAGATCCCCCCCCATATCCAAGGATCCTGTTATCTGTGGTTTCAACTGTACACAGATCAGGCCCCCCTACCTTCCTTTATTCTTATTTTTGGGTTGCTAAAACACCTTCTTGCTCTTACAGGTTGTTAAATGGGAACACAAAAACCAGGCAAGCAGAAGCTTGCACAATAGAGCTGCTTCCTGTTAAAGTTTTGGCTGTCTCTCCCTCTATCTTGCCTTCTGCCTGCCTGATTGTCTCAGTCCCAATTAGCAACCTGTAAAAGTAAAGTAAGAACAAAGGAAGGGAATGGGGGGGGAGCAGGGGAGAACCCTATACCTAACACAGGTTTCCTCTTATCCGTGGTTTCAAGTATCCACAGGGAGGGGCTGGAAGCTATCCCCTGTGGATACCGGGGCATGTCTGTACAAACTTTCCATCTGGCTGCTTCTGGCTATCACTACTAGTCTGAGTGCCTGGAGTGAAAGGGGCTTAAACAGTGGTGTCATCTAAATGATTTAAGAACAGGTACTCACTTTTGATTGGCACGTGTCGGGACCTGCCCCCTGGAAGTAACATCATAAGCCGGAAGTGATGTCGTGGCAGGAAGTGACATGAAAAAAGCCCTTTTTGAGGCCTCAGACAATTTTAAACTGACCCAACAGTTGCAACAGTATTCCACAGTACCCCCAGAACATGTTAAGGAGGCCTGGCATCATGTTAAAGTGACCCAACAGTTCCAAAACCCCAGAGCAGCTCATTTTTCAGTGGCAAGGCAAGGCTCCACTCTCTGCCTGCCTGCCTGGCTCTGAGAACATGCAGGCAACTCAAATGTGCAGGAAATTCAAATGTTGCAGGGGGCAGAGTCGACGAGTGGGCGGGCGAATGGGCGGGGCCAGCCGTAATCCTAGAAACCGGTACTCGCGTACCCCCGCGTACCCCCTGCATGACATCACTGGGCTTAAATCAAAAGGGCCTAACGGACAGCAATAAACCCTCCAGGTTTTTTTTCTTTCTCTCAAAACAAGCAAAGCCTTTCCTGATGGGCCCATGTTTCAAGTCTGTACAGAGCCCAGTGAAATTGTGCTTGTGCACTGTATGTGTGCATGCATGCGTGGGTGCGGGCATACACCAAAAGACAAAAAACTTCCACGGGCATCCTGTTGTAGTGGGCAGTGCGCAATATTTCTGTACTGTAGGTTACCCTTTCTGCTCTACAGTAAAACCCTATACAGAAATAGGGAATAGGGTAACAACTATTCCTGCAGGTAATCTTTTCCATCATGATGTAGTGTTGGAAATTCCTGGGGACCCTGTGAACATCTCCAGGATTGCTTTCAGTAGTCTCTTGGAGATTATTCCTGGAGACTCCAAGCCAATCCTGGAAGGTTGGCAATCTTAAATTGAAGTGTGCTGGAAATCCACATCCCATACTTGGCTGCCTGCTGGCCACATCCCCTGAACACCCACATTTTTCTGCGAACAATTGCACTGAAAGTGGGGAGGGTTCCGTCACATGATTTGGAACACAGGCTGTCCAGCATTCTAGATCTCACAGAGGAACGCTCCCGGCACTCAGCATTGCTTCTGCAGAAAAGTGCTGAACACATGGACACCTGGAGTGGGGTGGGAAATGTGACCAGTACATGTAATGGCATAAGGGGTGTGATTGGCTAGTATGCTTCTCCTCTGTCTCCACATGTTCACTGAGTGCAAGAAAGCAACTTCTGTAGAGCTCTTGTGCACTTCAGACCAGTTATATTCAACCTTTTTTTTCAACTCATGGCACACGGACAAGGCATGGATATTGTTAAGGTACACCACCAGTCTTTTGACAATTGTCAAGGCCTGCCATACTCCTGGTGGTGGTGGGGTTCACATCCCCAGTGACTCTACTAATAAATGACCCTCCCCCAAACTCTCCTGGCACATCTGCAGACAATTCGCAGCATACCAATGTGCCACAGCACACTGGTTGAAAATCACTGCTCTGAACCAGCGGTCTGCAAACCATAGAGCACTGCTTCCCTGCAAAATTGTCCCTGTACTGGCACAGATGGAGTTTACCGTTCCACCCAGAGGCTTCCCTGGAGCGCTGCAGATCGGCCCCGACTTTTGCACTGACCTGCTGCCCAAGCCCAGAACTCCTGGCGCAGAGTCTGCTGGGGCAGCAATCCCCAGAAGTGGCAGGCTGGCATGAAGGTCAGGAGTGAGCTGTGGCAGGTAAGCTCAGTTCACCTAGAAGAAGCATCGTGGCGGGTGCCTGATCCAGCCTGCAGGCCAGGGTTTGGTGCCAGCTGCTCTGACCCTTCATGTGGCCTAATTCCTTTCATTGATCTACATCTGAAAATGTGGAACTGTTTGTTAGGGAAGGAATCTAAACCCCGCTGTTTATTCTGGCGTGCAGTTTGCTCAAGCAGCCAATAGAATATTAATGCCGCAATTTATTTTCAAGTGGTTTTCGCGGAACCGAATTTAGCCTTACTGATTAGTGGAACATTTACAACTAGTTACAAGTGCTTATTTTTGGTGTACCCTATTTCAGTCTGCGTATTATTTCACTTTAATAGCTATACCTTAAAGTGTAAAAGCCAGAGAGAAAGAAAAAACAGATTGTTCTGCATCTATAGATAAAGTGGCAGTAATTTACCCAACATCTAATGAAGCCTAGGACAAACAGGCAATTTTCCCTTGGGGTGGCTCTATCTACCTTCTTAAATAGTTCCTGTTTGCTGCTCTCTCCTCCAAGACCCCTTCCCATGTCGTTTTAAAAATAAAACCATGAGTTACCCAGTAAAGGGGAGCATCAAGGTTCTTTGGCATCAAACAAAGGCAGGTGGCTACAACAGTATCCGCACCTCTGGTCAGCCGGAGGAGAGAAAAACTTGTTAAAAAACCTGCTCTCCAAGGTATTTTGCCTTTGGCCAATCAGAGGACATCTCCCCTTGCACACACCCACCTGGTCGGCAGGTGCATAAAAGAAAAGGGATGGCCCCTGCACTGCAGCTTACAGCAACAGCCCGCTTTTGAGTGGAGATTTATGCGTGTGTGTGCGCGTGTGCTGCTTCTGGCTCTCTTCCCACCCAACTTCCTGGGATCCACCAATCATGCTTTTCTGGCACAGCCAACCTGATCATTACTGGCCCAGTCCAGGGGAAATGTATCCTTGTTCTGGGAGCAACCTTATAAGGTGAGAGGCCTTCTTTTCTCTGCCCTTCCCTTCCTACACCACCCCACCGGCAGAGATCCGAGAGTGAGGAAAGTTCATATCGGAGCCTAGAATGGTTCGGGATGGAATGCCTCGAATAGGTGTTCAGGTGGGTACTGATCTTCCTTTGACTGCCTTGCTGGATCAAGCCAAGGGATCCTCTAGCCCGGCACCCTGTTTCCAACAGCTGCCAGCTGGATGCCTCTGAGAAGCTCATCAGCAGACCGCAAAGGTAATGGCTTTGCCTTGTTGTTTGTCCCCCAGCAGGTGGCATTTGGAGGTAGGCTTTCTCTGCACATGGAGATTCTACTTAGCAGTCATGTCTAATAGCTACTAATAAAACACCCTCTGTCCGTCTCTCTCTCTTTTTTTTAAAGCTAGTAGCCGTCACCCCAGCCAGCTAGTGGAAGTAAGTTCTATACTTAAAAGGATGGAAGGTTAGCTTTCAGTGTCCAGCAATTGCTAGATCCACCTGTGATAGGACACACTATGTTGACAGAGGGGATTGAGGTTCTTTGTTTCTCCACCTATGAGATTCCTGCAATGGCCATCACTGGCTTGAAAAGTCTTCATACCTGATCAGCACTCCTGACTTCCTCTCCTGCACTCACTGCTGTTGGCTGTCTTTGTCTCCTTCCTGCTCCCCGACTTCTGCCAATATTTTTGCCTTTCCTCTGCATAGGTCCCCTGATGGCCTATAGTTCTCCTCCAACCTATGCCAGCTATAATGTTGGTGCAAGTTTGAACTAAGCTGGGAGTGAGCAGAAAAATAGGGAATAAGAACTGGCATGCGTGAATGCCCTTCCTCCCCAACATACCTACCCTGGTTCATCTCCCAACACACTCCATTACCTAGTCCCCATCCCAGCTGCCAAAGTACCTCCTCAAGTGGTGGCTGGGTGCTCCAGTGGTGCATGCAGTTGCCAGCCATGTGTGCTGGCAGCTGCGTCTGCAGTGCCAATAGAGAAAGCCTTCCGCTGCCAGTTCTGCCAGTAGATGGCACCCATAGGACTGGAGCCTAATTTTCTGTTGCAAAGCTTTCCTTAAAGCACACTGAAGATCACCTTACCAGCACCTACCTTAACTATATTGAGTAACTAGAGGTGTGGGGTTTTTTTGGTGATATTTTTAACCCCTGCTAACTGGGCAAGAGGCACTTTTTCAAGTGGTGTCCTCTTATATTTAGCAGGGGGAGAGCAATTGTCCCTCTTCACCCCAGCACAGTGTCTTTCTTGCGGCTGTTGCTGGTGGTGTTCTCCATTCTTTTAGATTGTGAACCCTTTTGGGACAGGGAGCCATTTAACTTTAATGTTATTTGCCTGTAAACCGCTTTGTGAACTTTGTGTTGAAAAGCGGTATATAAATACTAGTGATTGATTGATTTTTTCCAAAATTTCTTGATTAAAATAGCAAATTGCAATGTCATGTGTCTTTATGCTACATTCTCATTCCAAGTTCTCATTTTTAGTATTTTCAAATGCTCTGAATGTGTACTAGGTAGATGATTTAGGTCAGTATTATTCAAACTGTGGGTCGGGACCCACTTGGTGGGTTGCGACCTGATGTCAGGTGGGTCGTGGAAAGGCGGGAGCAGCCATCTTGGAAACTTGCTATATTCCTTTTGTGAGTATTAACAGTTTGAATTTTAAAGTGAGGCTTTTTTTTTTTAAGGGTTTTTAATTCAGGGCTTTTACATAATATTTTGTCCTAATTTTGCTTTCTGTCAAAGATGTTTCATGGTTGTGTAATTTCTTCAATTGGCAATTGCCAATTTGCATTCTAGGAGTGCCATTTGATTTACTTCACAATGACAGCACTTTTTGCTTGATGATGGCACTTCTGGCTATGACCTCACTTCCAAGTTAATGACATCACTCCCGGTGCGTCCCAACACAAGTGCCATTCTAAAAAGTGGATTCTGGTCTAAAAAGTTTGAGAACCACTGGTATAGTGTCAACAGATGCAGCCATGGTATTTCTAATTGGAAAAGTAATCTATTTTAATTTCTGGAAAATATCTTAAACACCTAAATGCGGTGTTTTGTGTTTTTATTCAAACATTTTACCACCACCACCACCCCGGCAGTGTTTTGTGTTTTTATGCAGTGTTTAGCAAAAGAAAACCACTCCTATGAATAACCCATAATATGCAATATACATAACAGAGAACGGTTTCATTTTCCTAGTCAGGGAACCTGGTCAAGTCCTTGTTCAAGCAAGACCATCAGAGTTGCTTGGCATCCAGATCTGCAGCCTCATGCCGAAGCTCTTCCATGAAATAGCTCCATTTAAGTATTGAGAGCCGGCAGTTGAGAGTTGCAACGTCTAGGCAGTCTAAATGCTTCTGTGAACCTCATGAAACGAACAGGCAACAAGTTGGCCAAGGTCACCCAGGAACTGATGATGGAGTCAGTTTGCAAAATAGCAGAATGAATGCCTGGCAGCCTTTAAAAAAATAACAATGTGTGGCTTGTGAAACAGGCTTGTGCGTAGCCACTCATCAGAAGTCTGCATTCAAAATTATCTCCAGAACAACAGGCAAGGGAATTATGGTAGACAGGGAGAGAGCTGTCTTTTTTCCTTTTCCTTCTTCAAGGCTGTTTGTGTGCTACTAATGAGTAACACAGGGATATACCGTATTAGCAGGCAGGCTAAGAATACATTTTGAGTCTTGAAACTTTGGTAGACTTGCAAAGTGATTATGGATGATGTCAGCATGGAACAAAAAGCAAAAATGACAGTGGCTTTAATATTGAAGTTCTGCTCCAGCCCATGCACACAGAGGAGGAATTAGCAAGAGAGTGCATTTAGTCAGGCAGCCATATGTCAAGTTAATAGAATCATAGCATTGGAAGGGATCTGTAAGATCATCACATCCTACCAACCCCCTACCAATGCAAGCAGCCCATACCTGCATCATCTCCAATAGGTGGCTAACCAGCCTCTGTTTAAAGACCTCCAATGATGGTCGACCACATTCCAAGGAGGACTGTTCCACTGCCAAACAGTTAATACCATCAGGAAGTTCTTCTTAACGTTCAGGGCCCAATTCAATGGGCCGTACTAGGGGGCGGTAGACTCCTACCACCGGGGCAAATGTTGCACAAAGTGCTGTAAGTGCCTCCAGTGCTGGCGGCAAGCTGTTACCGCTGGCACTGGGGCAGCGCCATGGCAACAGTGGCCACGGGCACCCTGAAGGGAACCCCGTTTGCCAGTGATGTGGCCGTACTGGAGGGATGGGAGCGGGAGGGCATTCCAGGGTGGCGGACGAGATGGAGCAGGGACAGGACTGGTGGCAACTCTCACTGCCGGTTCTCAACCTCCGAGTAAGACCGCTTAGCCTTCCTTGGAGGCCCTCACTTCTGAGCTGGGTAAAAAGCCAGTGCAGTAGACCTATCAGTTGCCCTGTGCCCTTTCCCTGCGGAGCCTCCTGGGGCTACCTGGCTGCTTGTGCCCTGAGTTGCCCATGCCCATGCTCTATCCTCTTCTACCCCCTCTTGCATCCTACAGGGAACCTCTGACACTGCCATTCTTGAAACAGGAGGAACCAAACAGCATCTCAACCCCGACTGAACAGCCTTGCCCTTCTTTCCAGTATGTGCTGTGTGCTGTCACCTCCCCAGCTGTCAAACAGCATGAGGAAACCCTCACCTATCTCAACCAAGGTACGTCCAATGGCCTGTATATGTGTTGGGGGGTGGGTGGGGGTTGACTTACCTGAAAAATGGGCTGAACCTTGTCTAGATGCTGCCCTCTGGTGGTACCCATAAGGTATGTTCAAAAAACCTCAAACTGGATCCATGATATTTTTGTTTACCCAATGGTTAAGGAGGAGACCACATTGTAAAAATTTAAAACAAAAAGAATGGCTTGGTTTTGATGGTTCAGGACGATGCTAGCAGACAAGCAGAGTGTTAGAAGGTTTATGTTTTCACTGATAATGCCAATAGATTTTGCTACATGGTGTCTAATGCATCACAGATGTGACACTAGCATTGAAACGAACATTCAAAATGCAGTACACTACATTCAAATCTGCAGCCAAGATTCCAGTGTTGAACCTTGACTTCAGAGTTGCAGATCTGAATTCCAGAATAAGACTCCCATATTTTTCTGCTTCAAGTGTTTCCCCTATTTAAGAGGGCAATTTCCAAATGTTTGAATGAATGACACACAAAAGTGCTTCACGTTCTATCGCAAGCTGCCTCGCAGTTGCTGTCCAACGATGACGGCTGCAGCAACAGATGTCAACTGCTGATGGTGAATATGAAACATACGATGAATACTCAGTTTTTCAGAGAGGGGTTGGAGGATATCCTCGATCAAAGTTAGCAGAAAAGAATATCGGTGACAACCTTTGGGGACGTATTCATTTCCTCTTGGTGAGATAGAAATAGTAAATGGCTCTGGTGATATGGAATAGCACAGTATTACAGCTGTTTTAATTTCAGGGAAATCAAAGTAAAAATGACCCCCCCCCCCATTTAGGTTAATCGGCATTTGCATTCTGCTAGTAAATAAGTCTTATCCAGGGAGTCTTGAGTGGGTCTTCCTCCCTTGCGTCAGTTGAATTTGGAGGATGGTAGCATTCTGTTTTGTAACTTTCCTTGTTCACAGCTCTCTGCCGCAGGAGTTAAAGGTGCCATATCCTGAAATGCTTCTTAGCAGCTTCATAACACGCAAAAATCAACAAGTGAAGCACAAGGTTATAGTGACAAGAAAACAATACATTGTCTATTTTTACCTCTTATGTGGCAGGCAGGCAGGCAGGAAAATAAACATGCCAGATGAAATACTCAGCAGGAAGCTGTTCACCTAACCCAGCATTTCTCAAACTGGGGGTTGGGACTCAATTTCTGGTGGGTCCCGCAGAGCCTCCAATGAAAAAAAAAGGGGGGTGATGGAAAGATCACCCATTTTGGCCTCACCCTAATTGATCACCCTAATTGCCTCAAGCCCTGTTATTAAAAATCAGATAGGTGCTAACTGCCCTGCAAATAGCTGAGCTCCTGCAGTTAGCAAGCTTGCGTAAATAGTATGAGCATCTTTTTTCTGGGTTTTTTTTCCAAGGCCATCAATGATACGTAGTGGGGGAAGGTGAAGGCTGATCGCATAACTAAGCCCCTCAAGCTATTCATTAGAGTTGCTTCATTATGAAAAATTGGTTATTATCAATTTGTTATTGACTAATTTTTATTATTAAATTTTATTAATGTTTTAAATAAATAAAATATTACGTGTATGTAAATAAATAAACGTAGGGACGTGGTGGTGCAGTGGGTTAAACTGCTGTTGCTGGGCTTTCCAACCAGAAGGTTGGGAGTTCAAGACTGCGTGATGGAGTGAGCTCCTGTTGCTTGTCCCAGCTCCTTCCAACCTAGCAGTTCGAAAACACCTAAATGCAAGTAGATAAATAGGGACCACTTCAGTGGGAAGGGAACGGCGTTCCGTACACTAGGGGTACAGTCATGCCGGCCACGTGACCACGGAAGCTTGTCCTTGGACAAAACGTCGGCTCTACAGGCTTTGAAACGGAGATGAGCACCGCCCCGTACAGTCGGTCACGACTAGACCATTCGGTCATGGGGAAACCTTTACCTTTTTAAATAAATAAAAATATTATTTCTTTCTAGATCACGTTTTATGTCTCATAAAGCTTGATGGGTCCCAATAGAGTGTCATTTAAAATGTTGGTCCCTGTGATAATAAGTTTGGGAACCACTGACTTAAACTTGTTTTATAGAGACTTGAATCGTAAGCAATGGATGCAACAGTCATGGATCCTGCTAGGAAGAGCTAAAGTCATGGATCCTGCTAGGAAGAGCTAAAGTTGCCTTCCATGTTGGCTGCGTGCTGCAGACCTATTCAGGGTCTACTCTAGGAGTGGTGGGACCCAATGTGGGGCATTCCTGCGGGTGGCCTCTACTCTCCCTGCAAGGCCCCCAACTCACCAAGAAGCTTGTGGCGCCACACACGAAGTGTAGCATCTGGAAATAGTTGGTGGTGACCTGATGACATCACAGCCAATTGCTTCTAGGAAGCCCATTTTGGGCCACTCGTAAGCAGGGACAGGTGTGGGGGTCCAAAGTAAAGCTGCTCTGCTTGCCTCACTGACCTACAGCCCATAGGGATCCCGGTTGTAGCAACAGGTGATATGCCGCCTATGCTGGTGGGGGCCCCCCAAAGTGTGGGGCCCAATGTGATGACATTGGTCACATTGGCTTAAAGCCAGCCCTGGTCCTATTCACACTGATTTGGGAGTAAAAGCAACTGAAGGAACATTTCTAGCCATCAGTCACTCATCGTCAGTTTCAAAAGATAGTCTAGGAGCTGGGTGCGGAAGTCTGTCAAAAACGCCAATGGTCTTTTATACATCCTTTCTTTCAAAAGGTAGGGAGACCTCTCCCAAATTCCTCTGAATTCCAGCTGCGAGAGTCAATGCCAAGGAAGTCACATGCACCCCTCAACATATGCAGGATGTGACATGCCACTGCAAACACTGAGAAATAGGCTTTCTAAGATAGCATATTTATAAGAAATATGCACACTAAGACATTAGTGTGCCTTGCTAATATAGAATGACATCTCTGCAACCTAATTATCTTACAGACCAGCTAGGAAGAGGCACTATGGCACATTTAGACTCCAATCTTATGCACACTTTCTTCAGAGTAAGCCCCATGGACCCCAATGGGACTTACTTCCAAGTAAGCATGCATAAGATTGCGATGTTTTAGAGCTGTTCTTGCACAGTGGAAGACATGCACCCTTCTACATTTTTCATTCTGAACCAGCAAACCTATCCTCCAGCAGAACATTAGCATTCCTCAACAGATTTGAACAAATGATAACGTATCATATGTATATAGCAGTTTTCCAAAGCCATTGAAGTATTTTATAATCCCAGTTATCCTGACAACATGCTGTGCAGCCTGGAGGACTGTATGATAGTGGCTTGCTTGAGGGCTGTGCACTGAGTTTAGATCTGAATCAGTCCCCTCAAAGCTCAAGCTTTTAACACTACTCTAGGACAGCTATTCTCAAACTTTCTTTTAGCTCTTAGGAGCTCTTCTCAGGTTCCAGGGGTCCCCTGTCAAAGAAGGATACAGCATGAACAGATAAACACAAAATCATGTATTCAGCCTTCAAATGTGCCAGGGATCCCCAGGGAGCCATAAGAGCCCCCGTTGTGAATGGCTGTGTCCCAACAACACAAGCTACATTGGACACCAAATTCCACAGTCACATCAACATCAGTGAATAAGAATGATATTTCTGGCATGTTATTTTGGATGTTCAGCCCATTGGTACTCACTAATCTCCCATTCCTGATGAAGCTGGCTCTCTTTCAGGGCAGTCATATGAGATCCGGATGCTCTGTAACCCCAAGATGGGAGAGTTTGCAGAGGGTCGCAAGCTGCTGAAGGTGAGGGATGGGAAGGGAGGATGGATTTTGCAGAAAGTGTAGCTTCAACACTAAATGGGGTGTACATATTAGGGAAGGGATGTTCCCAACATGCTTTGCCTAAAAGGCACTGCTCTGAACTGAAAGCTATTTGGAGATGGCACATCAATCCGACCCAGACCAGTTATCTATCCTGATAGCAAAATTGAAGGCACTCACCATAGTAAAGCCCAGTGGGATTGCTGCTTCTAAAGGTGTTGCTGTTCTTCTTGATAAAGCAACCAGGGGGGCAATTTGGGATCAGGACCATGACATGAAGGGTAGACAATCCTGGTCCAAACTCAACCACCACCACACAGCTGCTGTTAGCCACAGAGAAGAAAATGTACAGGGACAAATTTTGTTGCCTGTAGGTTTTGCTCCTCTGCAGCTAATAGCACCTGCAGGAGAGGCAGTTTGGATCAGCGCCACAGTGGGAGGGGAAGGGTTGATTGCAAGGGCAGTACAAGCATGGATGCTGCCTGCCATTCCCTATCTGTGATGGGAGAGGGGACCCTTTATTGTGCTCCTTGCATGGTTTTTACAATTCCAGAAGTGTGGAACTACTGGTTTTATTTAAAGGGACCATGCAAACAAAGGAACTGGGTTTGCAAAAAGTTCTGCACTTGGCCCCCCATCTGCCCCCTAGTGGTGCATTGGACTTTACCATTGCCACTGGTCCTGAGGGTTCAGGCACTGGCCTGGCCCGATGGATGCTCAGATGTACCATTGTCTGGGATGTCCCTGAATTGAACCTGTTCACCATCTCTCAGTGAATTGGTGCAATAGACTGAGTAGACCCTCAAACCAATTTGCCCATCATTCATGTGTTAGCAAAACATTTTGAGTTTTGGTTCTCTTAAGTGGAGTGTTTCCAGAATTCCTCATTTTAACTGCATTTGAATCTAGGTCTTTTCGGGGAAAGCAACCATAAAAACAATTTGATTTGGCAAACTTGAAATTTGTGTGCTTCTCCAGTAAAGGGAACCAGGGGAATTTCTGATGCCTCATCTTCTCTCCTGTCTCGCTCAGAGTGTAGTCAGGGTGGTATTCCATGACCGAAGACTGCAATACACAGAGCACCAGCAGTTGGAGGGATGGAGGTGGAACAGGCCAGGTGATCGGATCTTGGATATTGGTAAATGATGGTGTTTTTCTTAATAGGTGATTCAATTACATGCGTCCTTGGAACTTCAGGGTCATTTCCAGGCGCTCAATTCAATACTCTTACAGCAACCTCTCCTAAAACCCTGAATACTCAACAGCACTGAAGATTTCAGCAACTGGGAATGCTGAAAAACGATTCAGAAAAGATGGATTGGAAATTTTGAAAGCACATTCATGTTGGAACCTTTTTATTCTTTTTACCCAAAACTTTGTCAACTCCAGTAGAGAGGAAACGTGAATATCAGAGGGAAAAACCCCTGTACATTAATACACCAGGGAAATGTTTATATTTGTCCCACAGAGATGGGAATCACTACTTGGGGTTGGATCAGTTTTGTGTATCCCAAACAGTTGTGTCCCAGTTGTGGTGGTGCGGTAAGTGTTGCAGGCGCCTCCCTGTGCCATGTAGGGAGCCCTCCCCCTTGGAGCCTTTCTGGGCGGTGATAGCAACACCCGGAACGGCTCTGACGGCAAGGGAAAGGGGCTGCCTGCACGGCACAATGAAGCACCTGCAATACTTAACATGCTGTCTATGCTAGTGGTGCCAAGCATCTCTTGCTATTTCAAGATTTCTTGGCACACATTGCTCTGCTCACACAGTGCTTCACCTGCACTACTACAACTTTCTTCTACCCTGTGATTATGAAGACTATGAGAAGCCTCTAACAACTAAGGGTGCAATCCTAACCAATTTTCCAGCACTGGCATAGCGGTGATAATGGGGCATGTGCTGCATCCTGCAGTTAGGGGACAGGCACAGAGGCCTCCTTCAGGCAAGGGAATGTTTGTTCCCTTTACCTAAGAGCAATCCCTGGGGGTTGGGGAAGGTTGCACAAAAATCTTGACAGCTTTTTGCTTTTATGACCTCCTGCAGATATCCCCATGTCTGTAGGAGTCCTTGAACCTCATATCCATCCTACTTTGCTGAATACCGTGGAATTCCTATGGGACCCGACTAAACGGACTTCTGTCTTTGTCCAAGTGAGTGTGCAAGCTGACTTCTCAGCGCATGAAGCATGACTTCCTCTGTGTTTATCCCCTTCCACCTCTGAGCAAGAGGTCTTGGGCTAGTCTTGAATACAGAATGTGAAAAAAGGAGCAAGAATGTGAAGAGAGGAGAGTGCCACAGAGCATGCGCCAAGTGCCTTTTCCTGACCACCAGCCATACGTCATCCCGCATCTTGCTCACGGATCTCTTGTCAATAGGCTACAGCACTTCTAGCCTTGTATGTGGGATGGGAACATTTGGTTTGGGAAGGCTCTGTCTTGGCTATGACAGCATTTGAGGGTTTCTATTTGTCTGTTCAAACTGATGTCTGAGTGTCTGTGTGGGGGGAAGGAGTTCCTCCCCCTCATAGTTCCCCATCTTCTCTGTTTGCTCCAGGTCCATTGCATTAGTACTGAATTCACACTGCGCAAGAACGGTGGGGAGAAAGGGGTCCCCTTCCGCATCCAGGTGGATACCTTCAGGCCCAATGAGAAAGAAGAACATGTGGAGCATTTGCACTCCGCCAGCTGCCTCATCAAGGTCTTCAAGGTAAAGCCGCCTCACCTAGAAGGATCAGATTGTCAAGTCCATCAACACTCCTCGCACCAAAAGCAGCACCTTTCATCAGGGCCAGCTCCAGGAGCCGGCTGGGCCTAATGCGGGGCATTCCCGCGGGGGCCCCCATCCTCCCCACAGGGCCCCCCACTCACCAAGAAAAGTGCTTGGGATGCAGCTCCTGGCAATAGTTGGGGGTGACATGATGACATCACCAAAAACTGCTTTCAGGGGGCCCATTTTGGGTGGTTTGGAGGCCGAGGCAGGTGGGAAGGCCCAAGGGAAAGCTGCTGTGCTTGCCCCACTGACTTAGTCCATAGAGATCCTGGCTGCTGCAGCAGGCAATACGCTCACCCTCAAACTGCGGGGCCCAATATGAGGACATTGGTCACACTGGCTTGAGGCTGGCCCGGCATTTCATGCAGGAGTTCATACCTGGTTAACCTTTCATTAAAAAAAACAACCACAGGCTATTTGCTTTGCTGCCGTTGTCTATTGGGAGCTAAATGAACCCCAGCATGTCTCTTCTCCTCCCCCCCCCCACTCCCCAAAATGTGCATTTCTCAGCCAAAGGGAGCAGACCGGAAACAGAAAACAGACCGGGAAAAGATTGAAAAGCAGTCCCTCCAGGAGCGGGAGAAGTACCAGCCTTCCTACGAGAGCACGATGCTGACGGAGGTGAGAGTCTTCGCTCTGCAGTTCCAGCGTTCGTTCGCCTGCTTGCCGAAGAAGAGCTCTGGGTCATTTGAAAGCTGGCTCTCAGGCTTCTCATTCCAGAAGCCCGACTCTCACTGGAGACAATGTCAACTTTCCTCCCAGGGAAAAGGGGGTGATTTTTTTTTTTTATAAAAATGTTTTGTTTTTTTTTATATTAAAGTCATGGGAAAGGGTACAGAAACAAAAAAAAGGATAGGGACACTAAGGAACACACATAAGGTTATTGTTGCAACGTGCCATACAACGCTTAACCTATCTTTACATAATTTCTATCTTGTATCCAAAGTATAGAATATGATATATCATATGATCTATTACCAACTATCACAATCAATTAACACTTAAAATCCATCCAATCATAAAAAGATTTCCAATTCTCTGTTACTCTATTTGTTTTTACTTCTCTTAATCTTTCTGTCAAAATATCCATTTCAGCTACTTCATATATTTTCTTAACCAATTGATCAATAATCGGGATATTCTCTTTTTTCCAATCTTGAGCATATATGAGTCTTGCTGCTGTAGTAACATAAATAATCATGTATCTTTGCTTCATATCTGAAATGTCTTGTAAAATGGGGGTGATTTTTTTTATCAGGCTCCCGACACCAAGGGAAGGGGCGAGACATCCCCCTTGCCGCCTCACACCTTGATTGCCCCATCCCCATCCCGGCTAGTTCAGCTCTGGGAGAAAGAAACACAGAGCCAAAATAGGTCAACACAACACAGTATTATTTTAAAAATGCAGAAGAGGCACTAGCAACAGCCATGGAAAATATGCCACGTGGGGGGTGAAGAGGGACAATTGCTCACCCCCTGCTAAATAAAAGGTGCCTCTTTACCCAATCTGAGAAGAGCACTGCTCTAATCTGGCCCGGATACATTCGCAGAAAGTGGGCCTGTCGAATTCTTCTATTTTCTTTTTAAGCCTGCTAAGCTCATGGCCAGTGTCATGAATTCCATGTGTTAACTACTCTCCCCTACTCCACAGCCTCACACCTACTCTGCCCATTTAATGTAGGCTGCAAACATACTGGTGAACCAGTTGCATGTTCTATTAAGGGGTTTTGCTGTGCTTGCTAAATACACGGAAAGAAGGATGTTGCTGACAGGCAACCGTTCGGGGAGGAGTTAGGAGAAGAGGGGTCTGGAGCATCGTCTTTTCATCCCTCTCAAGACGTTTCGTTGGGGAAAACAGAGAAGGGGCAGTGGCTGCCGACTCTTGCACGGTGTCCTAGGGCAGTGGGTTTTCAAACTGTGGGTTGGGATCCACTAGGTGGGTCGGGAGCCCATTTCAGGTGGGTCCCCATTCATTCCAATGTGCATTTTATTATTAGATTTGATGCCACCACGGTATGTGACTGCATTTGGGGAAATGTTACTTTTAACAGGCTACTATGCATATGTTTTTAACAATGATAGTCAATGGGGCTTGCTCCCAGATAAGTGTGGATAGGATTGCAGCCTTTGGGATGTTTGGGGGAATTTTTTTAAACCAGCTGCTTGTGAGGGTTAGCAGGATTCTTTATTTTAAATAAATTTTTAAATGTATGCTTGCAAACTTTTAATATTGTACTTACTTACTTGATTTGATTTATTTTGTAGTATGGGGGAGCAGTAAAAATTTCCTGCTTGGTGATGTCACTTCTGGCCATGACATCACTTCCACGTTAATTACATCACTTGACAGATTATCATTCTAAAAAGTGGGCCCCGGTGCTTAAAACATTTGAGAACTACTATCCTAGAGAGAACAGTAATCCTACAAGCAGGAACTATTACAGGCAGGGCTGGGCACACACATTGCCAGGACTAGCCATTTCAGGGATGTTGCCAAGACTGCCAAGGGGCCAATTTGCCCCAAAGCACCATCATTCTCACAAGGCCTAAAGCACCCAAGAGGGTCAAGCCCAGACTGTGCAAATGCTCACATGTTGCTCACAAATGCTCACAGGCATGAGGTTGGAAGGAACCCACTTTCCCAAGGCTGCCCCCAATCCTGTGAGTTCTTTTGCACCGTGTTTAAGGGGGGGGAAAAAAACCCAGTTCTCCAACTTGTATAAAAGTAAGCATATTTGCCTATATTCCATTCTTTCACACAATGCACTCTGCTTTCCCTAGTCATAGGGGAAAGCGAAAGCTCAGCATGTATACCCCATCTAAGATTTCACTAAGCATCACCCACATATTTTAAAGTCAATCTTCACACTTTGAAGAGCTAAAACTTTGTTTTTAAAAGCATTGAATCTTGCTGTTATAAGCAGAGGTGTTTGAAAATGGTGTTTTGTTTTGTTTTTGTTTTGCAGATTTCATGATTTGAAAAGCAGAAAGTGGTGTTATGTGTTTTTAGTCTCTCATTCCAAGTTCTCATTTTTATTAATTTTAAATGCTTTAAAAGTATACCAGGTAGGTCAGTGATGTCATCCGGGCGCGCCAGGAACCGGAACGCCCGGATGATTGGCAGCCCTCCGCCACTATGGCGGAGGCCAGCCACGCCTCCCTGCGCCTCCCTGCGCCTCGAATTGCTCCATTTCAGAGCGAATCAGACGCGTGGGAGGGCGGGTGGGCCCAGGAGCAGCTCGCCCGTCCTCGGGAGAGGCGGCGCGGCCCGGGCCCATCCGCGGAACTAGCGGAACAGCATATTGGGCCGTTCCGCCAGGATGACACTGCTGAGGTAGGTGATTTGGTGTCAGCAGATGCAGCCACAGTATTATTTCGAATTGGAAAAGTGATCTATTTCAATTTCTGGAAAATACCTTAAAACACCAAAATACGGTGTTTGGCATTTGTATTCGGATATTTTAACACCCAAAGGGTGATGTTTTGTGTTTTTATGCACTTTTAGCAAAAACCACCCTGGGTTATAGATATTCTGCCCTTGCATGGTCCAAAGCAGAAGGAAAAGTAGCCAAAGAACTTAAAGGTGGACAAGAGCGGGTGAGAAGCCGCTTTCAGGGTCTCATGTTTCTTTCGGTGACCCTCTTCCTTTTCTCAGTGTGCACCATGGCCAGAAGCTTCCAGCAACCTTCACAGCCCTCCCGCCACCCCCAGCCTAGTCTCTCCGCACCCTTTCAAGCTTCAAACCCCTGAAAGGTAAGTTGGAGAAAGCCAGCCCCCATGATTGCATGCACCCCCCTTTCTTTTGAAACCCAGGCCATCAAACTGAGTACTTGGCTTTGCCTTGGCAGGGTCTGCTCCTCGCCCAGCTATGCCTTGGACAGCTCTTCCGAAAGCCTGGCAGAGGTAAGTGAACTCCCCTTTCGCCGGGGTTTGCACACTCCAAGGCCCACAACAGGAGGGGTAAACCCTGTGGATTCCTCCCTGCCAGTTCCTGCTAATTACTTCTGCCATGAAAAACAAAGATGAGAAAGCTGGGAGGGGTAGTCTAATAGTGTGTCCTTGTTCAGATTGCATTTCCATGAGTCTGCTGGAAGGAAAATGTGGGCAGCAGTTCTGGTGCCAGCTTGCTAAGGAGCAAGAGGCAAATGTCCTGCTCTTGGGCCCTGGTGATGCATTGGCAAAAAGCTATGGGAGCACTGAGGAGGAACCACTGCTGTGCTGTGGGGCTGGTTCTATAGGAATCCAATGGGCAACATGCCCCAGCTGATTGTTTTGGAAAGTGGGTTTATGAATATAACAGTCATAAAGGTAAAGGTTTCCCCACGACCGAATGGTCTAGTCATGACCGACTGTAGGGGGCGGTGCTCATCTCCGTTTCAAAGCCTGTAGAGCCGACGTTTTGTCCGAGGACAGGTTTCCGTGGTCATGTGGCCGTAGCGCACGGAACGCCATTACCTTCCCACCGAAGTGGTCCCTATTTATCTACTTGCATTTAGGTGCTTTTGAACTGCTAGGTTGGCAGGAGCTGGGACAAGCAACAGGAGCTCACTGCATCACGCAGTCTTGAACTCCCAACCTTGCGGTCGGAAAGCCCAGCAACAGCGGATTAACTTGCTGCGCCACCACGTCCCATAACAGTCATAAGGCCCTATAAATAGTCATAAGCAGAGTCATATGGCAGAAGATCCTTTTTCCAGTTGCTCCCCATGCTAGTTTGCTGCCAACAATAAAGCAGGAGCAGAGGTGGTGAAAAGGTGTCAAGAAACAAAAAAATCCGTTCCTATTTAACAAGTTGTGCGTCTTTGAATAGAATAGGACCTACACTTTGGAACAGGAAGTTCTAACACTAGTCCCTTTGCATGGGTGTGCAAGAGCTCGTGGTATGGGGGGTTCTGTGGGGCTGGCGAACTTCATGGAGAGGGGTCCTGCTCTTTGGAAGGCCAGCAGAGGCACACACGCACAGAGGGAGGGAGGGAGGGAGGGAGGGAGGGGACATCCCTCCACAGGTCATAGACAAGAGTTAAGATCTGAGACAAGTAGCCTCAGAGTCATCTGCCTCCTGGACAATACACTGCCCCCTAGTGTCCCATAGAGTGATAGCATTGGACCTACCTGCCTGCAGTGATATGGAAAGGGTTTCCTGAAGGCAAAACACTTGAAAGTCAACATTCTAACTCTAAAGGGAGCCAGAACCGCTGGCGGAGGTGGCCTCAGCGTGAGCCAAGGTGAGACTGATGGTTGCCACAAGCGGCAAGGGGGAGCAGGGGCATTCCAGGCAGCAGAGTGAGGCTAAACTAGACATGCCTTAAATGTATCATAGAAGCCTAGATTCAAGACTTACATGTTCATGCAAAAGATCATACAGGAGATGAGACCATGGCTTGAGACCATAGCCGAAGGGGTTTTGGTTTTTTGCTATCTTTAACAAGGAGATTTTTAGCAGGAAAATTATGCAAAGGGTTTTAAAACCCTTTCTCTGTAGTGTGGTACAGTACAGAGAAAAAACAGTAGAACAACAAATGTGAGGTAGAACAACAAATGTGAGGAATGGGAGAGGTTTTTAAGTAACATTTCATGCTGCCCTGCAGGATCAGATCTGACCAGTGGGCACAATCCACCAGGAAGCTTGCCCCAAACTGCCTGAAAATGTACTTAAGCTGGCTGTTGGACCATTACTTTACCAAATGCAGTGTAGGGATGCCCCCTGGTGGTAAAAGGTGGTTTTGATGTCAGCTTCCCAAATCAAATGCAAACAGCGCACATTTGCAGAGGAATTTCACCAGTCCATGTGCACCTGGTATTAGAAACACCTTAGAGAGACATACACCTTTGAGACATACAAAATTATGCACGGAAGGGATAGAGTCGATAGAGGGATGTTCTTTTCCCTCTCTCCAAACACCAGAACCAGGGGATATCCGCTAAGACTGAGGGTTGGGAGAGTTAAAACAGATTAAAGGAAGTACTTTTTTACCCAGTGGGTAGTTAATCTGTGGAACTCTTTGCCACAGGAGATGGTGCTGGCATCTGGTCTAGATGCCTTTAAGAGGGGATTGGACGGATTTCTGGAAGAAAAGTCCATTGTGGGCTATAGGCCATGATGGATTGTGGAACCTCCTTACATTAGTAGTAGGCTACTTCAGAGTACCGGGTACAAGGGAGTGGCAACAGGATGCAAGCATCCTGGGGCACCTGGTGGGCCGCTGTGAGATACAGGAAGCTGGACTAGATGGGCCTTTGGCCTGTTCCAGCAGTGCTCTTCTTATGTTCTTATGTTCTTATGAGAGCAGATGATTTGACTGATTTAGGAATCAAATCTCCACTGATGTAGCTTGAAGGTTAAGATGTGCAGTACAGTCCTGTAAACCAACAAGACTTCAATTCAAATGCCATTTTTGCTATGAAATACTTCAGTGGCCTTAGGTGCAGTGGCGGAGGGAGAGTATGGCACCATAGGGCACGAGCCCTGGGACGCCATAAGCCGGGGGGCGCCGTTGGCGTGCCCCCTGTGCCCTCCCGCCAAGCCGGCGCGCGCCCTTTCTGCAGGGGCCGCTCTGGGCGCCACGCGAGCTCTCCGTGCTCTGGGGAAGTCGCCCAGAGCACGGAGA